>JAVQMG010000122.1:24797500-25062500 GCA_032878915.1 Castanopsis chinensis
CTCATGCAAAGTAGCAATAACAATGTCTTGCTTATCTATCCGATCCCGAATCTCATTAAACACCATGTTCATGCGTTCAAATTGTTGTTGTATAGCCTGTAAAATGATGAACGACTCCTCCCCTCCTTCCCTATTTGATGTTTCGTCCCTAGAAGACATACTTTTGAAACTATAGAAAATTGTTAGAAATAATTCCTTACAACACTCCCTCACGTGTTTGCACTCAAATTATGTCACTCTCATATGTGTTTCACTCTTAAATTGGCTTTTTCCCGATATTAGTCTCACACTCTCTTGCCTTTTTCCACTCGTAGCTTCCCCTTTTCAGTTTTGCATTAAACTAATAAACTTAATCAAGGAATTCAACTTGTAGTGTTTAAACAAATACCAACAGCAAAAAAATATGATAGAATCACTAAATCAAGGGAAGAGGACAAAAGAAAAACAAATTTTTGGTCTGAGAGAACTGAAACTACAAGCAATATATATATATATATATATATATATTCTGTTTTCTATTTCTTTTCTAATGCCTTTTTTTTTTCACGTTTTTTTTTTTTTTTTTTTTTTTTTGGAGTTGGGTGCACGATTTTAACCTAGTGCACGTCAAAAAAATAAGAACGATGAATAAAGAACACTAAAGGAGCAAGATAGGATGATAATAAGAAACAAAAAAAAATAAAGGGATAGAAAACTGATTTTAGAACCTGTGCTTTGATACCAAATGATACGAACCTCAATCGACACGCTTTGAGATCCAACAACAATATTGGAATATTTACCCAAGAAAAGCTAAAATTCATATTTTGATTGAAACGCGAACCAAGAGTATAAGTAACATACCTTGACCTAGTGATTATAATTGACTCACAAACCGAAGGTATAAAGTTTGAACGCCACAAGGAAGAATCCCTGATAAGTTCACAGTTCTTGAAGAACCAAAAGAAGAGCAAAGCCTCACATTTTTCTGATTTTTATTCAATAATCCTCTATTACAATGAGTGCATGCTATTTATAAGTCATGACTGAAAAATAGAAAATATAAAAAAACGTACTAAATAATAAAACCCTAAATAAAAGTTGATTTGGTTTGAAATTAGCATATCCAAAATAGGAAAATGGCTAGAAAACGTTCTAAATAATAATAGCCCTAAATTCAGGTAGATTTGGTCTAAAATAGCAGCTCCAAAATAGGGAAAAAATCTCCATTAACTGATATAGACTTGGAAAGTCAATTAACCATTAATCCACGCCATATATCACTCCCAATTAAGCCAGATCAACCCTCAATAACTTGGATTAAATTTATTACGCCTTCATCTTCCTTTGGGCAAAGTTTGGAATGTCCTGCATTAGAATTAACCCAAATCTCTTGAATCAACCCATTAGGTGCTTCCTTGATCTTCTTGGATCTTGCTCTTGTAATAGGCCCAACTGGAACATGCAACGGATCCTTGAATGTTTGTTGATTCTCATCATGCTCTTTAATTTATTGTTGTCTCTTTTATTTTCCTTTTAATATTGATTTTTTTGTCATATATAAGTCATTAATTTTAGGAGCATTTAAAATATAAGTTATAAAAATATATAAGTAAATCTCTTTAGCACAATATTTTTGTTGTTTTCCAAAAATAAAGTAATATGCATATATATATATATATATATATATATAGAGAGAGAGAGAGAGAGAGAGAGAGAGAGAGAGAGAGAGACTTAAAGCTACTAGAATACAATGATATATTTAACTTGGCCCGTCTTGAGAAAATTTTCTGGCTCCACCACTTATCCTATGTTCTATAAAAAAAAAAAAAAAAAATACCCTACGCCTAGAGATGGAGCTAGGACTTGGAATTTACCGTGAAGGAGGGGGGGGTGACTTTGCTGCTGGCTACGTATAGAGTTTTGGCTTTGGGCTTAACTACTAAGGGGTTTTATTTATTTGTTTTTGTGTGTTTTTGATGTGTGCCTTGCTTCTAAGTAAAGACAAAGTTATTTCATTTAAAAATTTATAAAGGATTGGGCTGTTTGTTGGGTAAAATTGGTTGATTAAGCTTAATTGGTTTTAGCTTTTTTATTGGTAATTTTGTTTTTGGGCTAATTTTTTTGGGCTTGTATATTTTGTTTTAGATTTTAGATTAAGTTTTTTTTTTTTTTAAATAATTTTTTTTATGGCTTTAAAAAGGAGAAAAATGTTAGAGCTAGAAATTTTTTTTACAAATTGCTAATGTGGTGAGTGGTTATTGGTATGTTAAAAAGCAATGTAAGTGGTGGGCTTAGACGGGAACTAATAAGAATTTATTACCTTAGTAGTTTGTAAAAAAGTTGTAAATTTTTTTTGTGGCTGTAGCATTATTTGTAAAAGAATTAATGATATTGTTAAGAGTGGCAAAGTGTAATTTTATAGAAAAAATTTCTAAAATCAAGGTTGTCAAAATCGGGATCCTACAAACGATCGTGAGAGGTAGGTGGGATCGTAGATCGTAAGATCAGATCGTGAATCGTAAGATCAGATCGTGAATCGTAAGATCTTACATTATTTGAGAAAAAGCAAAAAATACACATTGGTATGTTAAATAATCATATAAATTATACATTCATTGATATAATTACCATACATCACTATATCCGTTTGTAAGCATCATTTAAAGAGTTCAAAAATCTCAAAATGTGACACTCTATTGAGATATTTTTTATTTGAGTCCAATTGACACTCATTATACATTAGAGTGGAAAAACTTGGTCTATTGGGATTTTATTATTAATTTGCATCCAACTGAGCCTTTCGTCAAGTTAAAGAAGATTACAAGAAATTAAGGTCGTTTAGAATCGTCAGAATCGTACGATTCAACCGATCCTGAACAATCGCACAGATCCTTGAAAGATTTGGATCGCTTTGGGCAGGTAGGATCGTAGGAATCAGTTTCAAAAATACAATCTTGTACGCCAACATCCCATGCAAATGAAACCGCTATATCCATAGCCTTTGCTTCAGCTTCCAAGGGACCCAACAGCAGGTGTATATGCTGACTGAGGGCTGCGATGACTGCTCCTGTATGGTCCCGAATCATTGTACCGATGCCCACTGAGTCGAGATTATTGAATATAGTTGCGTTGGTGTTTATTTTGAACCATGGGTGTGAGGGAGGAAACCAGTGAGTGTTTGATGGACTTATGGGTTGAGGACACTTGAAGTGAGCCACCTGGAAATCTTCTATGATGGTTCTTGCTTTATGTATGATTCTGTTTGAAGTCTGCCATGGAGAACCATGCCGTGTTATGTTTCAGTTGAACCATATGCACCATGCGATTGTAATGATGAGTTCAAGTAAATCTTGGCCCACATTTTGCCTGAAAATGAGGTACCAGACTAGGTTGATGAAGTCGTGGTAGTGTACACCCATATTGTCAAAAGGAATAGCCGTAGCGGCCTAAACTTCACGTGTATATTTGTAGTCCCAGAAGAGATGCCTGCTGGTTTCAGCAGTCAGGCCGCATGCCTCACAGGTAGGATCGTTAAGCACTCTGCGAGAGCAAAGATTCGCCTTCGTGGGGAGAATATTCCGACTTGCTCTCCATGCGAAAGTTTTCAGTTTGTTCAGAATTCGAAGGCTCCAAATTTGCTGCCAAAACTGACTTTGGCTGTTGGCGTCAGATGTTCCTTCTGTTGTTTTTGCTTGGGATAAAGACAATGCCACTTTATAAGCACTGTTCACAGTGAAGGCGCCTTTAGGTGTGTAGGCCCAAATCATGCGGTCTCTGTTGCAATTACTACTATGTGGGATGCCAAGAATGGTGTGAGCATCATCAGGCAGGAAAACCTGCTTAACCAAGTCAACATTCCACTCTCCTATTGCTTCATTAATGAGCTCAGAATCTGTTGCGGTCTCAGGTAAGGTGTTTGGCGTAGAGATGACTCAGAAAGAAGAGGGCTTTGGTAGCCATCTATTTGTCCAAATCTGTATGGAAGTGTCATCACCCACTTGCCATCGGTATCCAGCCTTAACAACGTCTTGTGTAGCCATTATGCTTCTCCAAGCATAGGAGGGTGTTCGGCCTAATTCAGCATGGAGGAAATCACGGTCAGGGAGCAACGTGCCTTGAGAACACGATGAACTAGTGAGTGTGTGTTGGTTTGAAGGTGCTAGCCCTGTTTTGCCAAGAGAGCTATGTTAAAAGCTTTGAGATCGCAAAAGCCCAAACCTCCATCTTTTTTAGGTGTACACATTTTTTCCCAGCTTAACCAAGCCATTTTGTTTCTTCCATCCTTTTGGCCCCACCAAAAATTACGGACCATACTTGTCATCTCATCATAAAGGGAGTTTGGAAGCTTAAAGACACTCATTGTATAGATGGGAATGGCTTGAGCCACTGCCTTGATGAGGATTTCCTTTTCGGCTTGTGAGAGCAGCTTTTCCTTCCATCTCGAGAGCTTGTTATCCAGTCTTTCCTTGAGCGCTCGAAAGGTATTTCTCTTTGATCGACCCACTAGGGAGGGTAACCCCAAGTAAGTCTCATGCTGTCTGATAACATTAGCACCAAAACGATGTTGAATGTCTTCCCGAACCTCCAGTGGTGTGTTTTGGCTGAAGAATAAGGCAATCTTGTCATGATTGATTTGTTGGCTAGATGCTTGTTCATAGGTTTCCAAGATGTGTGCTAGGTGAGTACAGTTAGCACCAGTGGCTCGACAAAAGATTATACTATCATCTGTAAAAAAGAGGTGGGAGATTTGTGGACCCCGTGGGCAAGCAGCAACACCTTGGATTGCCCCAGTTCTACAGGCTTGATTAAGGAGGGCAGATAGTCCTTCTGCACAAAACAAGAAAAGAAATGGGGATATGGGGTCCCCTTGTTGCAAGACTCTCGTGGGGGTGATATGGCCACGGGGCTCGCCATTGATTCTGATGGAGTATGTGACAGAGATAACACAAAGTATCATAAGATTTACCCATTTAGTATGAAAACCCATTTTTAACATTATCATGGGGGCAGCCCCACTCAACTCTATCAAAAGCTTTACTCATATCAAGTTTTAAAGCCATCTCCCCAACCTGTCCACTCCGTTTTTGATTTAGATGGTGCATAGTCTTAAAAGCCACTAACACATTATCCGTAATAAGTCGGGTAGACATAAACGCACTCTGATTTTCACTAATGATATTAGAAAGGAAGCGCTTAAGCCTATTTGCAATAACTTTGGAAGCTAGTCTAGAGATGACATTACTTAGGCTTATGGGTCTATATTCTGTTATCTTGGTAGGATTTTTCACCTTTGGGATGAGGACTATATGAGTGTCATTAAACTTAGGGGGAATGATTCCCAAATTTATAAAATCAAGTACAGCTTTTGTAACACACCCACCCGACAGAGACCAAAAGTGTTAGTAGAAGAGTGGGGGCATACCATCTAGGCCTGAGGATTTCTTTGGGTGCATTTGCTTCAGTGCCTTGTGTACTTCATCTGCTTGGAAAGATTGACAAAGGTACTCATTCATTTGGGTAGTGACCACGGGCTGAACAGTTACTGAAGCAGTGTCTGTAGGGTCGTTGGACCTAAAAATGGTGTTAAAATAGTCCAGAATAACCCTTTCCACAGCTTCAGCATCCTCCTGCTGTACCCCATTTGTGTTTGTAATGCCTCAAATGAGGTTTCTATCCTTACGGTTTAAAGCTTTTTGGTGGAAGAAGGATGTGTTTCAATTGCCGTCAGTGATCCACAAGTTCCTGGACCTCTGGTGCCACATTGTATTTTCAGTGTCAAGCCAACAATTCAAAGCTTTACGAACCTCTTCAATCTTTTCATGGTTTGGTTGGTGATGTTGTTCCAGAGACTGTAATTCTTTTTCCAACCTTGCAATCTGCCTTCCGATGTGTCCAAACTCGGTTTTGTTCCATGCGGATAGATGGGCTCTACCGATTTCTAGGTAGTTACTAATTGGGGCACCATTTGGATTGCAAAGTCCCTCCATCAATGCCTCTTCCACTACTTCTGCATAGCGTGGATCACGAAGCCACATTGCTTCAAAGCGGAAAGGTGGGCGAGGACGTTTGAGCTGATTTTTAGAAGGTGGCAAATGTACTACAATCATGGAATGGTCTGAGGTGGACATTGAAAGATGTTCTACTGATGCTCCGGGGAATTTGGATCTCCATGCTACGGTGGCAAGCACCCTATCAAGGCGTATGCGAATGCGGCCTTCAGTGGGGTGGTTTCGTGACCATGTAAATGGAGACCCGCGATAGCCTAGGTCTAGGAAACCACAGTATGAGATTGCCATGCGAAAATGGTCCATCTGCCTGGTAGGTTGAAGGAGTCCTCTGGACTTTTCCGCTTGGCTGAGAATTTCATTGTAGTCACCCAAACACAGCCAAGGTAAAGTGTTTGATCGTCTAAGGGATTCCAGAAGAGTCCATGTCTCTTTATGCTTGTTGGTATCGGGGTGGCCATAGAATCCAGTTAGCCTCCACGTTATACCTGTTATATCACAACGTATATGGGCATCAATAAACCAACGTGAAAATTTTTGACATGTACCTGAGTACCGGGTTTCCATAAGAGTGCCAAGCCATCGCTTGAACCATCATTAGAGACCACCAATCCTTGGTTATATTCCCAGTTTCCTTTCATGTTATTCAGCTGTTCAATAGAGAGTTTTGTCTCCATTAAGAAGACACAAATGGGAGCTTGCTTCTTCCATGCTCTTTTGAGAGCATTCACTGTACGGGGGTTCCCATGCCCCCGATAGTTCCAGCTCAAAAAACTCATTGTGTTAGGCGGTGCTACCAAGTAGCCACCGCCGATCCTAGATTGTCTGCTATGAGTTTGCCCAAGGTATGTGCTTCCTCATTTAGCAACTTTTGCTTTTTTTCATCAAAAGAGTCTTCCATAATCACCTCCTCAGAGGATTTTCGTTTAGAACCTGAAATGTGGTCACAGGTCCCACTGGTGTCCATTATTTGTCGAGGTGGCCCAATCCTAGGCCAGGAACTTTGTTATAGGCCCACAGGTTCAAGGAGGGTGGATGTTATAGGGTTGGTAGAGTTTTCGTGAGTTGCATGGATATCATGGGTAATTATGGGGGACGTGGTGTCAATCAGGTGGGCCACTTTTTCTGCATTGGTTTTCTTTTCGGTGGTGACTGATTTTGGGGTGCACGGTGATGAGAGTGTTGGAGAATATGTGGCTAAGGTGTTGGCTAGCTGTGCATGTACAGTTGGTTGGTGTAAATCTTGAGAAAAATGCAAAGCATGGTTAGCTATGGGGAGTGTGGTAGTCACGTGAGTTTCTAAAGCAGCACTGGCGTTCTTTTTTGGGTTGGTTGACTTTAGGGGATGTGGTGATGGGGGCGTTGGAGTATTTGTGGGTGGGGTGGTGTCTAGCTGTGTAAGTAGAGTTAGTTGGTTTAGGTTTTGAAAAGAATTCAATGCATAATCAATTTTTGTAATATACGTACGGAAGAGAATCGGATCAGAAAGAATTTATTTATTTGTGGGCGTGATTTCGGGATGCGTTGCTGAGGTCATGGGGTCATCATTATTGGGAGGGAAAGGAGGATTTTTCGGAGGGTTGTGGGCCTTTTCCATCACTGGTGAGGGGCGCGCAGTGGGGGACGGTGTTGGGCGATGTGTGGACGGCGACGCCATGGACTGTGGAGTTTTGGTGTGCACGACCTAGGATTGTTAGGGGTTTGTCGTGGTGGCTCTCAACCATGCTCCATATTGCTAGGATTCCTTTTTCAAAGTTTCGCCACTATTCGTCCATAATCTGCAATCTTTCTCGTCATGATTCATGAGTCTGCACCAGTAGCAGAATACCGGCATGCGCTTGTATTGGAACGAAACCCATGGAGGTCCGGTTTCACCCATGTCGACGAAGTGACCACGGCAGAGGGGTTGGTCAATTTTTAGCACAACTCGAACTCTCACACATCGGCCCCGACATTCGCCGTTGGGAGAGGCGTCCATTTGTTCAACTTCACTGAGAGATCTCCCTATAATCTCTGCGTTAGCTCTGTTCATGCGACTGAGTGGGAGGTTATGGATTTGTACCCAAAAGGAGGCGGTGTCAAATTTGGCACATCCATGAACTCAAAATTGCCTAGTTTGTACAATCCAATTAGGTACTTATCGAAGGACCAAGGTCCTTGAGATAGGATTTTCATCGCGTCAGCCTCGTTGGAGAAAAGGATCAAAACAGTGTTGGGAGTGAGGTCACGAACCTCAAAATTCTGTATAGACCGCCACATATTTTTTAGAGTACGAGATAGCGCTTCTATATTGACACGGTGCTTTGTGAACAGTTTGGCCACCAGTACTTTGTTATTGTTCTCCACTTCAGTGGCCAAGGGGATTGTTTGAGCTTCACGTGTGTTGAGGGAGAGATGGGCCCACTTGCCAGTGAGGTCGTCCATGGTTATAGAGAGTAGGGAAGGTGTGGGAGGAGGAAAGGGAAGTGAAAGAATGTGATGAGGTGGATGCAACAGCACTAGGTTTTTCACTGCTGTGGGAAAAGCCTATGCCAAGATAGGCAATGGGGTTTCACCGTCGCAAGTCTCACGCATGGGAGCCCACGAGGGAAATTTTTTTACAATTTAGGTGTTTTCAAGTTATGAAAACAGAGTTTTGCTGACATTTTTGTAATTAAACCCACATACATGAAACCCACTTTTAGTGCAAAGTCACACTAGGGTGCATCTTTTTCTTCTTTCTTTTTCTTTCTTTCTTTCTTCTTCACAGACTCACTCCAATGACCATTTTTTTCTTCTTCTTTAGTCTTTTTATTTCTTTTCTTCTTCACAGAAACACCAAATATACTTCATCAAAAAAAAAAAAAAAAAAAAACCACATGGGTATCGATTTCTCAAACCCACAAACATGTTCATCCATACAGCCACAAAAAATACATTGCCACCAATCATTCCAATCCAATGGCCGTAAAACAAAAACTCACTTTCTGCTAAATTAAGTCAACAAACAATGAAGCTTAAAAGCAAAACCAAAATCTAAATACAGATACAAAACAACAGTGGAGATGTGAGGAAAAGGAGAAATGGGTTTCACCATGGGTCTGACTCCATAGCCGAGTCCCTCATCCTCCTTGGCTGCCACCCTCTCCCTCGTCACTGCTGCTTCTCAAAAACCCCACCAAAACCCATTTCCTCTCTTCCCCATAACTCTTTCCCCATAACCCAGCTTCATCCAACTGGCCTTTGGCGACTCGTTGTGATTGGTCAGGACCACGAGGAAATCGGTAAGCGGAGCGCTCGATTTGATGATCGACTAGGTGAAGTCAAAGAAATGCTCCACCGGAACGCACTCGTGGCAACGGGCGAGCGGGTTGGCTGAGTGGATATTGGAGTTGCACGTGACGCAGAGCGCTGCCGTGTCGGCCTTGCACGTGACGGACGCTGGAGCTTGGTTGCAGACCTCGCACATCCACACGCCAGAGCTTTGCTCTCTACTTTAATTTTTTGAGCTTTGATTATTTTGGAGCTAATAAGAGAGGAAGAGAATGAATGGGCGGAGAGGAAGAGAGAACTGTGTTTGGGTATTGGAAATATTTGAGTGAGGAGTCAGGTATGTTCCTACAAAAAGGTTGAAATATTTGAGCGATGTGAATTGAAAAAAAATATGCCAAACGAGTGGGTATAAAAACTTAGGGTATTTTAAATGATGAGTGATGAGTAATGAGTGAAGAGTGACAAAAATTGAGTGAAGAGTGACGAGTGATGAAAAAAAAAAAAAAAAACATTTCAACAGTGCATTTGTAGACAAATGGGAGAGAGATGCAAGCTAACTCAACAGTGCATTCCACTTATTAATAACATTTTCAGGTGGTCAGGTTTTAGTTTATTATTAATATATATTTTTTTAATTTTAAGTTTTAGGAATCAATCAGGTATAAATTGGTTCGATTTGATAAAAGTAAAAAAAAAGTATCGGTTATAGCATCATTGCATGGGCCAGAGGGGATGGGAAAATATTGAAGCCGAGTGGAGGCCAGCTACGAATTCTATGGCTATTAATTTGAATAAAAACGACAGGTAAAAAATGTATAAAAGCTAATTATTGAATTTGACTGTAAATTAGATAAAAAGAAATAGTTGAAAATAATATGAAAGCAATTGAGTTGTTAATTCACAAATGAAAACTTAGAACATATATCAAATTATGGCAAATAAATTATAGAGTTACCTAAAAAGTGAAATACACGTTAATATGAAATAGAAGTCATATAAATTATAGAGTTAATGAAAAGTGAAATTTACATTAATATGAGATAAAAGTAATTAAGTACCATATAAATTGTTATCAAAAAAAAAAAAGTACCATATAAATTGAGACAATTTAGGTGTTATAGAATTTTGAGGAATTAAGAACATCACTACAAGGACATATAGAGAAACGATTATTAAAATTAAAAATTTGGAGCAGAATATATATTTAAAGCTTGGATCATTATGTCAGATAACATATATGAAGTTTAGATCAGGAGCCAGTCCTACAGCGATAATATTTAGAGCACCCTCTAGTTTCAGGGTTGGATGGAGGAGGCAGACAGCCTCCACTTTTGCTGTAAGCTTCACCATTAGACCCTCCATTGCAGACTGGTTGGTTTTTGTTTAGGGCTCCATATGATATGGATTTCTGTTGTGCAAGAAATCTTTGACTTATCTCTGACCCCATCAACTTCTCATCTTCTTCGTTGCATTCTGCAATTGAACCGTTGCGTGGTGTATAGTCATCGTTTGCTGATGAAGCAGGGTGAATGAAATAGACAAGGCCAAGGAGAAAAATGAAGCGACAGAAATATTGGAGAGATTTCATTTTAGAGCTTGTTTCCAATTCTAATGTGGTTTCTACTCTTCCCACTTTTTTAAGCTGAAAAAAAGGATCTATCTCCTTCATAAGCTAATAGACTTTTTGCACTTCATAGTTATCTCATAGTGGAAGCCGCACTAGCGAGTAGCTGAGGGGCCGCACTAGCGAGTAGCTGAGGGACCGCACTTAACCAAACCTTTTGATGCTACCGCTTTCATTTTGTTTTTTATGTGCTATTTTGTATTTTTCCACTTTTTGTATTTAATTTTAATTTATTATTCCATATAGGCGGGTGATATTTTATATTTGTTTTTATTGATAATTCAATATTTGGGAAGCACTTTTCTTAAAAAGAAAAAGAAAAAGGAAAATTAGGAAGATTTTACTCTTAAATATTTCTATTAAAAATATTAAAAAATGTCAACTCATTTAACTACTATATATTCGATAGGGTATGTTGATATTAAAATTAGAAGTTGGAGATTGTGGCTTATAACTTTTTTTTTCCCTCTAAGAGCAAATAAAGATGCCTCGAACCTTGAAAATATACCCAACACAGTGGTGAAGATACAGATACTACTATGGGCCAAGGAAAATAAAACAGGCCTATTTTTTACTCTCTGCTTTCTGTAGCACCTTTTCTCTAACCTTATTCCCCCGAGCTAGTCTCCCTACATACCTCATTTCGTCTTTGTTTTCTTCTGCCCACCTTCCCTAATAAACTTTTTTCCAATTTTTTTTTTCCTACTTTCCTTTCCAAGCCCCCATCAAAACTCTCAAAAAGATTTAGCATTTAACATCTCAAAAAATCACTTTATTTATTTTAATAACTCATTTTACAATACATCCAACATCAAAAGTTCTATATTTTTTACTACTTTATTTAAATATCTTTTTTTAAAAAAAAAAATTATTTCTTTATTCTTCAATATATATTTCTTGCTCTCTCTTCCTCTTTGTCTCTCTCAACCCAGCAAACTCACATTGACCTTCTCAATGCAGCAAACCCATACCCACCCCATCCACTTCCACCAAAAAAAACACCAACCACAAATAGCCACTTGTCTATCCAACAAACTTACACTCTTCCATCTCAACCCAGCAAACCCATATCCATCCCAACCACCACCACTGAAAAAAAAAAAAAAAAAAAAACACTAGTAGATCCAAAAAACCTAGAAAAACCCATGGAGATCCACAGAGATTCACCACAAAACCCAGAAAACAACAGAATCCAAAAAAACCTAAAATCGGTGACCCATGAAGACCCACAGAAATTCAAATCAGTGACTGACGAAGACCCACAGAGATTCACCACAAAACTAAGAAAAACAACAGCATCCACCATAGGGGATTTAAAGCCAACACCACAAAACCCAAAATCAGACCAAACTTCATCCATGATCTTAGCCACCACTGGAAATTCCAGAGAAGAAATCAAACCGAATCTTAGTCATAATCCACCAAATTATACCAACAACATCCATCAAATTGGAGCAAATCTCAACCATGATCTATGATCCACCACCACCACAATCCATCGGTGAGAAGAAGGAGAGAGAACCGGTGAGAAGAGAGGAAAAAAAAAAAAAAGAAAAAAAGAAGAAGAAGAAAAGAAACGGTACTGGAACAAAGAAGAAAGAGAGAAAATTTATTTTTTAAGGAAAGCAGGAAAGAGAATAAATATAATATTAGTTTTTTTTTAACACCTTGCTACAATGAGCTGTTAGAGATGGTAGCTCACTGTAGCAAGGTGTCAAAAGTTATAGCATATAGCATGTTTTATGTAGTGTGCTTTTTTAGAATTAGATGTTAAAAAATAGCATATTTAGCATTTAAGACCATTAATGAGAATGCTTTAATTCGTGGTCCTCTTTGTACATATTTTTCTTTTGAAAGTTTGTTCTGAATATATGCCTCGACTAGAAAAGTTCATTGAAAAGTCCTTGTGGGCTTTATCATCATGGAACCGAATATGAGAAGGGGTAGGATCAGAAGAGGTAGATGCCCAAGAATGAAGAGGGTTTCGAGATGGAGTACACTTACGTTTTGGTGCGATAATGCAACTAACGTAAACAAGAGAGAGAGAGAGAGAGAGAGAGAGAGAGAGAGAGAGAGAGAGAGAGAGAGAATGCAAGGTACGTATGCATGATAATGCATGAGCATGTGAAATGCAATAGAAAAAACATCATGGGCTCAGCCCAATCCAAACCTACCAACACACAATCAGTTCCACAATGTAAACACACATCTAAAATGCATGAAACATCGTTAGAATGCACATGTGATGCAATGCATGATGTTTTAAGATCAAATATACAAAATCTATCCCAAGCATTTTGTAAAAACCTCTTTGATTTTGAAAAAATCCCAAAATTACCAACAAATTCTAAAATCTAGGTCAAAATGCATGAAATGTATGATTAAAGGCTAGAAAAGAGATCATACATGTGAAATTTGCAATGAAGAGACCAAAGAATGAGTAGGGAAGATGAAGAGGTTGAGTGAGAAGAGTTTGGGAGTGTGAGAGAAGTCCGTCTATCGAGAGAGATCGAAGAGAAATGAGACAGAAATTGCGAAACGCGTATATATATAAGTCTCATAATTCTTGACAAGTCAAGAGGTGTCAAGCGTAAAAGGCATGAAGAGATACAACTATCGAGCAACTGTCCAGAGGTGTCCACAGCAAAAACAAGCTTGATGGATGGAGGAGCTATCGAGGAGACAGAAACTTTCTTGATGGATGGAGGAGCTATTGAGGAGACAGAAACTTTCTTGATGGATCGAGGAGCTATCGAGAAGCTGTCAAGATTGCGATAAAAAGAAGATGAAGAGCTTGATAGATAAGCCAGGTGTCGAGAGGTATCGAGGATCTGTCGAGATTGCTTAAAAATAGTTTTTCAAAGAAGAGAAAAACACAAATATGAATGCAATTAAGCATGCTACTCAACTAATGATCCAAACAACATTTTAACCTCTCAAAAGCATCTCTCAGCAAGAAAAATGTAAGCACATAGATCCCAAAACACACACACACTAAACAAGTCTAACCAATCTTATATTTCAAAAAAAAGTCAAGACAATTTACTGGGCATACACTAACATATGTAAACCTTGTGATGGCCAAATCACATTGTGCCTGCACATGTATCAAAACTTGTAAAGAATATTGCGTGTTGTGTGTGAGAAACATCACAAGATTGCAAAAATGTCTACATGTTATGAGGATTTGAGATATGAGTAAATCAATTTAACTCACACAAGATCATAACTACTTTATGGGGACTATTACCTTCGAGGTACATCCTATAACTCCCACATATCCTAGTATATACGCTTGCAATAATGTTTTAAAGCAGATTTTTTTGTTTTTATTTTTCTTTGCATATTTTTTTTTGTTAAGCATATCATGTATGGGTATACAAGAGAGAGAAAAGAAATACCCAATTATGTTAAGCTTTTTTTACATTGCACTTTTGCTATGTCGAAGCATATAAATGCCATTTCATGATTGGCAAGCAACAGTGGTAAGAGGGTTATTTATGCCTTTCTTTAGGATGTTTTAGTCATTCCCATCAAAAAGAGTGATACGAGTGTTAAGCATAAGAGATCACTTAACTTTATTCATCACAAACACGAGCCATAAAGCTTATTTGCTTAGTTGTGCATAGAGATGCTCATCTAAGTTACAAAAGATACAAAGTTTAGAAAAGTTTGTTTCATTGGCTATTCAAGGTACATAAGTACCAATATAAACAAACACACACTGTTTTTGTATTTTTTTTATTTTTCATTTTTTTTAAATTTTTATGAATGAAAAAAAAATAAAAACAAAATTGAAAAATGACCAAACAAAACATGTCAAATAAAGCAATGCATAAAAACTAGACTGTCTCAAAAAAAAAAAAAAAAAAAACACACACACACACACACACACAAATAATGCAAACATAACAAAAAGAGGGAGAAAGAGAAAAAGTGACTAAATCACTTGGAGCCATTTTCCTTCCACACCTTAGAAGAACCTTTCCTTTAAGCAAACCCTTGAACCGATGATAAGGGGGAAGAATTGAAACCGTTCAAGTTCGAAAGGAACACGAGGGTTTTAAGGAGCAAGAAAGGTAATTCTGGCTTCCCGACGAAATCATGTTGTTACTCTGTTGAATGGCTAACCACTTATAGTAATTGGGTCGAGTATGTCCAGCTGTGCCACAGTGATGATAGAGATGCTGTTTCTTCTCTTTGGACTTTTGAGCATTACTCTTCTTAGCCCTAGGGTTTTTGATTTCTTTCTTAGCAAGCTTAGGGGGTGCTCCTAAGATCGATTTACCCTTGTCTATGTTCTCACTAGCTATCATAGTTTTAGCATCACTATTCTCAATATTATTAGCAGGAGAAACAAAAACAGTAGTACTAGAAAAATCAATATTAGGAGAAGAAAAATCATACCCTAAACTAGTTCGATCAAAGGCAGATTTTTGCATGCTGAGCATCTCTTCAAGCTTTGCACTTGAGATCCTCTCTAATTGAGCTCTCACTTGGAACAGTTCCACCTCAAGCTTCTTAGTCTGCTTAGCCAGGAAATTATTCTTCTTCATCCACATCTTCTACAATCCCTTCAGTAAGATTGACAGTGGCGGTGAAGGCATTTAGGATTCCATCATCCTCATTTTCGGAATCATCCTTAGGTTTGGTGTCACTCAAAGTAGTAGCAAATGCCTTACTTTTCCCAATAGACTTGAGATAAGTGGGGCACTCTTATTTCATATGACCGAATCCTTGACACTCGAAACACTTGTGCCCTGAAGAAATAGTGTACTAACCTTCATCTCTAGTATCCTTCTTCCCTTTGTCTTGGCTTTTAGACTGTGAAGAACTTAATTGCCTACAGTCCTTGTCGAAGCCCTTTGCATTGGCATTCTTCATGAACTTCTTGAACTGTCGGGTGATGTAGGACTTCATTTTAGAATCTTCATCATCGAAAGACTCATCAGTGTCACTGCTCTTGGCCTTCAGTGCCATGCTCTTGCTCTTGCTTGACTTCCCGAGCCTAGACAAACCCAACTCATAAGTCTGCAGATTTCCAACAAGCTCTACCAAAGGAATTTTATCAATATCCTTTGACTCCTCAATCGTAGTGATCTTAGCATGGAATCGCTCGGGTAGAGATTTGAGCACTATTGTCAAAGTCTTGGGTTCGGGAATGGTTTCTCCAAGATTAAATGCTGAGTTCACTATGTCCTTAAGCTTGGCATATAACTCATCAAATGACTCATGCCCTTCCATCTTGATTTCTTTGAAGCTAGTAGTGAGCCTTTGAAGTTTTGAATCCTTGACAACCTTGGTTCCTTCATAGGTTGTCTGGAGAATGGTTTATGCCTCCTTTGTAGTTTCAGTGGAGGATATCTTCTTGAATTCCTTAATTGTGACCACACTGAATTAAGCATTCAATGCCCTACTGTTGAAGTTAGTCGCCATGATCTTTGCATCATCCCAATCGGCCGGTGCTTCCTTCGGCTTGGTCTAGCCTATCTTCATAGCTTGGCACACCTTCTCATCTAATGATTGTAAAAAAGCTCTCATGCATACTTTCTAGTATGCATAGTTAGTTCCATCAAATAAAGGAGGTACAATAAGTGATTGTCCTTTATCCATGACAAACAGGGGTCAATGGATCTCACAACAAAGATTAAATCCTAATCCGAGTGTGCCTACTTTGATACCACTTGATTGACCAAAAATGTATTGACCCCATGTGATGAATTAACCAATTAATTAGCCAAGTGAATTAATTAGGTTCAGTTACTTGCAATGAGTGTGACAGCACAAACAAATCACCAAATAAGTAAATATGCAGCATAAATTAAATGACACGGTGATTTATTTATGAATGGGGAAAACCTGCACGGCAAAATCCCTACCAGGTGATTTTAAAGTCACCACTCTCGAGAATCCACTATTATCAAAACAAGCAGTTATAAGTAAAGGAATCCTAGTACCTTATACCAATCTACAGTTAAACCCTTACCCCAATACCCAATTGGACTTGTTCTATAGTGACAATCTCTCCTTGTATTGCACGGCTTCTAGCACGTGACTAACCAATAGATGTGAGGATCCTAGTACGCGACTTTATCACCAACTTGAGAAGAATGTTGGCTACAAAGTTCTTTTGTTCATCAACTGATGAAGATCACAAAGTTTCTTGGTCATAAAACCCAACGGTGTACAAACACAGCAGCTTCTTCAAGAACTAGGGCAAACTAGGTTTTTGGTCACACTTGAGAAATTATGCACTTGTGCAATTGTGCTTTTGTCTATGTAATTTGATACGGCCTTAAAATAATCCTTATATATGTTTAGGATTTTGAGAAAAGGAATCCTAAACACATACTCACGGATTGGATGAAAATCAGAACTAAAAACCTATTTTTCATAAACTTCGACAAATACCCTATCTGTCGAGCAGTTGTCAAGCCTAGGGCTGAAATAACTCTTTTAAAACTCGATAGAGGCTAGCTGTCAAGCTAGCGTTCAAGCTTTAATGAACAACACTTCTTTACTTGTTTCTTGGACAGACTTGCATGGTTTTAACACTTGAACTTGAAACCTTGTTTTTTGAAGCATTAAACACATCCTAGATCTACCCAATTACAAGTAAAGTCTGTTTTGTCAAAGGATTAGCTAATACATAAAATGTTGACATATGTTCCTAACATCCAATCACATATGTCCTAACATCCCAAGACTTTATTATACATGCAACCCCTTAATAAAATATTCGTAGTAATACAAAGTTATGAATGTAAATCGCCACTTTGTAAATTACTACATCTTAATCCTTAAGTATCTGATTTAATCCTCTATGTTAATCATCATATATTTTTGAAATCCAATTTCATAAATATATACTTTATTAACTCCTTACTAAAGTGGTTAGGCTAACACTCTGAATAACCAAACCCATTAAACTTATCTCAAGGGAATATTTTGTTTCTCCATTAAGACTATAAATTCCATCTTGAGAATATATGTTCCATCAACACTAAATGTGGCTGCCCAACATACTGAGGTTTTGATCATGTCTTTAAATCTCACTCCTGATATATTAATGCAACCTACATTTCATGATCTGGTCTATTATCCTTTCATGATTAAGAGTTTATATAAATAGAAGTCATGAGATTTATTATTCATTTGACAGTCGTTAGGAAAATAATAAATCTCACAATGGTCTAATTCAATATGTCTTAACCCTTAAAACATATCAACATACCAACTAGAAGTCTCCACTTCCATGATCATGACAAATCATTTTAGTTGATATGTTATAGTCTTTGCAGATGAAATGTCCAATTTCATCACCGACTACGAACTATAATTCTGAGTTTACAAAGAACTTGTGATTTATATCTTTTGTGACTAAATCACATACTATGTATCTCATGGACTATATGATAATGTCCAATATTCATGTTACCATTATTTTAGATTATAATAAAATAACTTTATTAATTACAACATTAAGTGATACATAATGTCATACATATCATCATACAATAAGATTTAAGGGAACACATTCTAACATAAAGGACATGGGATTTTTGCCTGGTATAGGCCTTTGAAAAGAAACAAAAGGGGTAGTTGAGTTCCCCAATATCAAGACTCAATTGACTAAGGATGGTCTAGGATTCTTCGAAGGCTGTAACGAAATCAAGAAAATTCATGGCACTCTCAATGGGAACTTTGTGAAAGAAGGAGAAGACTTCCCCTATTGTGGTTTCCCCGAACCTTGGGTAGGTAAAGATGGAATGGTGTATCAGGGTTAGGAGATGTTCTTTAATGAAAAACTCACTTTTAAGGAGAAGCCTACCGTGGTAATCAAAGAGATGTGAGAAGAGGTTGATTAGGTGAACTACATAAATGCTGAAGCAATGAAGACCATGATGAAGACAAGTGGGGACGTGTTCGCCATCACCAATGAAGAGCCAAGTGATCCTCCCAAATTCATCATGTTTAATGTCAGGCCCACTAATAATTGGACTTGGGTTGGGTTTTCTAACAACATGGGAAAAAAGTTTTGTAATGCAAGTTCCAATGTACTTTTTAATATTTTAGATAAGATGAATTCTAATATGGCTTACTTTGATGTGTCCTATAACATTGAAATTTTGTACTTAAATGATTCAAATGAATTTGAAAATGAAATTAATAAACAATTGGAAAAGAAAATTGAACCTATGGAACTAACTCTTGAAAATATTAATTAGGGCAATGATGAGAATCATGCTTAATTAAAATTGGCTCAACTTTAAATGAAAAAGAAAGAAAAGATCTTCAAGAACTCCCCATGGACTTTCAAGAGGCGTTTTCATGGTCCTATGAAGATATGCCTGGAATCAACCTCGAGATAGCTCAACATCACATTAATACTCATGACCACATAGTGCCCGTCAAGCAAAAATTGAGAAGAATGAGGACCAAATGGCTCTTAAAATCAAAGAGGAAGTCACTAAGCAACTAAAGGTAGGGTTCATCAAACCCATGCACCAAGCCGAATGGATAGCCAATGTTGTGCCTGTACCTAAGAAGGATAGGAAGGTGAGGATGTGTGTGGATTTTAGGGACTTGAACTAGGCATGTCCTAAGGATGACTTTCCTCTCCCTCACATTGATGTCTTAGTGGATAACATGGCAGGAAGTGCCTTGATATCTTTCATGGATGGTTTTTCGGAGTACAACCAAATCAAGATGGCTCCTAAAAATATGACAAAACCAATTTCACTACCGAATAGGGAATCTACCATTACACAATGATGTTGTTTGGCCTCAAGAATGCTGGGGCAACTTACCAAAGGATGGCTACGGTCTTGCTACATGATATGACGCATAATGAAGTAAATGTTTATGTTGATGATATGATAGTAAAATCCAAGGATAAAGGAAGCCACACCATAAACTTGAGGAAGTTCTTCGAGAGGACTAAAGAATATAGATTAAGGTTGAACCCACAAAAGTGCACCTTTGGAGCAACCACCGGAAAATTGCTAGGCTTTCTAATGAGTGATAAAAGGATAGAAGTTGAATCATCCAAGGTTAAAGCCATATTAGAGATGCCTCCACCCAAAAGTGAGAAAGAAATAAGCTGTTTTTTTTTGGGTCAATTACAATACATTAGTCGATTCATTGCCAAACTCACCTCTACTTGTGAGCCCATTTTCAAACTCCTAAGAATGAACCACATACAAGGAATGATAAATGCCAAAAAAGCCTTTCAACTTATCAAGGAATATCTCTTCCACCCACCTATCCTAGTGCCTTCACAACATGGAAAACCCTTACTCCTATACATCTCAATCATAGGGAATGCTGTTGGAAGTATGCTTGCACAAGAAGACAATGACAAGACTGAGAGGGCCACATATTACTTGAGCAAGAGATTCCACGATTACAAGACTAGGCACACTACCATAGAAAAGTCATGTTTTGAACTTGTTTAGGCTATACCAAAATTGAGACATATCATTTTACCCTTCTAAATATGGGTGGTGGCAAGAATGGACACTTTGAAGTATCTCTTTGAGAAGCCTGTTTTGAGTGGAAGGTTGTTAAGATGGTTGATCTTGTTGGCAGAACTCGATTTCAAGTATGTGGGTAGAAAATCTATCAAAGGGGGCGTCATGTCAGTTTTTTGTGTCAAGAATCCTATAGAGGGGAAAGATCGTAAAGAAGACTTTCCAGATGAGGACATGTTGAGTTAGAGATATGGAAGGTGTACTTTGACAGAGCCGTAAACCAATATCGGCATGGGATAGGAATACTCTTGATCACACCCGAGGGATCTCACATACCTTTGGAAATCAAATTAAACTCTAAAACAACTAATAAAATGGCTGAATATGAGGCTTTTATTGCTGAAATGAAAGCTTTTTGAGAATTGGGGGTAAAGGAGGAGTCTTTAGGAATTCAACTTTGGTTATAGCCCAATCGCGAAAATTGTGGTTGGTGAAGGAGGAACTTTTGAAGCCATATCAACAATACTTGGAGGACTTGACCAAGGCCTTTGACAGAATTGAATACATAATCATTCCTAGAGCTCAAAATAAATTTATGGATGCCTTAGCTACTTTAGCCTCCATGGTTGAAATACTTGAGATAATATGGACACGACTCTTGGAGATTGAGCAAAGTTATGAGGAAGTGCACAAAGGGAAGACCAAAGCTTTATTAATGACCATAGTGGAAGAGGAAGTTCCGTGGTACTAAGACATCATGAAGTTCTTGGAACTAGGGACATATCCAAATGGTGTTGACAAGAGAGAACGTCGCTCCATTAGGATGATGGCAACACAATACATCTTATGTAGGGGACAACTCTATAGAGGATCCTATGATGGCTTACACCTTCATTGTTGAACGAGAGAAGGAGCTGAAAGAGTAATAGAAGAAATTCATCAAGGGATTTGTGGCCTTCATATGAATGGAATAATGTTAGCCAAGAAGATCCTAAGGATATGGTACTTCTAGAATATGATGGAAACTGATTGTGTGGACTATGTGAAGAGTTGCCATGAATGTCAGACGTATGCCAACTTGAACCATGTACCGCCTAGTGATTTGTATAACATAACTTCTCCATGGCCATTCTCAGTTTAGGGCATAGATGTGATTGGAAGGAAAGCTCCTAAGGCTTCAAATGGGCATGAATACATTTTGATAGCAATTGACTATTTCACCAAGTAGATGGAGGTAGCCTTCAACTCCGTATTGAAGGCTAAGCATGTGGTTCGGTTCTTAGAAAACAACATCATATGCTAGTTTGAGGTGCCCTAGGAGATCATTTCTGATAATGGTTCCCGCTTTGAGGGAGAGGTTCAAAGGTGTTGGGTTTTATGCCCTAAAACCCAATTTATTGGCATGTCATAAATAATTAAATTGTTTAATTATATAAAACTATTTATAAATGAACTAATGGGATATTATCATAGTCCATGAGATGCATTGTATGTGTTTTAGTCATAGAAGATGTAAATCACAAGTTCCTTGTAAACTCAAAATACAGTTCGCAGTCAGTGATGAAATTGGGCGTTTCATTTGCGAAGACTATAACACATCAACTAAGATGATTTGTCTTGATCATGGAAATGGGGACTTCTAGTTGATGTGTTGATGTGTCTTAAGAGTTAAGACATATTGAACTAGATCACTGTGAGATTAATTATTCAATCAACAACTGTCACTTAAATAATTAATCTCATGACTTCTAATTTCATAGACTCTCAATCCTAAGAGGGTAGTGTACCTGATCATGAAATGTAGGTTACTTTGATATAGCAAGAGTGAGATCTAATATTCACGGTCAACATCTCAGTATGTTGGGTAACCACACACAGTGTTGAGGGAACACATATTCTCAAGATGGAATCCATAATCTCTTTTGTAGAGACACGAAATATTCCCTTACGATAAGTTTAATGGGAACTAGTTATTCAGGGTGCCCACTTTAGTAAGGAGTTACTAAAGCTTATATTTATTGAAATTGGATTTTAATAAATGTTAATAACTAAAAGATTAAACCGGGTATTCAAGAATAAAATAGTTATTTACAAAGTGACAGTTTATTATGACTTTATTCACTATGGATATTTCATGGAGGGGTCCAATGATATCATTAAAGTCTTAGGATATAATTTATTAATAAGGCCTAGAGTGCAATTATATTTATATAGTAGTATTAAATAAAATTAATGGTAACTTTGGACTTGTCAAGAGTTGACAGAAAAGCCCAAGGCCCATTAGAGCTAGAGTCTTATTTGTTCCATTTGGTCTTATCTCAAGCCACAAACTAA
This sequence comes from Castanopsis chinensis, assembly GCA_032878915.1. NCBI lineage: Eukaryota > Viridiplantae > Streptophyta > Magnoliopsida > Fagales > Fagaceae > Castanopsis > Castanopsis chinensis. The sequence continues at coordinate 24,820,171 of JAVQMG010000122.1, forward strand.
AGCCTAATCGGGTAGGCCCAAAAGGCTAACCCAATTAGATAATCAGTTTTTATCTAATAAGAGTTATTAAATAAAGTAATTACCAAGGGTAGTTAGAATGTACGTATGATGAAAAGAAAGAAAACAGTTTTTCTCTACAAGGAGAAGAAGAAGAAGGATTTTTCTTTGAGAATCAACGTACATAAAGACTGATTGAGAGATCACACATCTTAGGCACTATGTGGAATTGGGATGAAGATTAAAGGTATTCTCAAGTCTTGGTTTTGAATTTTACTACATCAAGGTACGCTTTCTATTCTTTGTTCTAGAATTCAAGGTTAAATGTTATCTCTCATGAATGAAGTAGATCCGTGTTTGTTGCTTTCGCTTTGTGTTTTGTATGAGATGCAAAACCAGATTATCCAACAAGCTAATGGGGCCATAGAAGCAGCCAATAAGAATGTGAAGAACATCCTAGCCCAGATGGTAGTGACATAAAGATTGGGCCGAGAAGCTTCTGTTTGCCTTATGGGGTTATAGAACTTTTATCTGTGTATCAACTGGGGCAACACCTTACTCTTTGGTTTATGGTAGTGAGGCTGTGCTTCCTATTGAGGTGGAGATACAATCTTTAAGGCTATTGGTAGAAAGAGAATTAGGCTAAGGCGAGATATGAACAATTGGCTATGATAGATGAAAAGATAGCTAGGGTATAATATCATGCACAAGGGTACCAAAAAAGGATTGCTAGGATATTTAACAAGAAAGTGAAACCAAGAAACCTTAAAGAAGAAGACTTGGCCCTAAAGGTGCTTAGAGATAATACTTTTGACCTAAGAGGAAAGATGAAGCCAAGGAGGTCTGGACCTTTTATCATTAAGAAAATCATGTCTGGAGGTGCTACAAGAATCACATATTCAGATGGGGAAGAGATGCCTTGCCCAATTAACATAGATAGACTCCGCAAATACCATATTGAAAAAGAAAGAAAGAAAAAGCCTACTGGGCTGAAAACCTGAAAGGGCAGCCTAAGCAAAAATTAAGGCAAAAGAACCCTGCTAGATTGAAAACCAGAAAGGGCGGTCTGGGCAAAAGCTAATGGAAAAGACCATGGGCATGGCAAAAATTCTCGAAGGGACGTCATGGGTAAAAATTACATGGCAAAGGAAAAAAGAATAGAAAAAGAAAAGAATAAATAAGATGACAACAAGCAAAGATAATAAAAAGAGATTCTCTCATTGCTCAAATTAAAAGATAATAAGATTGTTTCATAGGGTATTTGGAACATTCCAATTCTTTATTGTTAGGACATATGTAGTTTAAGTCTGTGAATATATGTCGCTATTTTATGTAATTGGCTTATCCTTAGACAAAACGCACTTTACTTGTAATTGGGTAGATTTAGGATGTGTTAAACACTTCAAGAAACTTGGGTTCAAGATTAAGTGTTGAAGCCGTCGAAGTCTGTCCAAGAAACAAGCAAGGAAGTGCCAGTTTTTAAAGCTCGACACATACCTCGACACATGCATCTATCGAGCCTTAAGAAGCTGTTTTGCCTCGAGCCTCGACAGCTTCTCGACACCTCTCGACACCTTTATCTGTCGAGAATTAAAGAAAACAGATTTCCAGTTCTGTTTCAAGTCCAATCCGTGAATGTGTCTTTGGGACTTCTTTTCTCCTAACCCTAGACATATAAAAGGATTATTTTAAGGGCTGTAAAAGGGATGCAAGTTGCACATTCATTTAGAACTTCTTGTTCATGCAATTTGTGATCTGAAAGAAAAGTTCGTGCCCTAGTTTATCTCTGATGATTTGAAGAACTTTGTAGCCAACAACTCTCTCTCTAGTTGGTGTTTGAAGTCGCGTACTGGGATCCGTGCATCTGGTTAGTCACGTACTTGGGAGCCGTGCATTGAAAGGAGAAATTGTCACTACAGAACAAGTCCAATTGGGTATTGGGGTAAGAGTTCAACTGTAGGTTGGTAAGGTACTTGGGATTCTTTGCTTGTAATTGCTTGTTGTGATAATAGTGGAGTTTCGGGAGTGGTGACCTTAAATCACTCGGTGGGGTTTTTGCCGTAAGGTTTTCCCCATTCATAAACAAATCACCGTGTCATTTAATTTTCGCTGCATTACTTAGTTTGGTGATTTGTTTGTGCTACCACGTGATATTGCATGTTAATTTGATTAATTAATAACTGGGCTAATTTAATTAATCTAAGTTATCACAAGAGGTCAACGTGTTTGTGGCCTGTCAAGTGGTATCAGAGCAAGCACACTCTGATTAGAGTTTAATCCATTGTGTGTGATCCATTTGACCCCTGCTGTCATGGATAAAGGACAGTCTCTTAATTGAAGAGATCTGTAATATCAAATACATCTTGTTTTTCTAATCTCTTTTCCTTGAGTGTCTCAGAAACTACAAGTCTAAAAGTTATTTGATTTCTTCCGTGACGATTATTGAAAAGAATCTCAGTTTGTACAAGCAGAAACTAGACTATCTCAAAATCAAAATGTGTAAAGGAGTTTGTCTGAACAGAGTTAAAGTTAAAGGCCTAGCTCGAAAAAGGCAAATGAGAGAAGATACCATTCCTACCAATTTGTCATCTAAGCACGAAGTGTGTTTCATGATGAAGTCCGCCTTTAAAGTGATGGACACGTGCTTGTGGTACCTTGATAGTGGTTGCTCAAGACACATGACTGGAGACCGATCCCTATTCAAAGTCTTCGAGTCTAAAAAAGGTGGAAATGTCACCTTTGGTGATGGGAGCAAGTCACAGATAAAAGGGAAAGGAAGTATCTCTCTACCTGGACTACCAGACATTGCAAATGTTCTTTATGTGGATGGCTTAAGAGTGAACCTGTTGAGTATAAGCCAGATATGTGATCAAGACTTCATGGTGTTATTCTCCAAAGGAAAATGTCTTGTTATGAATGAATCTGGAAAGAAACTCATAAGTGGTGTACGTACTCTAAACAACTATTATGGATTGGTACCTGATGCTGATATTGTATGCAATAGTATTCGGTTGCCAAATGAAGACTTGTGGCACCAACGGATGGGGCATGCTAGTTACAAACATCTTTCTATTGTATCTAAGCATGAATCTGTTCTAGGGATGCCAAAGCTGAGTAGGCTGAACAATGCTGTGTGTGGACCATGTCAACTTGGGAAACAGACAAAAGCTAAGCATCCAAGCACTCAGACATCAGCTACATCCAGACCTTTGGAGCTATTGCATTTAGATCTTCTGGGTCCTACGAGAACCGAATCTCTTGGAGGTAAGAGATACATCATGGTTGTAGTAGATGACTTCACCAGGTACACTTGGGTTATTCTTCTACGATCCAAGTCTGATGCTCCTGAGCACATTGAAGCACTGTGTACAAGACTACAAAATGAGAAGAACCTGAAAATTGACCGAATTCGAAGTGATCATGGTAAAGAATTCGAGAACTCATACATGGAGTCATTCTGCACAAGATCAGGTATATCTCAAGAATTCTCTGCTCCTATTACTCCTCAGTAGAACGGTGTAGTAGAAAGAAAGAACAGGGTTATCCAGGAGATGGCTAGAGCCATGCTGCACAGTAAGGATGTGGCTAGAAATTTATGGGGAGAAGCAGTAAACACTGCATGTCACACGGTGAACAGAGTGTACTTCAGACCCGACACCAAAAAGACTCCATATGAGTTGTGGAAAGGAAGAAAGCCAAATGTGAAGTATTTCAGAATTTTTGGAAGCACTTGCTTCATTCTAAAGGATAGAGAGAATGTAGGGAAGTTTGATTCCAGAAGTGATGAAGGGATATTTCTGGGATACTCTACTACAAGTAAGGCTTATCGAGTATATAACAAAAGAACCATGAAGGTCATGGAAACAGTGAATGTGGTTATTGATGAGTCTTCAGATGTCAATTCTGAGAAAATTGATGAGGAACTCCCTAAAGAGATTCTCCCTCCAGAACCTAGGAGAGCTCCAGAGCTCATGGAACAAGAGCCTATATCTCCAAGTACTCCTAGTACTCCAAGTGTTGCAGAAGAGCCAACAGACATGCCTACATCACCAGATTCTGAGTGTCATGAAGACAAAGGACCCTCCTCCAGAATCAAATTAAATCATCCTCCAGAAACTATTGTGGGAAACATGAATGAACTCACATTGCGGAAACGCACAGTTGATAAGTGTGTTGCTAACTTTGTGTCATACTCTTGTTATTTGTCACAAGTTGAACCCACTAAAGTTGAGGAAGCTCTTCAGGATGAAAGTTGGGTAGAAGCAATACATGATGAACTGCTTCAGTTTCAAAGGAATGATGTGTGGACCTTAGTCCCTAGACCGGAGGGCGAGCATGTCATTGGCACCAAGTGGATATTCCAAAATAAGACTGATGAGGAGGGCAATGTAATCCGCAACAAGGCTCGACTTGTAGCTTAAGGATACACTCAGATGGAGGGTATAGACTACGATGAAACATTTGCCCCAGTTGCTCGCATGGAGTCCATCAGAATTCTTCTCGCCTTAGTATGTCACTTGAAGTTCAAGCTATATCAGATGGATGTGAAAACCGCCTTCTTGAATGGGATTGCTTAAAGAGGATGTTTATGTGGCTCAACCTAAAGGATTCATTGATCCACACTTTTCGGATCATGTGTTGTACCTCAAAAAGGCCTTCTATGGATTAAAGCAGGCACCTAGAGCTTGGTATGAACAGTTGACTCAATACCTGATATCCCATGGGTTCATAAGAGGAAAGGCTGATCAAACTCTCTTCATCAAAGGAAAGCTGGTGAGCTGGTGGTTGCTTAAGTCTATGTTGATGATATCATTTTTGGATCAACTAAGGATGAGCTTGCTCAAGACTTCTCAAAACTCATGCAAGCAGAGTTCGAGATGAGCATGATTGGAGAGCTATCTCACTTCCTTGGACTGCAGATTCGTCAACAAGATTTAGGTATATTCATCTCTCAATCTAAATATGCTAAGAATCTTGTGAAAAAGTTTGGATTGGAATCTGCTAGTTCTGTTAGAACCCCCATGAGCCCAAATGTTAAACTCACTGTTGACATGTTAGGTAAAAGTGTAGACTCTTCACTTTATAGAAGCATGATAGGTAGTCTTCTTTACCTTACTGCTAGTAGACCTGACATTAGTTACAGTGTAGGAGTGTGTGCTAGATATCAGGCTAATCCCAAAGAGTCACATATGATTGCTTTAAAAAGAATCATCAAGTATGTCAAGACTACTGCCAACTTTGGTGTGTGGTATATCAAAGACACAAATAATGTCTTAGCTGGGTATTCTGATGCTGATTGGGCTGGGAATGCTGATGATAGAAAAAGTACCTCAGGAGGTTGTTTTTATGTGGGAAATAATTTGGTCTCTTGGATGAGCAAAAAGCAAAACTCCATCTCTTTATCCATTGCTGAAGCTGAGTACATTGCTGCTGGTAGCTGTTGCACCCAACTCCTATGGATGCAAAAACTCCTTCATGATTATGGTATTCGTCAAGAACATCTTACCATCTATTGTGACAATACCAGTGCCATCAATATCTCTAAGAATCCGGTTCAACATTCTCGAACCAAGCACATAGAGATTTGACATCACTTCATTAGGGAGCTTGTCGAAAATGGTGTTCTCACCTTTGAGTTTATCCACACCGATGACCAAAAAGCTGATTTGTTCACCAAACCTCTGGATAGCAAACGTTTTGAGTTCCTTCGTCAAAACATCGGTGGAATCTCCATGGATTGATCTTTTTCTATCCTTCTTCTTCCTCATGCATATGCATCTAGTTTTATGCATTGTTTTGCTTTACATGTTTTTGTTTGTGTGTTTTCATTTTTGTAGTTTATTTTTGCTTTTCTGATAAAAATAAAAAAAAATTGAAAAATTGAAAAATACAAAAACAGTGTGTGTTTGTGTGCATTAGTTCATGTGAACTTTTAAAATGGCCATTGAAACAAAGTTTTCTAAACTTTGTATCACCTGTAGCTTAGATGAGCATTCTTCTGCACAACTAAGCAAGTGAGCTTTGTAGCTCTTTGTTTGTGATGAGTAAGGTTAAGTGATCTCTTCTTCTTAACACTCGTATCACTCTTTTTGACGGGTTGAACTAGAAAATCCTAAGAGAAAGGCATAAATACCATCTACTACTGTTACTCGCCAATCATAATATGACATCTGTATGCTTCGGCATAGCAAAAGTGCAATGTCAATGACATCTGTATGCTTCGGCATAGCAAAAGTGTAATGTCAAAAGCTTAACATAATTGGGTATTTCTTTCCTTTCTCTTGTCTGCCCATGCATGATATGCTTGTTAAAAGAAAATATGCAAAGATATAAAAAGCAATAAAATCAAAAATGCTTTAAAATATGGTTGCAAGCATGTTTTCTAGGAGATGTGGGAGTTATAGGATGTACCTCGAAGGTGATAGTCCCCATCAAACGGTTATGATTGTGTGTGAGTTAAAGTGATTTTCTCATATCTCAAATCATCATAGCAATTGAGAGACTTATGCAATCTTGCGATGTTTTCACACACAACACGCAATATTCTTTGCTATTCTTGATACATGTGCAGGTACAATGTGATTTGACCATCACAAGGTTTACATGCGTTAATGTATGCTCACTAAACTGTCTTGACTTGTTTTTGAAATATAAAATTGGTTAGACTTGTTTAGTGTGTGTGTGCGTGTTTTGAGATACATGTGCTTATTTTTCTTAATTGAGAGATGATTTTGAGAGCTTAATGTGTTGCTTGGATCTTTGGTTGAGTTGCACGCATAATTGCATTCAAGTCTGTGTTTTTCCTCTTTTGAAAAACTGTTTTTAAAGGCATCTCGACACCTCCTCGATACCTCTCGACACATAAGCTATCTGTCGAGCTTCTTAGACATTTTCTTATCGCAGTCTCGACAGATACCTCGACACCTGCTGGATCGATCGAGAATCTTTCTGTCTGCTCGATAGCTTCTCGATAGCTTCTGGATCGATCGAGGTTCCTTCTTGTTTGATTCATCTGCCTCGATACATGATCTCGATAGCTTCTTCTGTCGACATGTTTTTCTCGACACATGTCCTCGACAGATACCTCGATACCTCCCGATAGCTTCATCTGTCGAGAATTACTGAAGGTGGATAAATAGGTTCTTCGTGATTTCTCTCTCATTTTGCTCGACCTCTCTCGCTCGAAACACTTGTTCTCTCTCTCAAAACTTTTCTTTTTTCCTCCAAACCTTTTTCAAAGGCTTTCTCAAGTGTTTATCTCGATTCTCATCACTTGGTAAGCATCTTCTCTCTCATTTTCATGTATTTCATGTTTTTTTAAAACCCTAGGTTTTGTGTTTTTGAAAATTTTTGGGAGTTTTCAAAATTGTTGGGGTTTTCATGAAATTCTTGGGTTGGTTTTATAGATTTGATCTTCAAAACCACATGCATCGCATCACATTATCATTCTATTTGTATTTTCATGCATTTAGATGTGTGCCTACCTGTTGTGTGCTGTTAGGTTTGGATTGGGCTGAGCCCATGATGTTTTTATGTTGCATGTCACATGTTCATGCATTTTCATGCATACGTTCTTTCCTTTCAATATTATTCTGCCAATATTGAACTATTTGGAACTTTTTTGTGTGTCTCTTTTTCTTCCCCCTCTCTATGTTTGCGTTAGTAGTGTCTATGGCACCTAAACGTAAGTCCATTCCATCCCAGAACCCTCTGCGTTCTAAGGGATCGTCATCTTCAGATACTACTCCTCTTTCTGTCCAGTTCCGTGATGAGAAAGCCCATAAGGACTTCTCAGAGAACTTCTCTAAACGAGGTGTTCATTCGGAACGCCACGTTGTCCTGGCAGACTTTGCCGACACCGACCTTCCCGATGTCATACACAGTCGAGCTTGGGAGTCACTGTGTGACGTCCCGGTCACATGTCCACTCGTGTTGATACAGGAGTTTTACTCCAACATCCACGGGATAGATTCTTCAGTACCTCTTTTCTACTCTTACGTCCGAGGTACGCGCTTTGCTGTCACCCTAGAGTTAGTCTCTGAGGTTCTTCATGTCTCTAGGGTGGATCATCCTGATTACCCTAGCTGTGAGCGTCTCTAGACTGTGTCCAAAGACGAGATGATCTCGGCGTTCTGTGAGCGTCCTTCCTCTTGGGGAGATCATATGTACACACCATGTCGACCTTTTGCTAAAGGTCCTCGTTTCCTTAACATGGTGATGACTTTTGTTTTGCACCCACTTTCTCACTACAACTCTATTACAGAGCCTCGTGCTCGGTTTTTGTTGTCCCTCTTAGAGGATCTCTCTATAGACTTTCCTTCACACTTTATCTTTTCCATCATAGATGTCTATAGAGATACGGCTACCCGTGATAAGCTCATTTTCCCTTCCGCTATCATGAGGATTCTGAGCCATTTTTCCATCCCATTCCCTTTGTTCGATCCTTACCATGTCATGTTTGCCATAGACGCCGCTACCGTAAAACGTAGCGAGGCACAGTTTCGATTGCGACAGTCTGATGGTGACACTCCTTCCACCCGTCCGACCACCTCCAGATCCGCTCGAGCATCTACTTCTTCTTCGAGCGACGTCACCTTAGGAGACATCATGGCGCAGCTACAGCGCATGGATGCTCGACTAGATACACTCTCCACGGAGCTGTATCAGGTGAACGTCCGTGTTGGTCGCATTGCCAGGCGACAAACGACCATGGGCGGCTTTGCACTAGAGGCTTCTCCTCCGCCACCTCATGTGTCGACTGAGACTGAGGCTGATGATGATGGCGATGACGATGATGCTTCTGACGATGATGATGATGGAGATACGAGCTCTTCGGATGAGATGTCTACTTGACACTCTACCCTTTGTCACTCGTGACAAAAAGGGGGAGTAGTTTTGTATGAGAGTAGTCATGCTTAGGGGGAGTGTTAGCATAGGACATTTTTGTTAGGGGGAGTGTGGATTGAGGGATGTAGTGAGGTGATCATATGTATTTCTTTTTCTTTTCTTGTATTTTAGAGATACTTTGATCATGTATTGACATACATTGTATTTATTCTCTTCTTATATATGATGATGTATGTTTTTCTTTCAGTTACCTTTCCATGTGTTGTTTCTTTTCTGTCTTTATACACATGTTTCTTTACTTGTACGCAATCTATTATTTCTGTTTCAGACAAAGATGCCTTGATGTGTTTTGTTTATAAGTGTTTCAGAAATACAGGTTGTCAAAATCTTCTTGCCATAAACTCTCTTCTTGCAAAGTTTTTCAAGAGTTTGTGTTAGGATAGATTTTACAGTATGTAACAAGTGAGTATGAGTTGAGTGATTTATGACTTCTCTCATATCTTCATTTGTATGTTGTGGTTTTGTCACGGATTGCCAAAGGGGGAGATTGTTAGGATATATGTAGTTCAAGTCTGTGAACATATGTCGCTATTTTATGTAATTGGCTTATCCTTAGACAAAACGCACTTTACTTGTAATTGGGTAGATTTAGAATGTGTTAAACACTTCAAGAAACTTGGGTTCAAGATTAAGTGTTGAAGCCGTCAAAGTCTGTCCAAGAAACAAGCAAGGAAGTGCCAGTTTTTAAAGCTCGACACATACCTCAACACATGCATCTATCGAGCCTTAAGAAGCTGTTTTGCCCCGAGCCTCGACAGCTTCTCGACACCTCTCGACACCTCTATCTATCGAGAATTAAAGAAAACAGATTTCCAGTTCTGTTTCAAGTCCAATCCGTGAATGTGTCTTTGGGACTTCTTTTCTCCTAACCCTAGACATATAAAAGGATTATTTTAAGGGCTGTAAAAGGGATGCAAGTTGCACATTCATTTAGAACTTCTTGTTCATGCAATTTGTGATCTGAAAGAAAAGTTCGTGCCCTAGTTCATCTCTGATGATTTGAAAAACTTTGTAGCCAACGACTCTCTCTCTAGTTGGTGTTTGAAGTCGTGTACTGGGATCCGCGCATCTGGTTAGTCACGTACTTGGGAGCCGTGCATTGAAAGGAGAAACTGTCACTACAGAACAAGTCCAATTAGGTATTGGGGTAAGAGTTCAACTGTAGGTTGGTAAGGTACTTGGTATTCCTTGCTTGTAACTGCTTGTTGTGATAATAGTGGAGTTTCGGGAGTGGTGACCTTAAATCACCCGGTGGGGTTTTTGCCGTAAGGTTTTCCCCATTCGTAAACAAATCACCGTGTCATTTAATTTCCGCTGCATTACTTAGTTTGGTGATTTGTTTGTGCTACCACGTGATATTGCATGTTAATTTGATTAATTAATAACTGGGCTAATTTAATTAATAAGTTATCACAAGGGGTCAACGTGTTTGTGGCCTGTCATTTATTAAATTCAAAAACAAAAATATGGTTATCATAAAAGTGTAGAAAAGTAAAACATAGGGCCCCTCAAGGTGATCACTCAGTCCTTCATGCCATCTTACTAGTCTTCATGTAAGCTTTCTCATCCCTTAGAACCCACTTCATGTCATTGTCCAACCATTGCTTGAACCTTGCAATGGGGTAGATGAATTTGGGAGGAACAATGTCTTTCGTCACCCTACTGTTGGATAAAAATCTTGTTTTGTATCTCATACAAAACACACGGCGGAAGCAACAAACAAGGATCTATTTCATTCATGATTGACAACATGCACTCTGTAAATTTCAGAATTTAAGAACAAGATAGCGTACCTTGGTATGGAGAATTTCAAAACAAAGATTAGAAGCACTTGGGAAAACTTTTAATCTTCACTCCAATTCCACTTTACGCCCAAGATGTGTGGTCTCTCAATCAGTTTCCAAAGGGAGAATAAAAGTGTGTCTCACACTCTTTCTTTTTCTCTACGAAAAATCACTTAAAAAATTCTGTATGTTTCTCCCTTTATAACTAACTGATTATCTAATTGGGCCGGCCTATTGGGCCTTTCCAATTGGGCTTTAGTGTGTGGCTTGGAATGGGACCAAAAGGGACCAATAAGACACTAGCTCCAATGGGCCTTGGGCTTTTCCGTCAACTCTTGACAAATCCAAAGTTACCATTAATTATATTTAATACCACTATATAAATATAATTGCACTCTAGGTCTTATTAATAAATTATATCCCAAGACTTTATTTTACACGCAACCCCTTCATAAAATATTCGTAATAATACAAAGTCATAAATGTAGACTGTCACTTTGTAAATTACTACATCTTATCCTTGAGTACCCGGTTTAATCCTTTAAAGTTATTCATCATATTTTTATGAAATCCAATTTCATAAATATATACTTTAGTAATTTCTTACCAAAGTGGTTAGGCCTAACTCTCTCAATAACTGAACCCATTAAACTTATCTCAAGGGAATATTTTATATCTCCATCAAGAGACTATGAATTCCATCTTGAGAATATATGTTCCATCAACACTAAATGTGGCTGCCCAACATACTGAGGTTTTGACCGTTACATTAAATCTCACTCCTGATATATCAAAGCAACCTACACTTCATGATCAAGTCCATTATTCTCTCAGGATTAAGAGTTCATGCAAATAGAAGTCGTGAGATTTATTATTCATTTGACAGTCGTTGAGAGAATAATAAATCTCACAGCGGTCCAGTTCAATATGTCTTAACTCTTAAAACATATCAACATATCAACTAGAAGTCACCACTTCCATGATCAAGACAAATCATCTTAGTTGATACGTTATAGTCTTCGTAGATGAAATGCCCAATTTCATCACCGACTACGAACTATAAATTCTGAGTTTACAAAGAACTTGTGATTTATATCTTCTGTGACTTTTCACATAAATCACATACTATGCATCTCATGGACTATATGATAATGTCCAAATATTCATGTTGCCATTATTTTAGATAAAAATAAATAACTTTATTAAACACAACATTAAGTCATACATAATGTCATACATAGCATCATACAATAGGATTTAAGGGCATATATCCTAACAATCTCCCACTTGCCCTAAAGACTATTGTGCACTAATCTAACTCTCATTCCCTCCAAATGTGACTCGAAAGTCCTTTGAGGCAAAGTTTTGGTAAAAGGATCTGCTAGATTATTTGCACTTTCAATCTTTGCCACCACAACATCTCCACGAGCAACAATGTCTCGAATGATGTGATATTTTCTCTTAATGTGCTTTCCTTTCTTGTGATTCCTTGGATCTTTGGATTGTGCAACCGCTCCACTATTGTCGCAAAACAATGTGATGGGAACTTGCTCCATTCTTACAACACCAAGGTCAGAAAGGAATTTCTTGAGCCAAACAGCCTCCTTTGCTGCTTCACAAGCAGCAACATACTCGACTTCCATGGTGGAGTCCGCAATACAAGATTGCTTAACACTCCTCCAACTTATGGCTCCACCTCCCAAGGTGAAAACACATCCAGAAGTGTATTTTTTGAAATCTAGATCCGATTGAAAATCTGAATCTGTATAGCCAATGGGAATCAAATCCTCACAATGGTAAACAAACATATAATTTCTCGTTCTCCTAAGATACTTGAGAATATGCTTTACAGCTTGCCAATGTTTTGGTCCTGGATTTGATTGATATCGGTTGACCATGCCAATTGAATAATAAATGTCTGGTCTAGTACAAAGCATGGCATACATGAGACTGCCCACTGCAGAAGCATAAGGAACTTGTCTCATCAAATTTTTTTCCTCTTGAGTCTTAGGCCTTTGGTCATCAGACAGAGGAACTCCATGTCTAAAAGGAAGCAATCCTTTCTTGGAGTTTTGCATGCTAAACCGTTCTAGAACTTTATCTATATATCCAGCTTGTGATAAGCCTAACATCTTATTCTTACGATCTCGCCAAAGCTTGATCCCTAGAATAAAGTTAGCCTCACCCAAGTCCTTCATATCAAATTGGCTAGACAACCAAACTTTAACCGATGACATTACCCCTACATCATTCCCAATGAGTAGAATATCATCAACATAAAGCACTAGGAACATTACTACCTTGTCTCGATGTCTTTTGTACACACATGGTTCATCAAGATTTTGTTCAAAACCAAATGACTTGATTGCTTGATCAAATCTGATGTTCCATGACCTAGATGCTTGCTTAAGTCCATAAATGGACCTATTCAACTTGCATACCATATGCTCTTGGTTCTTTGCTATGAAACCTTCCGGTTGCAACATGTATATTTCTTCTTCAAGATTGCCATTAAGAAATGCAGTCTTGACATCCATTTGCCAAATCTCATAATCATAATGAGCAGCAATGGATAAGAGAATTCTGATAGACTTAAGCATGGCTACTGGCGAAAAAGTTTCATCATAATCAATGCCTTCTTTTTGTGTGTACCCTTTCGCCACTAGTCTTGCTTTAAAGGTTTCAACCTTTCCATCTATCCCTCTCTTCCTCTTGTAAACCCATTTGCAACCAACATGTTTAATGCCGTTAGGCACCTTTACAAGATCCCATACATGATTGGAATACATAGAATCCAATTCAGATTTCATAGCTTGGATCCAATGATGTGCATCTATATCATTAATTGCCTCCTCATAAGTGTAGGGATCTGATTCTGCCTTTTCTGAGATAGCTTCATAGGTTTTTCCCAAACCTATAAATCTTATAGGAGGCCGAACAATTCTCCCACTACGACGAGGCACCTGTGTACTAGACATTTCATGAGTAATATCTTGTGGTGTATCTAATATAGTCACATCATCCCTAGTTTCATCCATTGGTTGTTCAACTATAGGTTCATTCATTTCAGCCAAGACAACTTTACTTCTAGGAGTAAAATTATTCATATAGTCATTTTCCAAGAATTTGGCATTTGTGCTAACAGACACTTTATTATCCTTATGACTATAGAATAAACCTCCAACAGTTCCTTTTGGATACCCTACAAAGAAAACCACTTCTGTTTTAGACTGTAACTTGTCAGACTTTCCTTTCAACACATGTGCTGGACAACCCCAAATGTGGAGATGTCTCATACTAGGCTTACGCCCATTCCACAACTCTATAGGTGTTTTAGGAACAGACTTCGAAGGTACTAAATTCAGAACATACATTGCAGTATTTAAGGCATATCCCCAAAAGGAAATTGGTAGAGTCGAATAACTCAACATAGATCTAACCATATCCAAAAGAGTCCTATTCCTTCTTTCTGCTACACCATTTTGTTGTGGAGTTCCAGGTGCAGTCAACTGGGATATAATCCCATTTTCAGTCAAGTAATCCTTGAAGTCACCAAGAAGGTATTCGCCACCTTGATCAGATCGAATGGCCTTTATGCGTTTACCTAATTGATTCTCAACTTCAGCCCTAAACTCTTTGAACTTTTCAAAGGCTTCGGACTTCCGTTTTATTAGGTACACATAACCAAATCTAGAGTAATCATTAGTGAAAGTAATGAAATACTCATAGCCACCTCTTGCTTGGATTGACATAGGACCACATACATCTGAATGCACTAGTTCTAGCAAATCTCGGGTTCTTCTACCTTTTGCATTAAAAGGCCGTTTGGTCATTTTACCTTCCAAACAAGATTCGCAAACTGGAAAACCATCAAAGTCCATGGGCTGTAAAAGTCCATCTTTGATTAGTCTTTGAATCCTACTTGAATTAATATGACCCAAACGCAAGTGCCAAAGATATGCTTCACTAGTAGAAGGAAACTTTCTCTTTAATGATTTTACATGAGAGCTATTATTTATTTCAGAATTGTATAATTCATGCATGTCAGGAGTTAAAATATAAAGACCATCCACAATATTTCCAGAACAGATAAACATTTTATCCTTCTTTATTACAACATTGTCTTTCAGGATAACACAATATCCATGCTTACCTAAATAAGTTGCAGAAATTAAATTTCTACGAACATTAGGTACATACAAACAGTCTTCCAATATTAACACTCTAGACTTAAAACACAAATTATACACTCCAACAACTACAACCGGAATCTTGCTCCCATCAGCCAAAGTAAAAAATAGTTCTCCCTCATTCAACTTTCTGGTCTCCTGGAACCCCTGCAAAGAATTGCAGATATGGTTAGTACAACCTGAATCCACACACCAGGAATCTGTTGGATTTTGTACCAAACATATTTCAAGAAGAAAGGAAGTTTTCATACCCTTATCCTTGGCAGCCTTGAATATTGGACAATTCCTCTTCCAATGTCCTTTCTCACCACAATGGAAACACTTTCCTTTGCTTTTCTTTCCTTTATCGGCAACCCCTAAAGCAATTTGTTTACCAATTTTCTTAGTGAAGTCCTTCTTCTTCTTCTTACCTTTGCCTTTCGACTTAGGTTGAGAAGTAAAAGCTTCACCCACATTGGCTTCAACACTAGAAGTACCAAGGATGCCTTCCGCTGCCACTAACTCATTCATTAATTCAGACAAAGAGTAAATCTTTTTGTTCATATTATAATTAAGTCTGAATTCCTTGAATGATTCTGGTAGTGACTGGAGTATCATATCCACTTGGGATTCTCCATCAATGTCGGCACCTAAAACTTCTAATGTGTTCAGATTAGCAATCATCCTAAGACAATGCTCCCTTACTGAACTTCCTGCAGCCATTTTGGTATTATAAATTTGCCTCATGGTTTCTTGCCTTGCAGACCGGCCTTGCTCACCAAACATCTCCTTCAGACTTAGCATGATGTCCGAAGCATGTTCTACATCCTGCATTTGATGCTGTAGAACATTTGAAATAGATGCTAGGATATAGCACTTGGCCATCTCATTAGATTTTTGCCAACGATCATATCGCTGTTTTTCCTCAATAGGAGCATCTAATGAAGGAAAGTTAGGACATGGTTGAGTAAGCACATATTTGTACTCTTCAGCAGTAAGAACAATGTCCAAATTCCTTTTCCAGTCAATATAGTTGGATCCAGTCAGTTTGTTTTGATTAAGAATAGCAACAAGTGGGCTAAATGATGCCATGATTTAAATCTGAAAATAATAAACATGAATACAATAAGAAAACTGGACATTATCAAATTTAGCATATAAGCATATAATATGGAACCTTAATAAAACCATAAAATAATATATGCAACGACAACCCAATCCCATATTCAATATCCCTCAGCATAGAGTGAACATTAAATACTATGATTGATTGAGAACTATTCTCATTATTAGTGCTATCATGATAACTCTTATCAAACACTAATAATATGCCGTTTTACATTTAGCCTCTAAGTAATAATAGCAAGAACTCAGCATTGAGGATACTAAAATACTTAGTCTAGTGTATACCATTGTCTAGAATCATGTGTAGCCACATTTTATCCCTTTAACAAGCTTATTTTGTGGTACCATGATAAAAACGCCCTCCGCATGGAATGCAAAGCTCGAGGCTAAGACAAGGTGTTTTATCAAACCACTATAAACTAAGAAATTCAATCTTGTAGGACCATGAAATATATACTCTCTGCATGGAATGCTAAGCTTGAGGCAAAGACAAAGTATATATTTCACACATCTATGAACCAACAATGGAGGCCGTGAGATCCAACCCTTGTATCTCTCTCCCACTAGATATTTTAAAAAATAAGGTTTTTAAGGTCAAGGACCATAACAATGCTAGACACTTTGAAAACACAATCCTAATCTCATTAGGAATAAATTTCATTATCCTAGCATTAATATATATATATATATATAAAACGTAATATAAACCTATATTATATTATATATATAATATAATATATATATTACATTATAAAATTATATTATATATATATTATATTATATAATATATATATATATATATATATATATATATATAAGCCTGTCAGATTGTTGAAATCCTATACACGGATTCAACTTTTCAAAGCATTTGCTAGGTGTATGCATAAAAGTCAAGTCATGCATTAAAACCAAGTCAAACGGTGCAAGGAGGAAAGATATTTATTCGCACCAACATTTCTGTAACTTCCACTGTAATATAACTACTCATTTCGAATGAATATCTCGGCCATTGACATTGAATATTCCCATTTCAATTCTACACGGCTACATACAATTGGAGTACATATTCTTAATTGCATGGCTTGGTTTATAAATGCATAGCACAGGAGGGTTAATCATTCAATAACCATATCAAGAACATGGCATCTCCATGAAAATTAAAAAACCATGACACAACAGCATAACTTGATGCAGAAAAATTGAAACACAAAGACAACGGTTTTCTTAAATTCCAAAAAATTTAATCACACGCTATACAATCATGATATGAAAACCTGGCTCTTATACCAATTGTTGGATAAAAATCTTGTTTTGTATCTCATACAAAACACACAGCGGAAGCAACAAACAAGGATCTATTTCATTCATGATTGACAACATGAACTCTGTAAATTTCAGAATTTAAGAACAAGATAGCGTACCTTGGTATGGAGAATTTCAAAACAAAGATTAGAAGCACTTGGGAAAACTTTTAATCTTCACTCCAATTCTACTTTACGCCCAAGATGTGTGGTCTCTCAATCAGTTTCCAAAGGGAGAATAAAAGTGTGTCTCACACTCTTTCTTTTTTTCTACGAAAAATCACTTAAAAAATTCTGTATATTTCTCCCTTTATAACTAACTGATTATCTAATTGGGCCGGCCTATTGGGCCTTTCCAATTGGGCTTTAGTGTGTGGCTTGGAATGGGACCAAAAGGGACCAATAAGACACTAGCTCTAATGGGCCTTGGGCTTTTCCGTCAACTCTTGACAAATTCAAAATTACCATTAATTATATTTAATACCACTATATAAATATAATTGCACTCTAGGTCTTATTAATAAATTATATCCCAAGACTTTATTTTACACGCAACTCCTTCATAAAATATTCGTAATAATACAAAGTCATAAATGTAGACTGTCACTTTGTAAATTACTACATCTTATCCTTGAGTACTCGGTTTAATCCTTTAAAGTTATTCATCATATATTTATGAAATCCAATTTCATAAATATATACTTTAGTAATTTCTTACCAAAGTGGTTAGGCCTAACTCTCTGAATAACTGAACCCATTAAACTTATCTCAAGGGAATATTTTATATCTCCATCAAGAGACTATGAATTCCATCTTGAGAATATATGTTCCATCAACACTAAATGTGGCTGCCCAACATACTGAGGTTTTGACCGTTACATTAGATCTCACTCCTGATATATCAAAGCAACCTACACTTCATGATCAAGTCCATTATTCTCTCAGGATTAAGAGTTCATGCAAA
This sequence comes from Castanopsis chinensis, assembly GCA_032878915.1. Taxonomy (NCBI): domain Eukaryota; kingdom Viridiplantae; phylum Streptophyta; class Magnoliopsida; order Fagales; family Fagaceae; genus Castanopsis; species Castanopsis chinensis. Next base: position 24,838,418 of record JAVQMG010000122.1, read on the forward strand.
TAGAAGTCGTGAGATTTATTATTCATTTGGCAGTCGTTGAGAGAATAATAAATCTCACAACGGTCTAGTTCAATATGTCTTAACTCTTAAAACATATCAACATATCAACTGGAAGTCACCACTTCCATGATCAAGACAAATCATCTTAGTTGATACGTTATAGTCTTCGCAGATGAAATGCCCAATTTCATCACCAACTACGAACTATAAATTCTGAGTTTACAAAGAACTTGTGATTTATATCTTCTGTGACTTTTCACATAAATCACATACTATGCATCTCATGGACTATATGATAATGTCCAAATATTCATGTTGCCATTATTTTAGATAAAAATAAATAACTTTATTAAACATAACATTAAGTCATACATAATGTCATACATAGCATCATACAATAGGATTTAAGGGCATATATTCTAACACCTACGACATGACCAAGCCTCACTAATCCTGCCCAAGATCCTATTAGTGAACACGATGGTGTGGAAGGCATCCTTATCATCAAGAGCTCCTTAAAATTCTCCAAATTGCCTTGAAATACCACAAGTGGAGTAGTAAGAGCAGCATTGAAGCCCAACTAAAGTCACACAGTGGTCCTTGTAGCAACTATGACCCATGCTTGAGATATGCCACCATTCCACGACCTATTGATTGTTGGTCTCCTTAAGGCGACCCATAAGCTCCATGTACACATCAAAACTCATGTCATTTTGATGAAGCTAGTTGTCCCCAGGATGCCTACAAAGGTAGGTGCTGAAGGGGTACAATAAGAGGTGGAAGCAACTAAAGCCTATCTTCTAGCCATATTTGGAAAGAAAAAAAAAAGGAGAGGAGAAAAAAAGTGGGAGGAGAAAAAAAAAGGAAAGATGGAAAGCATGAGTGAGAAAAAATAAAAATGATGATGAAAGACGATATAAGGTGCCTCGATAGGTTGAAAACCGAAAGACAATCCATGCAAAATTAGAGGAATCTTGCTAGGTTGAGTACCTAGGTAAAAGTTAGGGATTATATCTGAAGAAGAAGATGACTTCTTGCAAAGAAGCATGCTTCCTTCCTGTGAAAGGCATCCAAACCATTGAGGGTTTCCACCAAGTTCATGTTAGGATGTGTGCCTTAAATCCTATTATATGGTGCTATGTATGACATTTTGTATGACTTAATGTTGTGATTAATAAAATTGTTTTATTATTACCTAAAATAATGGTAACATGAATATTGGGACATTATCATATAGTCCATGAAATGCATAGTATGTGATTTAGTCACAGAAGATATAAATCACAAGTTCTTTGTAAACTCAGAATTGTAGTTCGTAATTAGTGATGAAATTGGACATTTCATCTGCGAAGACTATAACATATCAACTAAGATGATTTGTCTTAATCATGGAAATGGAGATTTCTAGTTGGTATGTTGATATGTTTTAAGAGTTAAAACATATTGAATTGGACCACTGTGAGATTTATTATTCCCTTAACGACTATCAAATGAATAATAAACTCATGACTTATATTTACATTAACTCTTAATCCTGAGAGGATAATGGACCTGATCATGAAATGTAGGTTCTTTTGATATATCAAGAGTGAGGTCTAAAGTCACGATCAAAATTTCAGTATATTGGGCAGCCACATTTAGTGTTGATGGAATATATATTCTCAAGATGGAATTCATAGTCTCTTAACGGAGATATAAAATATTCCCTTGAGATAAGTTTAATGGGTTTAGTTATTCAAAGTGTTAGACCTAATCACTTTAGTAATTTAGTAAGAAGTTACTAAAGTATATATTGATGAAATTGAATTTCATAAATATATGATGAATAACTTAAAGGATTAAATCGGGTACTCAAGGAATTAAATTGTAGTAATTTTCAAAGTGGCAATCTATATTCATAACTTTGTATTATTATGAATATTTTATGTAGGGGTTGCATGTACAATAAAATCTTGGGATATAATTTATTAATAAGTCCTAGAATACAATTACTTTTATATAATGGTATTAAATATAATTAATGGTAAATTTGAACTTGTTAAGAGTTGACAGAAAAACCCAAGGCCCATTGAAACTAGTGTCTTATTGGTCCCTTTTGGTCCCACTCCAAGCTATACACTAAAACCCAATTAGAATTGCCCAATAGACCAGCCCAATTAAATAATTAGTTAAATATAAAGGGAGAAACATACAGATTTTTTCATTAGAGAGAGAAAGAGAAAAACATCATTATGAAAAGGTGAGTATGTGTGAGTGAAGCCACTCCTTTATTCTCCTTTGAAAACTGATTGAGAGACCACACTTTTTAGGTGTAAAGTGGAATTGAGTAAAAATTAAAAGTGTTTCCAAGTACTTCTAGTCTTTTGTTTTGAATTTCACCACACCAAAGTACACTATCTTATTCTTAAATTTTGAAATTTACATAGTGCTTGTTATCAATCATGAATGAATTAGATCCATGTTTGTTACTTCCGCTGTTTGTTACTTCCGCTGTTTATTTTGTATGAGATACGAAACCAGATTTTCCAACATAGTGTTTATAATAAACTTACTACCAAGGAATTATAGACATGAGATTGGGTTGTCATTGCATTTTTATATTATGGTTTTATTAATGGTCCATACTATATGCTTATATGTTAAATTGATAATATCCAGTTTACTTATTATATTCATGTTTATTGTTTTTATATTTTATCATGGCATCATTTAGCCCACTTGTTGCTATTCTTAATATAAAAAAACTGACTGAATCCAGCTATGTTGACTGGAAAAGAAATTTAGACATTGTTCTTACAGCTGAAAAGCACAAATATGTACTTACTCAACCGTGTCCTAACTTTCCTTCATTAGCTGCTCCTCTTGAGGAAAAACAATGAAATGATCATTGGCAGAAATCTAATGAGATGGCCAAGTGCTATATCCTAGCATCTACTTTAAATGTTCTATAGCAACAAATGCAGGATGTAGAACTAGCTTCAGACATTATGTTAAGTTTGAAGGAGATGCTTGGTAAGCAAAACCGTTCTACAAGGCAAGAAACTATGTGGCAAATTTATAATATCAAAATGGCTGAAGGTAGTTCAGTGAGGGAACATTGTCTTAAGATGATCTCTAATCTAAATACATTAGAAATTTTAGGTGCTGACATTGATGGAGAATCCCAAGTGGATATGATATTCCAATCACTACTAGAATCATGCAAGGAATTTAGACTTAATTATAACATGAATAAAAAGATTTATTTATTGTCTAAATTAATGAATGAGTTAGTGGCGGCGGAAGGCATTCTTGGTACATCCAGTGTTAAAGCCAATTTGGGTGAAGCTTCTTTTTCTCAATCTAAGTCAAAAGGCAAAGGTAATAAGAAGAAGAAAGACTTCACCAAGAAAGATGGTAAACAAATTGCCTAAGGAGTTACCAAAAAGGGAAAGAAGAAGGATTACACTAAAGGAAAGTGTTTCCGTTGCGGTGAGAAAGGGCATTGGAAGAGGAATTGTCCAACATTCTTAGCTGCCAAGAATAAGGGTATGAAATGTTCATTCCTTCTTGAAATATGTTTAGTACAAAATCTCACGGATTTCTGGTGTGTGGATTCAGGTTGTAGTCATATCTGAAATTCTTTGCAGGGGTTCCAGGGGACCAAAAGACTGAATGAGGGAGAACTGTTTCTTAATTCTAGAGTTTTAATTTGGAAGACTGTCTATATGCACCTATTGTTTGTAGGAATTTAATTTTTGCAACTTATTTAAGTAAACATGGGTATTGTGTTATCTTGAAAGACAATATTGTAATAAAGAAGGATAAAATGTTTATCTGTTCTGGCAATATTGTGGATGGTCTTTATATTTTAACTTCTGATAAGTATGAATTATATAATTCTGAATTAAATAATAACTCTCATGTCAAATCATTAAAGAGAAAGTTTAATGATGCATATCTTTGGCACCTGCGTTTGGGTCATATGAATTCAAATAGAATTCAAAGACTGATTAAAGATGGACTCTTAGAGCTATTGGACTTTGATGAATTTCCTTTTATGACTTTTGTTTGGTGGGTAAAATGACCAAACGACCTTTTAATGCGAAAGGTAGAAGAGCCCAAGAGTTACTTAAATTAGTTCATACAGATATATGTGGTCCTATGTCAACCCAAGGTAGAAGAGCCTAAGAGCCCAGTACTTTATTACTTTTACGAATGATTACTCAAGATATGGTTATGTCTACCTAATGAGATGAAATTCCGAAGCTTTTGAAAAGTTCGAAGAGTTTAGAACTAAAGTTGAGAATCAATTGGGTAAACGCATAAAGGTCATTCAATCTGATCGAGGTGGCGAATACCTTCTTGGGGATTTTAAGGATTGAACAAAATGGTTTAGCGGAAAGAAGGAATAGAACTCTTTTGGAAATGGTTAGATCCATGATGAGTTATTCAACTTTACCAATTTCTTTTTGGGGATATGCACTAAAAACTGCAATGCATATTTTGAATCTGGATCCATCAAAATCTATTCCCAACAAACCCAAGGAATTGTGGAGTGGGCGCCAGCCTAGTATGAAATATCTCCACATTTGGGGATGTCCAGGATATATGTTGAAAGAGAAGTCTGATAAGTTGGAAGCAAAAACAGAAGTATGCATATTTTTAGGGTATTCAAAGGAAACTAAGAGTTATTTATACTATAATCATAAAGATAACAAAGTATTTGTTAGCACTCATGCCAAATTCTTGGAAGATGATTATATGGATAATTTTAATCTTAAAAGCAAAATTTTTTTGGCTGAAATAGATGAACCTATAGTTGAACAACCAATGGATGAAATTAGGGATGATGTGGTTGTATTAGATACACCACAAGATACTACTTAAGAGATGTCTAGTACACAGGTGCCTTGTCATAGTGGGATGATTGTTTGGTAAGATTTATAGGTTTGGGAGAAGCTTATGAAGCTATCTCAGGAGAGGCTGAATCTGATCCTTACACTTATGAAGAAGTAATGAATGATATAGATGCATATCATTGGGTCCAAGCTATGAAATCTAAATTGGATTCTATGTATTCCAATCATGTATGGAATCTTGTAAAGGCACCTAATGGCATTAAACCTGTTGGTTGCAAATGGGTTCACAAGAGAAAGAGAGAGATAGATGGAAAGGTTGAAACCTTTAAAGCAAGACTAGTGGCGAAAGGATATACACAAATAGAAGGTATTGACTATATTGAAACTTTTTCGCTAATAGCCATGCTTAAGTCTATCAGAATTCTCTTATCTATTACTGCTCATTATGATTATGAGATTTGACAAATGGATGTCAAAATTGCATTTCTTAATGGCAATCTTGAAGAAGAAATCTATATGATACAACCGGAAGGTTTCATAGCAAAGAACTAAGAGCATATGGTATGCAAGTTGAAAATGTCCATTTATGGACATAAGCAAGCATCTAGGTCATGGAACATCAGATTTGACCAAGCAATCAGGTCATTTGGTTTTGTACAAAATCTTGATGAGCCATGTGTGTATAAAAGACATCGAGATAAAGTAGTAATGTTCCTAGTGTTTTATGTTGATGATATTCTATTCATTGGAAATCATGTAAGGGTAATGTTATCGGTTAAAGTTTGGTTGTCAAGCCAATTTGATATGAGGACTTGGGCGAAACTAACTATATTATAGGGATCAAGTTTTGGCAAGATCAAAAGAATAGGATGTTAGGTTTGTCATAAGCTGTATATATAGATAAAGTTCTAGAACGGTTTAGCATGCAAAACTCCAAGAAAGGATTACTTTCTTTCAGACATGGAGTTCCTCTATCTGATGACCAAAGGCCTATGACTCTTGAGGAAGAAAACATGATGAGACAAGTTCTTTATGTTAAGATATATGCCCTTAAATCCTATTGTATGATGCTATGTATGACATTATGTATGACTTAATGTTGTGTTTAATAAAGTTGTTTGTTTTTATCTAAAATAATGGTAACATAAATATTTGGACATTATCATATAGTCCATAAGATGCATAGTATGTGATTTATGTGAAAAGTCACAGAAGATATAAATCACAAGTTCTTTGTAAACTCAGAATTTATAGTTCGTAGTCGGTGATAATATTGGGCATTTCATCTGCGAAGACTATAACGTATCAACTAAGATGATTTGTCTTGATTATGGAAGTAATGACTTCTAGTTGATATGTTTTAAGAGTTAAGACATATTGAACTGGACCACTGTGAGATTTATTATTCTCCTAACGACTGTCAAATGAATAATAAATCTCACGACTTTTATTTGCATGAACTCTTAATCCTGAGAGAATAATGGACCTGATCATGATGTGTAAGTTGCTTTGATATATCAGGAGTGAGATATAAAGTAACGATAAAAAACTCAGTATGTTGGGCAGCCACATTTAGTGTTGATGGAACATATATTCTCAAGATGGAATTCATAACCTCTTGATGGAGATATAAAATATTCCCTTGAGATAAGTTTAATGGGTTCAGTTATTCAGAGAGTTAGGCCTAACCACTTTAGTAAGGAGTTACTAAAGTATATATTTATGGAATTGAATTTCATAAATATATGACGAATAACTTAAAGGATTAAACTGGGTACTTAAGGAATTAAATTGTAGTAATTTTCAAAGTGGCAGTCTATATTCATGACTTCGTATTATTACAAATATTTTATGAAGGGTTTGCATGTATTAGGATATGTGCTCTTAAATCCTATTGTATGGTACTGTGTATGACATTTTGTATGACTTAATATTGTGATTAATAAAGTTGTTTTATTATTATCTAAAATAATGGCAACATAAATATTGGGACATTATCATATAGTCCATGAGATGCATAGTATGTGATTTATGTGATTTAGTCACAGAAGATATAAATCACAAGTTCTTTGTAAACTCAGAATTGTAGTTCGTAGTCGGTGATGAAATTGGGCATTTCATCTGCGAAGATTATAACATATCAACTAAGATGATTTGTCTTGATCATGGAAATGAAGATTTCTAGTCGGTATATTGATATGTTTGAAGAGTTAAAATATATTAAACTGGACCACTATGAGATTTATTATTCTCCTAACGATTGTCCAATGAATAATAAACTCACGATTTATATTTACATGAACTCTTAATCCTGAGAGGATAATGGACCTGATCATGAAGCGTAACTTGCTTTGATATATCAGGAGTGAGGTCTAAAGTCATGATCAAAACCTCAATATGTTAGGCAGCCACATTTAGTGTTGGTGGAACATATATTCTCAAGATGGAATTCATAGTCTCTTAATAGAGATATAAAATATTCCCTCGAGATCAGTTTAATGGGTTTGATTATTCAGAATGTTAGGCCTAACCACTTTAGTAAGGAGTTACTAAAGTATATATTTATGGAATTGAATTTCATAAATATATGACGAATAACTTAAAGGATTAAACCGGGTACTCAAGGAATTAAATTGTAGTAATTTTCAAAGTGGCAGTCTATATTCATGACTTCGTATTATTACAAATATTTTATGAAGGGTTTGCATGTACAATAAAATTTAGGGATATAATTTATTAATAAGGCTTAGAGTGCAATTATATTTATGTAGTGGTATTAAATATAATTAATGGTAACTTTGAATTTGTCAAAAGTTGACAGAAAAGCTCAAGGCCCATTGGAGCTAGTGTCTTATTAATCCCTTTTGGTCCCACTCCAAGCCACACACTAAAGCCCAATTGGAAAGGCCCAATAGGCTAGTCTAATTAGATAATCTGTTAAATATAAAGGGAAAAACATACAAAATTTTTCATTAGAGAGAGAAAGAGAAAAACATCATTATGAAATGGTGTGTATGTGTGAGTGAAGCCACTCCTTTATTCTCCCTTGGAAACTGATTGAGAGACCACACTTCTTGGGCGTAGAGTGAAATTAGAGTGAAGATTAAAAGTGTTCCCAAGTACTTCTAGTCTTTTGTTTTGAATTTCACCACACCAAGGTATGCTATCTTGTTCTTAAATTCTAAAATTTACATAGTGCATGTTATCAATCATGAATAAAATAGATCCATGTTTGTTGCTTCCGCTGTGTGTTTTGTATGAGATACAAAACCAGATATTCTAATAGTTCAAGCCCATTGTATTACCTCTCCTTAGCTCATAAGCCACCATGCATATCTGAAGATACACACAATATGACTTTTGGACAAAGAAATACCTTGTAAGGGTACATAAGCAAAAGGCATGAAAGGAAGTACGATCGTGGCCTCTCACCCTCAAGAAGGGCCGAACCAGAAAAATAACAAAGACTAGCCTAAAAATGAGTTTTCCCAGGATGTACCACCTATTTGTCGTGGCATCAAGGACACCCAACACAACTCACAGCAAGGAAGTAAGATCCCTACCCATGGTAGGGAATATGAGGTCATTAATCTCTGGTTCACCCATGATAACAACAAATTCCTTGATAATGGGGCATAGTTCTATTTCGTTGAAGTAGAATACATGCCGAGCAGGTACCCAATAGTTGGCAGTAGCACGAAGAAAAGGCTCATCCACCCTAACTTGATGGTAGGGGAAGATGCAAGAAAGACCATTAGAAGTGATGGAATCCTTGAAATTAGGACCAAGCTTCCTAATCCTAGTGGAGACATCAAGAGGAGAATTTTCTGCCATTGGGAGACCTCAAAAAAGTGTTTTCTAGGTTGGAAATACATTGGTGAGGGTTTTAGACTCAAACGACTACTTTTATACTTAAGTAAGTCAGTTAGGGTTTTTGGGATTCACGGGTCACGTACTTAGATTCAACCTTGCGTACGTAGGCTCATCTCCACATACACATGGCGCTTGGTAGAAGCTCATGTTCCCCTATTTTGAGCAAAGTTTTTTACTCCAATGCATCCCTAAGGTTCTTCTAACCTAAAGAATCATTCAAGTCACATTCCAAGCACAACATTGCAAGCATCAAAGAAGCAAAGTTGTATAGAAACATAGAATTTATGATATATCTTGTAAATTAAGTGCTAGATTCCAAATCAAAAGCTTGAACGTAAAAAATGTTCTTAAATACAATCCTTTGTCTCAAACTAAATTCAAATGTTGCTAAAAGGGATTGAAAAATAGTAAAAGAAAAAAAAAAGTTGTGTGTTGCATGCCTATATATGTTGTGACTGCAAGAAATCAATGGTGCTGCCTCTTCCTCGGTTGGTAGCTAGGAGTCGCCTCCAAGTCCTCCTCCTCACCACCATCATCATCATCATCATCATCATCATCATCATCATCATCACCACCACCTGGGTGGGCCACTCCTCCAGGACTGTATAGCTCCCTCGAGTAGTTGGTCACCTCTAACTTAAGATTCCCGGCTAGCTACATCAACTCCTCATGCTCTTAGATAGTGGGTTGCAGTTGGAAAGAAGGAAGGGTTAGTGACTAAAAAAAATAGAGAAATTTGGCAAAAAGAGAAAGGACAAAGGGAAAAAAAAAAAAAAACTCATTGCTCGAATGTTGGTATGAAAAGGATAGCCCATGACATTAGGATTACGGGGCATGACACGCCCTGAGTAAAGACATCTAGGCCACAAGCATAGATTATCCAAGGGAGATATGGAGGATCAATGGGCTCACTGGCAAAGGTCCCCCCTGTTACAATTTCCCACATTAGAAGTCATGACAATCAAAAAAGAAAAAAGAGAAGAATAAGAGATTGAGCATATACCTGAACAGTAAAGGAAGGCATGAAGCGAGTGATGTTGAACTCCTCATTTCCAACCCCTCAAGAAGCCGCTTGGCATAGGAAATGCGACTCCTCTATGAGTTTTATTTAGCATCAGCCATGGAGTGTGGGGCAAGCATGAATTGAGAAGGGTCCATTGGAATTTGTGGGTCATCCCTACCCACCAACTATCACCTCACCTTCTCTGCCAAATATAGCACCTTCAAGCCCACTCCTTAAAGGGGCCGGGTAATCTTCAAAGTAATGAGAACAACAGGCTCTAAGTCTCGAGTAGCAAGAATGGGCTAGCAGACCAATGGGGCCTAGTTTACCTATAATGGCACTAGGTTAGAAGAAGAGTCTACTAAAGGAAATGCATGAACAAGCATGACCAACTGGAACTCTTAAACTTATCTCATTTGGAGTTTTAAAGTTGTGATTTACAACTATTTTTTGTTGGCTTTAATTCCGTGCCAAATTTGATTGTAATTTTGTTCAATCTTTGTACCCTGTATTTTATGTGGGATTTATTTGTAAGGGTTGTGGGTGAGAAAGAGAGTGTGAAGACTCAAGGCATCTTTTGAAGACTAAAGGAGTTTTCGCGAGTAGCTTGCGACCGACCATCCCGCAAAGTAAGGCATGTGCCCTGCACATGACTAGAATGTGAAGAATCATGACAGATGGTGACAACTGGTTTTTGCGAGTGTCTCGTGGGTAAGGCCTTCCTGCGAGATACCAGCGAAACAAGCTGTTCTGCTATTTTGACCTATCTACTCCACTGCATCCTCATACACACTATATATACCATCATTATCCACATATTGGGTAGAGATCTTTTTAGAAGAGAAAACCATAGCCTTAAACCCTTAAGAGTGTGAGATTTTCATACCCACAATTCTACACAACATCCATTGTGGTTTTCCTCTACTCCTACCTCTCCATTTACAAATCCTTGAGAGGCTAATAGCCCAAACACTTACCACACCCATACTGAGTGTCCAGTAAGTTTTTTGGTGCTACTGGGAAGAATTGGAAGAAGCCAATCTTTGGCGGATGCAATAGGGCACATTGTGGGATTCGAAAAGCTAAACAAGACACGATTCTGAGAAGCGTTGTTAGAGTAGGATCTTGGAGGGCATAGGTGCACTTGGTAGATTAGGCTTGGAGGGTCTTTTGGTATTCGTGTATCTTAACTTATTGTCTAGTGGATCGATTTACCGCTTGGAGGGCGGCAAAGAGGTTTTTTACCGAGTTCTTCGGTTTCTTCTTCGATAACACATCACGGTGTTATCTTGTGTTTGCATCTCTCTTCCCTTACTCTTGTGCTTTACTTTTATTATATATTGTTCATGTTTACGCACTAGAGTAGTTTCGGTTGATTGTGCTTCATTTAATATATTTCGCACTTAGTTTAAGTTAGAGTAAAATCAACCGAGCCTTAATTTTTATTTTGGGGTCTAAGTAGCTCTTGTGTTTTTAACACAAATCCGAGCTTTTAGAAGTTAACCCAGCAAGGTGGACCCTCACTTGAGGAAAATCCTTTAGAACTAGGTCGGTGCCTGGAGTTATGAGATCATACCTAACAATCCACCGTTGCAAAAAGAAGCACAAGCCACTGGTTAGATGCAAGACGACAGTTTTCAAGATAGCTCAATTTGCAAGACCACAAGCTACAAGTGAAAGTGCAAAGAAAGAAAAGATGACTAACCTCAAGGAGCTTCCAAAGCCCTACAAGCTGTTGCAAGGTGCCCTAGCTGAGAGTATCAAGAGTGGAGTAGAGATAGGCAAGACATGCCTACCCCCAGTTGGCCCTTCATGCCTCTCCAAAGTCCTGAAAGAGGGTCAACCACCTCAACAACACCGCTTGCCCACCCACTACAACAAAATGTAATTTTAGTGACGAATTTTAATAACAAAAATTTTTTCATCACGAAAAAGTACCATACAGTGACGAAATTTATATTTCATAGCAATTTAAAAAAAACTAATAACATTTAGCAATTTAAAAAAAACTAGTAACATTTAGCAACAAAAATTAGATTTCATCGTTATTTGTTGTGCTTAATTAAGGGCACCAAACGAATTAGTAAGCACGAAACTAAATTCATCTACAGCGACGAATTTGTTCGTTGTTAAAAGTTTAAGTTTTTTGTGACAAAAACTTTCATCACTAAAGGTGTTGTTGGTCACACTGTTAGTTACGAAACCCATTTCATTGTTGAATGTGACAAATAGCAACGAAAATAAGTCGTCGCTGAAAGAAAAATCATGAATTAATGTATCGTTATCATCGACGAATCCGATTTCGTCGCTAAAGGTAGCCGATAGTGATGAAATTCAAGTTGTCACTAAAAGCTGTATACATATACATATATCAGCTCTCTTTTCCTTCTTCTTTTTTTCACTTCCTATGAAACCTATCTCAACTCTCTTTCCCTCACTCTCTCCCTCACCCAACCTGCCGCTAACCTTAGCCCACCACTGACCCTCTCTCCTTCGTCCCTCCCTCTCTCCTCCACCACCACCCCTCCCTACTTCCCCCTTTCCCTCCCCCTTTTCCTCCACTACCTCCCCTCTTCCTTCCGTCTATCGCCCCCCTTCCTTACTTGTAATTGGTTTTGTGTGATTTAAGAATGCATCTGTTAAATTTTGTAAATTTAAGTTCTCTATTGTTGGTTTTGTCAGGTTTGGATGATGATAAAGAGTGGTTTTCTCTTAGGGATTCATTGTTTCTAACTGTTCTTGATCAAGTATATTTTTGTTTTGTGGTGAAGCTACTGAGCATTATAATTGTAATATTTCTTATCATTTGTTGAAACAGGTTTTTGGGTGTGTAATTTTATTTTCTCTTGGGATTCTTTTATTCTACCAGTTTTTGGTCATGTATAATTTTGTTTGTTTTTGTTTCTGTGAAGCTACTATCTTCTTGTCTATTTGTTGAAAACGGGTGTGTGTGTGTGTGTGTTTTTTTTTTTTTTTGGGAGATGTTTTCTGCTTATATACTTATATTGAGCATTATGCTATAATAGCTAGTAAGTGTATTGATAAACTCTTTATAAATTAGAATTTTTTTTTTTTGGCAGGTTAAATATTCATTATTTGTGATAATATTGGATTTTTTCTTAAAGGTGTACGCTTGGGTTGAGCATAGTAAGTAAAATTTGTTTAAATACTTAAAAAAAACTCTTTACTTGTGATGTTGATGATTGGTTTTTTGGTGGGTTGTTGTATTGGAGCAAGCAAGTGGCTTGTGTGGTGTTATAAGGTGATTTAAATTTATATTGGGAGTGTCTTATTTTTTGGAATTGTGAGTGAATATTGTTGATTTATATGTGATGGATACTATTTAATTGTTATTAATACTTGTAAGCATTATATCATGATGTTGATTATTGTTTTTGTGGTGGGTTATTGTGTTGGAGCAAGCAGGTGGTTTGCATGGAATTATAAGGTGGTTTAAATTCATATTGAGAATGTTTTTTTTTCTTGAATTGTGAATGGATACTGTTGATTTATATGTGATGGATATTATTTAATTGTTTTTAATACTTATAAGCATTATATATTGTGATGTTGATAATTAGTTTTGTGGTGGATTGTTGTGTTAGAACAAGCGAGTGGCTTGCATGGAGTTATAAGATGGTTTAAATTCATATTGGGAGTGTTTTTTTTTTTTTTTTTTGAATTGTGAATGGATATTGTTGATGTATTTGTGATGGATATTATTTTATTGTTTTTAATACTTGTAAGCATTATATATTGTGATATTGATAATTAGTTTTGTGGTAGGTTGTTGTGTTGGAGCAACCAGGTAGTTTGCATGATGTTATAAGGTGGTTTGAATTCATATTGGGTGTTTTTTTTTTGGGGAATTGTGAATGGATATTGTTGATGTAAATGTGATAGATATTGTTTAATTGTCTTCAATACTTGTAGCATTATATATTGTGATGTTGATAATTGGTTTTGTGGTGGGTTGTTGTGTTGGAGCAAGCGGGTGGCTTGCATGGTGTCATAAGGTGGTTTAAATTCATATTGGGAGTGTTTCTTGTTTTTTTAGGAATTGTGAATGACTATTATTGTGTTACGTTTGTAATGATTATATTAATGTTGTTCTCAATACTTGTAAACGTTTTATATTGTGATGTTGATGATTGGTATTGTGGTGGGTTGTTGAAATGGAGCAAGCAGGTAACTTGCATAGTGTTATAAGGTGGTATAAATTGATATTGGGAGTGTTTTATTGAGCAATGTATATTTGTTTAAGTATTAATATACACAATAACATTCATGAACGAGAAAGGACTTTATCTAAGTAGCTTATAGACTTAGATGTTAGAATACATTATACATGGGTTGTCCTTTTTTTAAGATTTTTTTTGCTTATATACTTATATTGAGCATTATGCTATAACACTGAGTATTATATGCTATTGCTAGTAGTGATGATATAGCTTGTATGTGTATTGATAAACTCTTTATAAATTAGACTTTTCTTTTGTAGGTTAAATACTTATTGTTTGTGATAACTTTGGATTTTTTCTTAAAGGTGTACGCTTAGCTTAAGCATAGTAAGTAAAATTTGTTTAAATACTTAAAAAACTCTATACTTGTAGTGTTGATGATTGGTTTTGTGGTAGGTTGTTATATTGGAGCAAGTGGGTGGCTTATTTGGTGTTATAAGGTAGTTTAAATTTATATTGGGGGTATCTCTTATTTTTTGGAATTGTGAATGAATATTGTTGATTTATATGTGATAGATACTATTTAATTATTTTTAATACTTGTAAGCATCATATATCGTGATGTTGAATATTGTTTTTGAGGTGGGTTGTTGTGTTAGAGCAAGCGGGTGGCTTGTATGGTGTTATAACGTGGTTTAAATTCATATTGGCAGTATTTTTTTATTTTTTTGGGAATTGTAAATGGATATTGTTGAATTATATATATAGTTTTGTTGAAAATTGGTATTGTGGTGGGTTGTTATGTTAGAGCAAGCGGGTGGCTTGCATAGTGATATAAGGTGATTTAATATTATATTGGAAGCATTTATTATTTCTTGGAATTGTGGATGGAGTTGTTAAGTGAATTTTGTATGATTATATTAACGTAATTTTCAATACTTGTAAACGTTTGATATTGTGATGTTGATGAAGTGGGTGGCTTGCATGGTGTTATAAGGTGGTATAAATTGATATTGAGTGTGTTTCATTATGCAATGTATATTTATTTAAGTATTAATATAGACTTTTGCATTCATAAATGGGATAGAACTTCATCTAGGCAGCTTATAGACTTAGATGTTAGAATACATTATCATGAGTTGTCCTTATTTACTAAAATAATACCCTGCAATTGTAGTCAAGCATGGATAAAAGTTGGATGACAATGGGTAAGACAATTGATGGCAAATTAAGTCATCTATATATCGAAGGGGTTAATGCATTTATTAATTTTGCAAGGCCGATTATGGACTTGAGTGGTAATATTTCGTGTCCATGTATTCACTGTGTGAATTTCTACCCACAATTTCTTCATACTATGTGATTCCATTTGCTTCATTGTGGGATTATGCAATCTTACACTAATTGATATAGTCATGGAGAACCTCGAGTATTAAACGAGAATATTCATGATAATAAAATGTCAGATGATGACCATATGGATGGTATCGATGCCTTGGTAGGTGATTGAATTAGAGGGGAATCAAGAAATGCATCCCAAGATGAGGAAGTGCGTAATTTTGACAAATTTGAGGAAGATGCAAAGCGTGAGTTGTATCCAGATTACACTGATTATACTGTCTTGAAGTTTGTAATTAAGATATTGAATGTAAAGGTAATTACCAACTTGAGTAATAAAGGACTTAATATGATGCTACAATTGCTGACAAAGGTTTTACTGAAAGGTAACTTGGTTCTGAGGTCAACTTATAAAGCAAAGAAGATATTACTTGACTTGGGCATGTCATACGAGCATATAGATGCATGCAAAAATGATTGTGCACTATTTTGGAAGGAAAATGAAAACCTTGATAAATGTCCGGTGTGTGAGGCACCTAAGTACAAGGATACATGTGCCCAAGGTAAGAAGATTCCTCATAAGGTATTGCGTTTCTTCTTGTTGACACCGAGACCGAAGAGATTGTACATGTCAGGCCAAAGAGCTAAGGACATGAGTTGGTATATAGACAAACGTGTAGACGATAGGATAATGAGGCATTCGACTGATAGTGAGGAGTGGAAGGAGTTTGATTTACAACATCCTGATTTTGCCCTCGAACCTTGCAATATAAGGTTGGGTTAGCTATAGATGGAATATGAACAACAACTATAGTATATGGCCTGTCATACTTATCCCTTATAACCTACCGCCTTGATTGGTTATGAATGAACCATATTTTTTTTGTCCTTGCTTATTCTTAGTCCCCATCAACCGAGAAATGAGATTGATATTTACTTGAAACCATTGGTTGACGAGTTGAAGGAGTTGTGGGAAGAAGGTGCAGAAACTTACGATGCTTATAGTAAAGAGCGTTTCAGATGCATGCAACTTTGTTGTGGACAATACATGACTATCCTAGATTTGGTAAAGTGTTTGGTTGGAGGACAATGAGTTATCATACTTGTTACGCTTGCAACGATGAACCATATTCAAAAGCTTTGGAAAGTAAAATTGGATTCATTAACTATCTAGCTTATTTGCCTATGGAACATCATTGGAGACATAGTCAGTTGCATAATGATTTATCGGAGAAATGGAAGAGATCTTTAGAGTTACCGGTGAGAAAGATACAAGAACAACTAGATAGAATGTCAAATATAATTTTAGGAAAGCATCCAAATAACAAGAAGAGACAACTCACTGGGGATCCAAATTGGTTTAAGGTAAGTATTTTGTACAAGCTTCCATACTTGAAAAATAAAAAAGCTTAAGCACAACATTGATGTCATGCATGTGGAGAAGAACCTTAGTTAGAGTACCTACTGTACTTTGTTGGGCATCGAGGGGAAAAACAAGGTCACTGACAAGGCACGGATAGACTTGCAAAATATGAACTTTAGGCACACGTTGCATTTCAAACAACGTCCTAATGGATCATATGACAAGCCTCGGGCTTTCTTTTCATTAAAACCCGATGAAAGGGATGGTTTTTGTGACTTTTTGAAATCAATCAAGTATCCAAATGGCTATGCAACCAACATATCAAGGCCAATGAATGCAAAAATTGGTAGATTATCTAGTTTGAATAGTCACGACTATCATGTGCTATTACAAAAAATTCTTCCAATTGGGTTACGAGGGTTTGTAGATAAAGACATTAGTATTGTATTGTTTGAGTTGGGTAGCTTCTCCCAAGACTTATGCTCAAGGACCGTAAAGTAGAGTGAATTGGAGAAACTAGAAGAATATATAGTTCTTATACTATGCAAGCTTGAGAGGTTCTTTCTTCCAGCATTCTTTGATGTTATAGTCCACCTTATTGTTCACTTGCCTCAAGAAGCAACTCTAGGAAGCCCGGTACAATATTGGTGGATGTACCTAATTGGAAGGTAATTAGATCCTTTGATGCATCCATCAATTGCATCTTTCCTATGTGGTATAAAATCACATACTCCAAATATTTTTTTCTCGTAAGTACTTTGGAAACTTGAAAAGATATGTTTCCAACTAAGCTCGACTAGAAGGTTCGATTGCAAATGCTTACATTCATAAAGAATGTATTAACAACTGGTTTTTGTATATTGATGGGATCGAAATTGTGCATAATCAAAAGAAAGAAATGAAGATTTTGGTGAATCTAGTAAATGATTGATAGTTTTTTCACAGATTGGCCGACCTATAGGTGGTAGGTGGAATGATGGCAACTTGTCTCATGCATTGCTTGATACTACTCATTGGTACTTGTTGTACAATAGTCCTAAGGTAGAGCCTTATTTAAAGTATGTGATTTCATATGCATATATTGTTTGATCAAGTTTTGAATATTATTTGCAATGCTTAGCTGAAAATAAATCACCTTATTTTTTACAATTGATAGGCCAAAAACGTATTAACCCTTTGTGATGGATTAATTAATTAATTAGCCAAGTTTAATTAATTAACCAATTTAACATGCAAACGTGTAGTAGCATAAACAAATCACCAATAAACTAAAGTACAGCAGAAAATAAATTTGATACAATGATTTGTTTACAAATGGGGAAAACCTCTAAGGCAAAAATTCCACCGGGTGATTTTAAGGTCACCACTCCTTAGAATCCACTATTATTGTTACAAGCTGTTATAAGTAAAGGAATCCCAGTACCTTCTACCAACCTACAGTTGAACCCTTACCCCAATACCCAATTGGACTTGTTCTGTAGTGACAATCTCTCATTTTCAATGCACGGCTCCCAGTACATGACTAACTAATTGCGCGGATCCTAGTACGCGACTTCAAGCACCAACTTGAAAAAGATGTTGGCTGCAAAGTTCGTCAGTTCATCCTCACAATGAAAAACAAGAAGATGTTGGATTACAAAACTCTATGGTGCAAAGACACAGTAGCTTTTTCACAGATAGATGAACTAGGGCAAACTTTGTCTGTGGTCACAAATTGCTTGAACAAACTTTGCTCAATGCTTGTACAACTTGTGTCTACTTTGACGACCCATAAAATAATCCTTTTATATGTCTAGGGTTATGAGAAAAGAAGGCCTAAAGACATCCACGAATTGGAATCAAAATAGATTTGAAAAACTGTTTTTCTTAAACCTCGACAGCTAGAGGTGTCAAGATGCTGTCGAGCCTTGGGGCTGGAACAGCTTATTAAAGCTCGATAGATGAAGCTATCGAGCCAATTGTCGAGCTTTAATGACAGGCACTTATTCAACTTGTTTCTTGAATAAACTTGCATGGCTTTAACACTTGATCTTGAAACAAGGTTTCTTGACGCATTAAACACATTCTAGATCTATCTAAATACAAGTAAAGTGCGTTTTGTCAAAGAATTAGCTAATTACATAAAATAATGACATATGTTCTTAACAAGTGAACCACATATGTCCTAACAACAGTGAACACAAAAGCACATTGCATAATCCTACTGGAGAAGTCATAACTCAAATCTAACAACAAGAGTTTTCCAAGTGGTTCAGATAACGTGTAAGACATTTAAAATTTAATCACACACTAATAAAAATTAAACATTTAAATAGTTTCGTCATTGCTTATTACTAATTAATATCACTTGTTGAACGTCATTATAGATGAATAGACTGAAAGTTAACGAGTCATCAGAAGCTACTAAATAGTTGTGGTCATTAGCAAATAGTCCTAAGCCACATGTGAAGGAGTACATAGTTTGTATGGTCAATGGTATAAAGTTCCATACAAGGGACCTTGACAATTGCCGTGTAACCCACAATAGTGGTGTATGTACCGAAGGGGACCAAGAGGGAGAAATGCACCACTTTTATGGTCATGTGTGCTAAATTTGGAAATTAGAGTATGTGTTTCACCATAAAGTTGTTTTATTCTAGTGTGAATAGTACAATAATGGTACCAATGGTCGAAGGAGAACGACAAGAACCGATGCACACCGCAAAGCATTGATGTTACAAGTCGGTGGTATCAAAATGACCCTTTTATACTTCTTAGTCAAGCGAAACAAGTTTTCTACCTTCAAGATACCAAATTAGGTGAATCTTGGAAAATTGTGCAATGCATCCAATAGAAGGGAGTATTTGATGTCTCGGAAGTCGAGGGTGGAGAATCCAATGATAATACAGAAAAGAGTGACGCATTCCAACAAGAAGCGATTGTTGATGTTGTCCCTATCAATGTTGAAGACAATATTAAGTATTGTATAGGTGATGTTGAAACTGAGGTTATTCCTAAAGGTGGAACTTCAAGAGACGCTAATCAAAATGAAAAGCATGACATACCTGATGTTGATCTTGATATAGATTATGATATGTCGAGTTCATAACAATTGTCTTAAATGTTTTATGCTTGTCTTAAAGTTTTATGCTTGTCTAAGTAGCACTCGTTTTAAAGTTTTATACTTATCTTGAACTTGATATGGATATTAATGTGGTCATTTGTTGTGTTAAGTTAGTAGCAATTGTTCTAAAGTTTTGTGCTTATCTTGAACTTGATATGGATATTGATGCGGTTATTTGTTGTGTTGAGTTAGTAGCAATTATGTTAAAATTTTGCAATTGTGAATTGCTTGATATGGATAATGATGTGGACTATGATATGTAAAGTTAGTAGCAATTTCTTAAAGTTTTGTACTTATCTTGAACTTGATAAGGATATTGATGTGGTCATTTGTTGTGTTGAGTTAGTAGTAATTGTGTTAAAATTTTGCACTTTGACTTGCTTGATATGGATAATGGTCTAGACTATAATATGTAAAGTTAGTAGCAATTTCTTAAAGTTTTATACTTATCTTGAACTTGATATGAATATTGATGTGATCATTTGTTGTGTTGAGTTAGTAGCAATGGTGTTCAAATTTTGCACTTGTAAATTGTTTGATATGGAAAATGGTGTGCACTATGATATGTGAAGTTAGTAGCAGTTGTCAATACACAGTTTCAAAAACTGCCTAAAAAGGTCAAATATACTCATCATATACTGAAGTATAATATGGAAAGAATGGATAGAATGAGGCAAAATCAAGAGAGAATTGACGCTTTGGGATTGAAGCATATCTCAACTTCTCTAAAGGATTCTGCTTAATTCAATTGTGCAAAAGGGGAAAGAAATAGAGCTAGTATTATGGTAGATGATGATGATTATGTACCACCTATTAGTGATGATGACAATGATGATGAGTCATCTAATTCTTTAATCCATAACGTACTATAAATGTGATGTATTGTTTGCTACAATAAATGTTGTTTTTATTAGAATTATTACATTAGATAATAAATTTGTTGTTCTATTATTTGTAATGACTTTGCTATTCCATTATATGTATGTTTGTTAGTTACAGATGGCACTAGGACAAATTACATGCTCGTGAGGTAAGGCATCTATCCTGATGGTCCAACCTACGGTCCAACCAAGGGGAACACCTCCTGAAGCAAATCCTCCCACCTAAAGTTCTTCTGGTGTGGAGACACAGCCTACCGTCACATTAGCTAGCACGATTGGTAATTACATAGAACATACTTAATTACAACTACACCCTGTCTTTACTATTGAGATTATACTTCACTTAATTTAGCTATAATGTACATGGAATTTATAATTTTTTAACACTGATAATAGCTAAATAGGATCTACTAGCAGAAATACCCATGGAACAACACATGGTATAGCAGTATGGGTACTTGTTGAAAAAAGTGGTAAGCTGTCAGTACGTATAGCTACAGAGTATGCTGCTCCTATTGAGAAGAATGCATGCAAGCTTTTCAATCAAATTGGCGTACAAGTGCGAAGTAATCTGTCCCGTTACAATGTGAAAAAATGGAAAAATGGTGAGGTTACTACTAGTGATGTGGTGCTTCAAAATGTTGCGGTAAATTTATATTAATAATGTCTAACTCGTCTTTGTTGTCACTAAGAATATTAAATTCATATAATAATATTTTTATAATACATATACACTTCATTTCACAGGATCAGTTTGAGCTACAAGGAGATTCCAACTTGGTAACAAAAACATTAAATACAAAATGTGGAAGATTATTGAGTAGCAACTCCAACAAGTTACATCAGGCTTATAAAAAGCTTGTAAAATCTCATGGTGCTGACTATGCAAGAAGCCACCCGCCAAAGAATGCCACACTTGAGTAATGAATTGGACTCATTGATGGGAAACAGACCAACGAGGAATGGCTAGTAAATTATTTAAGCGTATATTATTATTATCCAATGTTTACCATATTATGTTGTCAAATTATTAGATTAATACTTAGATGAAGTAAATTTATACTGTAAGATTCATGATCTAATAAATATTGATAGACCAAGAATGTATTGATCCCTTATGATAAATTAACTGATTAATTAGCCAAGTTAATTAATTAATCCAATTAACATGCAAAATGCGTGGTAGTACAAACAAATCACCAACTAAGTTAATATGCAGCGGAAAATAAGGTTGATACGGTGATTTGTTTACGAATGAGGAAAACTTTCAAGGCAAAAACTCCACCGAATGATTTTAAGACCTCTACTCTCGAGAATTCACTATCATCACAACAAGCGGTTACAAGTAAATGAATCATAGTACCTTATACCAACCTACAATTGAACCCTTACCTCAATACACAATTGGACTTGTTCTATAGTGACAATCTCTCTTTTTTAATGCATGGCTCCTAGTACGTGACTAACAAATCGATGTGCAGATCCTAGTACGCGACTTAATCACCAACTTGAGAAAGATATTGGCTGCAAAGTTGATCAGTTCATTAACACGATGAAGATCACGAAGCTCCTTGGTCACAAAACCCATCGACGTACAAACATAGTAGCTTCTTCAAGAGAAAGATGAACTAAGGAAAATTCTGTCTCCAGTCACAATTTGTATGAACAAGACTTTGCTCTACACTCGCGCAACCTTTGACGACCCGTAAAATAATCTTTATATATGTTTAGGGTTGTGAGAAAAGAAAACCTAAACATTTACCCACAGATTGGAGTGAAATCAGATCTAAAAAACTGGTTTTCATAAATCTCAATAGATAGGGTATCTATTGAGCAACTATCGAGCATCGGGCTAAAGTAACCTTTTAAACCTCGATAGATGCTATTTGTTGAGCTAGCTATCGAGTTTTAAGCTCCAAAACTTCTTCACTTGTTTCTTGAAAAGATTTGCATGGCTTTAATACTTGGACTTAAATCTTATTCCTTGGAGTATTAAACACATCTTATATCAACCTAATTACAAGTAAAATGCGTTTTGTCAAAGGATTAGCCAATTCTAAATAACATATGTTCCTAACATGATTCACATATATCTTAACAATCTCCCCCTTTGGCAATCCGTGACAAAATCACGACAAACAAATGAACATATGAGAGAAATCAGAAATCACTCAACTCATACTCACTTGTTGAATACAATAAAATCTATCCTAACACAAATTCTTGAAAAACTTTGCAAGAAGAGAGTTCATGGAGAGAAGACTTTGACAACCTATATTTCTGAAACACTTTAAATAAAACTTATCACGGCATCTTAGTGTGAAACAAAAATAAAAGATTGCATACAATTATAAGAAGCATGTGCATAAAGAGAGAAAAGAAACAACACATGAAGTGATAGGTGAAAATGTAATAACAACCTCAAATATATATATATATATATATATATATATCAAGAATGAGTAAAAGGTTTGCTATCACAAAGTGGTCACAAGACCAAAGGTTCAAGAACAAAGTATCTAAAAAATAAAGAAAAGAGAAGATACATAAGTCCTCATTACATCCCTCAAAATGTATAGACACCCCTCCTAAAAAAAAAAAAAATCCCCTACATTAACTCTCCCCCTAAGTACATGACTACTCTCATACCCAAAATTACTCCCCCTTTTTGCCATGAATGATAAAGGGTAGGTCACTGAGAAGCAGTCATCTCCTCATCACCGAAAAAGCTAGCACCATCATCATTATCACCATTGAAGTCACCACCATCATCCTCATCCTCAGAAGTCTTTGGAGAAGGAGTGGGGGACTCCACGAAGCCACCAAGGCGAGCCTATCGTCGTGTAGTACAAATGACACGGGTCAAAGCTGGGCCTCACTCCGTCTAATAGTCACCTCATCAATGGCACACATGACAAAGAAGGGATCCGATACAGGAAAGGAGACAGAAAAGTGGCAAAGGATCCTCATGATAGCAGAAGGAAAGATAAGCTTATCACGGGTCGTCGAATCTCTATATACATCAATAAGGGAGAGAATGAAATGAGAGGGAAAATCAATAGAAAGATCCTCTAAGGGGGATAACAAAAATCAAGCACAATGATCTGTAATGGAGTTATAGTGAGACAATGGATGGAGAACGAATGTCATCACCAGGTTAAGGAGCCTCGGACCTTTAGCAAAGGTCGAGCAACGGGTGTTTTGATGACCACCCCAAGAAGAAGGAGTCTCACAAAACCCAGACATGAGTTTGTCTTTAGACATAGTCTTAAGACAATCACAGCCGAGGTAGTCAGGATGTGCTACCTTCGGTACGTGTAGCACATTGGATACATTATCCAGAGTGACTACAATGCCCATACCTCGAACGTGAGTGACAAAAAGAGGTACAGAATAATCGAATCTGTGCATATTAGAGTAGAACTTCTACATGATCACAGAGGGACAAGTGACAGAGATGTCACACAGTGACTCCCAACCTCTACTATGGATGACAATGAGAAAGTCAGTATTGAAAAAATCAGATAGGATGACTTGACATTCCGAATGAATGCGTTGTCGAGAAAAGTTCTTTGAGAAGTCCTTGCGAGCTTTCTCATCACAGAACCGAACATGAGAAGGGGTAGAATTAGAAGAAGATGCCCCAAAATGAAGAGGATTTTGGGATGGAGTAGATTTACGATTAGGTGCCATGATGTAGACTAACCGAAAGAGAGAGAGAGAGAGAGAAAAAGAGAGACAAGCAGAAAAGCACCAACATAATTAATATCAAAAGATAGAAAAGGAAGGTACATATGCATGAAAAATTCATAAGCAAGTGACATGCAACAGTTAAAAGCATCATAGGCTCAGCCCTATCCAAACCTACCAGCACACATCATTGTAACAAAGTAAACACACATCTAAAATGCATGAATCATTGTTAAAATACAAATGTGATGCAATGCATGAACATTTAAGATCATTTGAACAAAACACATCCCAAAAAGTTTGCAAAAACCTCATTAATTTTGAAAACTCCCAAATTTTTTTTTCAAAAACCTAAAAAGTTAGGTCAAAAAGATGAAATGTATGATTAAATGAGAGAAAGAGAATCATACTAGAGGAATAAAGTGATCTTGAGCCCGAAGAATGAATGGGAATGAGGTTTAGAGTGAGAGGAAAGTGTTTGGGAAGGTGAGGAGTCAGAAAGAGGCGATAGAGATCAAGAAAAATGAAGGAGAATTTGCGTTAAGCCTATATATAGAAGTCCATGATTCTCAATGGATTTAGAGGTATCGAGAGGTGTCGAGATTAAAAACTCGATGGATAGAGCTATCAAGGAGCTATCAAGAGGTGTCTATAGCAAAAAAATCTCGATAGATCGAGCTGCTATCGAGAAACTATCAAAGAGGCAAAAACTTTCTCGATGGAGCGAGAAGCTATCGAGACAAATTTTCAAAAACTTTGATGGATCAAAATTACTATAGCAGCTGTCGAGAAAAGAAGATCAAGAGCTCGATAGATAGCCTAGCTGTCGAGAGGTATTGAAAAGCTATCAAAAGGTATCGAGAAACTGTCGAGATTGCTCAAAAATAATTTTTCAAGGAAAGAAATACACAAACATGAATGCAATCAAATGTGCTACTCAACCAAGGATCCAAACGACATTTTAAACTCTAATAAACATCTCTCAACAAGAAAAATGTCAAGCATATAGATCCAAAACCCACACACACACTAAACAAGTTTAATCAATTTTATTTTTAAAAAACAAGTCAAGACAGTTTTGATGAAAAAATACATGTTTGTATTGCATACAAAACATACGAAGCAGAAAAATAACGGATCTACTTCCTTCATAAAAGTTAACATGTATTATGTAAGTTTTAGAATTTGAGAACAAGAGAGTGTACCTTGGAGCGGTAAATTTCAAAACCGAAGATCATAAGCACTTGAGAATACTTTCAATCTTCACTCCAATTCCACTAACGCCCAAAATGTGTAGTCACTCAATCAGTTTTTCAAAGGGAGAATGTCAAAGTGTCTAACACTTCTTACACCACTTCACAATAGTGTTCTTGTTGTTCTCTACAGAAAATTCTGAATGTTTCTCCCTTTGTATCTAACTGATTATCTAATTGGGCTGGCCTTTTGGGCCTTTTCAATTGGGTTTAAGTGTGTGGCTTGGAGTGGGACTAAAAAGGGACTAATAAGACACTAGCTCCAATGGGCCTTAGGCTTTTCTGTCAACTCTTAACAAGTCCAAAGTTACCCTTAACTATATTTAATACCACTGTAAAAATATAGTTGCACTCTAAGCCTTATTTATAAATTATATCCCAAGACTTTAACCCCTTCATAAAATATTCGTAGTAATACAAAGTCATGAAAAAAGACTGCAACTTTGTAAATTACTACATCTTAATTCCTTGAGTACCTGATTTAATCCTTTAAAATTATTCATCATATATTTATGAAATCCAATTCCATAAATATATACTTTAGTAACTCTTTACTAAAGTGGTTAGGCCTAACTCTCTAAATAACCAAACCCATTAAACTTATCTCAAGGGAATATTTTATATCTCCAGGGAATATTTTATATCTCCGTTAAGTGACTGAATTCCATCTTGAGAATATGTGTTCCATCAACACTAAATGTGGTTACCCAACATATTGAGGTTTTGACCGTAACTATAGATCTCACCCCCTGATATATCAAAGCAACCTACACTTCATGATCAGGTCCATTATCCTCTCAGGATTAAGAGTTTATGTAAATATAAGTCATGCGTTTATTATTCGTTTGACAGTCGTTATAAGAATAATAAATCTCACAGCGGTCCAGTTCAATACGTCTTAACTCTTAAAACATATCAACATATCAACATATCAACTAGAAATCTCAATTTCCATGATCAAGACAAATCATCTTAGTTGATATATTATAGTCTTCGCAGATAAAATGCCCAATTTCATCATCGACTACGAACTACACTTTTGAGTTTACAAAGAATTTGTGATTTATATCTTCTGTGACTTTTCACATAAATCACATACTATGCATCTTATGGACTATATGATAATGTCCAAATATTCATATTTCCATTATTTTAGATAATAATAAAAAAAAAAATTTATTAAACACAACATTAAGTCATACATAATTTCATACATAATAACAAATATAGCATCACACGATAGGATTTAAGGGTACTAATCTTAACAAGTTTAGTACATACATTAACACATGTATTCCTTGTAATGGCCAAATCATATTATACTTGCACACGTATCAAAAGTAGCAAAGAATATTGCATGTTGTATATGAAAAACATTGCAAGATTACATAAGTGTCTACATGTTATGACAATTTGAGATATGAGCAAATCAATTTAACTCACACACAATCATACCTGCTTGATGGGGACTATCACCTTCGAAGTACATCCTATAAGTCCCACATCTCCTAGAAGACACACTTGCAATTATATATAAAGCATATTGATTCTTTTTTCCTTTTATTTTTCTTTGCATATTTTCTTTTAAGTATATCATGCATGGGCATATAAGAGAGAGAAAAGAAATACCTAATTATGTTTTGCTTTTGACATTGAACTTTTTCTATGCCAAAGTATGCAGATGTCATTGACATTGAACTTTTGCTATGCTGAAGTATACAGATGTCATTTCATGATTAGCGAGCAACAGTGATGAGATG
This sequence comes from Castanopsis chinensis, assembly GCA_032878915.1. Classification (NCBI taxonomy): domain Eukaryota; kingdom Viridiplantae; phylum Streptophyta; class Magnoliopsida; order Fagales; family Fagaceae; genus Castanopsis; species Castanopsis chinensis. Next base: position 24,865,704 of record JAVQMG010000122.1, read on the forward strand.
GTTATTTTTGTCTTTCTCTTAGGATTTTCTAGTCCTTCCCGTCAAAAAGAGTGATACGAGGGTTAAGTATAAGAGATTACTTAATCTTACTCATCATAAACACGAGCCATAAAACTCACTTGTTTAGTTATGTATAGAGATGCTAATCTAAGCTACAAAATATACAAAATTTAGAAAATTTAGAAAATTTTGTTTCGATAACCATCCAAGGTATTTAAGTACCAATGTACACAAACACACGCTATTTTTGTATTTTTCTAATTTTCAATTTTTTTTGTATTTTTATGAAAAACAAAATAAAACAAAACTGAACACAAACCAAAAAAAAAAAACATGTTAAACAAAAGCAGTATAAAACTAGACTGACTCAAAACAAGAAAACAAAATACACAAGTAATGCAATCAAAGAGTAGAGAGAGAGAGGGTGAGAGAGAAAAGTGACTAAATCACTTAGAGCAATTTTCCTTCCACACCTTGAAAGATCCTTTCCTTTTAGCGAACTCTTAAACTGTTGGTGAGGGTAAAGAATTGCAATCTTTCAAGTTCGAAAAGAACATAAGGGCTTTGAGTAGATCTCCAAGAGGAGCAAGAGAGGATGGAAACTAATTCTGGTTTTCCGATGAGATCATACTGTTGATCTATTGAGTGGCTAACCACTTATAGCAATTAGGTCGAGTATGTCTAGTTGCTCCATAGTGAAGGCAGAGATGCTACTTCTTCTGTCTAGACTTTTGGGTATTGCCCTTCTTAGCCCTACGGTTTTTAGTTTCTTTCTTAACAAGCTTAAAGGGTGCTCCTAAGATAGATTTACCCTTATTTATGTTCTCACTAGCTAAAACAGTTTTGACATTAGTGTTCTCAAATTCACCATTATTAGCAGGTAAAACAAAAATAGTAGTGCTAGAGGAAGCAGTGCTAGAAGAAGAAAAATCATACCTTAAACCAATTCAATCATAAGCAGTTTATTAAGGCTGAGCATCTCATCAAATTTTGCACTTGAAGTCCTCTCCAGCTGAGCTTTGACTTGGAACAACTCTATCTCAAGCTTTTTGGTCTTCTCAGCCAAAAAATTATTCTTAAATCTCAGTACTCCAATAATCTGATTAGCTTTATCAAACTTATGGAGATTTCTTCTCATTCAAGCTCCACATCACTGAGCTTCTTAGTGGTCAACCTATACAACTTCTCATGCTTTTTCGAGACCTTGTATAATTTTACATAGGCTGTGTGGATGCCATCTTATTCATCCATCTTTTCAAATTTAGACTCCACCAAGTCCTCTTCTTCATCCACATCTTCAACAATCCCCTCAGTTGGATTGATAGTAGCAGTGAAGGCATTCAGGATTCCATCATCCTTATAATCTGAATCATCCTTAGGCTCAATGTCGCTCAAGGTAGTTGTAAGTGCCTTGCTTTTCCCAATGGTCTTGAGATATGTAGGGCATTCTTGCTTCATGTGTCGAAAACCTTGACACCTGAAGCACTTCAGTCCTGAGGGAACAGTGTACTGACCGCCATCCCTAACATCCTTCTTCACTTTGTTTTGGCTCTTAAATTGAGAGGAATTAGATTGCCTATGGTCCTTATCAAAGCCCTTCCCATTAGCATTCTTCATGAACTTCTTGAATTACCTTGTGATGTAGGACTTAATTTTATAATCTTCATCGTCTAAAGATTTGTCCATGTCATTGCTCTTGGCCTTTAGTGCCATGCTCTTACCCTTACTCAGTTTCCCGATTCTTATCAAACTCAACTCGTAGGTCTACAGATTGCCAACTAACTCTATCAAAGGAATTTTGTCAATGTTCTTTGACTCCTCAATTACAGTGATCTTGGCATGAAATCTCTCAGGTAGAGATCTGAGCACCTTTCTGACAATCTTGGGTTCAGAAATGGTTTCCCCAAGATAAAGCTAAGTTCACTATGTCCTTGAGGTTGGCATAGAACTCATCAAACGACTCACTCTTCTCCATCTTGATCTCTTTGAAGCTTGTAGTGAGCTTCTAAAACTTCGAATTCTTGACAACCTTGGTTCCTTCATAGGTAGTCTGAAAGATGGTCCATGCTTCCTTTGCAGTTTCAATAGAGGATATTTTCTTAAACTCCTCATTCGTGACCAGACTGAATAATACATTCAATACCCTATTGTTGAAGTTAGCCGCCTTGATCTTAGCATCATCCCAATCGGCCGGCACTTCCTTTGGCTTGGTCTATCCTATCCTCATAACTTGCCATACTTTTTCATCTAAAGACAACAAGTAAGCTCTCGTGTGTACTTTCTAATATACATAGTTAGTGCCATCAAATAAAGGAAGTATAATAAGAGACTTTCCTCTATCCATGACAAATAAGGGTCAATGGATCACACAGCAAAGATTAAACCCGGATCAAAGTATGCTTGCTCTGATACCACTTAATAGGTCAAGAATGTATTGACTCCTTATGATAAATTAACCGAATTAATTAGCCAAGTTAATTAATTAATTCAATTAACATGCAAAACGCATGGTAGCACAAACAAATCACCAACCAAGTTAATATGCAGTAGAAAATAAGGTTGACACAGTGATTTGTTTCCGAATGGAGAAAACCTTCAAGGCAAAAACCCCACCGGGTGATTTTAAGGTCACCACTCTTGAGAATCTACTATTATTACAACAAGCAGTTACAAGTAAAGGAATCCTAATACCTTATACTAATCTACAATTGAACCTTTACCCCAATACACAATTGGACTTATTCTGTAGTGACAATTTATACTTTTTAATGCACGACTACCAGTACGTAACTAACCAATCGATGCGCGTATCCCAGTATGCAACTTAACCACCAACTTGAGAAAGATGCTGGCTACAAAGTTCTTCAATTCATCAACACGATGAAGATCACAAAAACTCTTTGGTCACAAAACCCAACAGCATACAAATGTAGTAGGTTCTTTAAGAGAAAGATAACTAGGGCAAACTTTATCTCCAGTCACAATTTACATGAACAAGACTTTGCTCTACACTCACGCAACCGTTGACGGCCCTTAAACATGTACACAAGGATTTGAGTGAAATCAGATCTAAAAACTGAGTTTCATAAATCTCAATAGATAGCATATCTATCGAGCAGCTGTCAAGAATCAAGCTAAAGAAGCCTTTTAAACCTCGATAGATGCTATCTGTCGAGTTTTAAGATCCAAAACTTCTTCACTTGTTTCTTGGATAGATTTGCATGGCTTCAATACTTGGACTTGAATCTTGTTCCTTGAAGTATTAAACATATCCTATATCTACCCAATTACAAGTAAAGTGTATTTTGTCAAAGGATTAGCCAATTCTAAATGACATATGTTCTTAACATAATTCACATATGTCCTAAAAAATATCTTGAATGTTCTTTATTAGAAAAAATCAGGAAAAAGAAAACTCTAAAAATAGGAAAAAAATTTAGGTGAACATAGATGCAGGACAAAGGCACTTGCTGTTAGGGTTGATGAAGAGGTGTGTGTTTTTTCATTTTCTTAAACCTTAGTATATTACATGTTATGATTAATTAACTATATCAATCTAACACTCGAATGTTAATCAATCAGACAAATAATAATGGCAGTTAAGTTCCTGAATTGGTAAAAATCTTTAAAGATGCTCTTTCAGTCCAAAGACAAATATGTGGATACACCATAAGGATGAAGCGACATATGTATGTGTATCATTCCATCCTTAACATGCTTGTAAACCTATAACATATGTACTATTAATGTTGTAATTGTTTGTTTCTTTCTCTCTTTCAAATGATAGGAAACTATTATCAAAGTGCAAAAGGATCATTGTTAAGATCCTAATGCAATTCCCCTTATATAAGAGGAGATCTCAAACTTGGTTTTTAAGAAGAAGTCCAGTATTGTAAAAGGACTTGGCATGAGACCTTCCTCTTCTCTAGTAACCAACGCCTCATCTAGTTCCTTGGTAGAATATATCCATCGTCTAGAAAGTGAGTGAAGAAGATAAGGAGAATGTAGATTCACAAGTAGATTAGAGTACACCTGTAGCTAAAGTTTGCAAATCGTCCAGGACCATTAGACCTCCACAACGTTATTCTCACGCTCTAAATTACCTCTTGTTGACTGATGGTGGTGAGCCAGAGCGTTATGATGAAGCCTTGAAAGATGAGAATTCAAGCAAGTGGGAGTTAGTCATGAAGGATGAAATGGATCCTTTGTTGAGTAATCAGACATGATGAAGCCTTGTAAGATGAGAATTCAAGCAAGTGGAAATTAGTTATGAAGGATGAGATGGATTCTTTGTTGAGGAATCAGACATGGGAACTGACTGAATTGTCAGTAGGAAAAAAGGCTTTGCATAACAAGTGGGTATACTGAATAAAGAATGAGCATAATAATAGCAAATGTTACAAGGCCAAATTAGTTGTTAAAGGGTTCCAGCAGAAGAAGGGCATTGACTACTCTGAGATATTTTCTCCAGTTGTGAAGATGTCAACAATTAGACTAGTACTGGGAATGGTGGCTGTAGAAAACTTACATCATGAGCAGTTAGATGTGAAGATGCATTCCTTCATGGTGACTTAGAGGAAGCCATTTACATGATTCAACTAGAAGGGTTCATTGTTCAGGGACGAGAAAATCTACTTTAAAAACTGAGAAAGAGCTTGTATAACCTAAAAAAAGCTTCTAGACAGTGGTACAAGAAATTTAACAATTTTATGCATAGAATTGGGTTCAAGAGATGTAAAGCTAATCACTGTTGCTATATTAAGTTTTTGACAATTTTTACATCATTTTACCGTTGTATGTGGATGATACTCATTGCAAGGTCTAGCATTGAGGAGATTAATAATCCGAAGAAGCAATTGTCAAAACAGTTTTCGATAAAGGATTTGGGAGCTACAAAGCAAATCCTTGGTATGAGAATCATTAGAGACAAGGCTAATGGTACATTGAAGCTTTCACAGTCAGAGTATGTTAAGAAAATTCTCAGCAGATTCAACATGAATGAAGCTAAACCAGTAAGCACGCCCTTGAGTAGTCATTTCGAACTAAGCAAAGAACAGTCACCGAAAACAGGAAAAGAAATGGACTATATGAGAAAGGTGTCTTATGCCTCAGCTATTGCCAGCTTGATGTATGCTATGGTATGTATAAGGCCAAACATTGCACATTTAGTGGGAGTTGTGAGCAGATTCATGAGTAGGCCAGGAAAGCAGCATTGGGAGGCAGTCGAATGGATTCTGAGATATCTAAGGGGTTTATCAGATACATGTCTTTGCTTCACAAGTGCAAGATTGAAACTGCAGGGTTATGTAGATGTTGATTTTGCTGGTGATGTTGATGATAAAAAAAGTACTCCTGGGTTTGTGTTTACTCTGGGTGGTACAGCTATATCTTAGGCTTTAAATTTACAAAAGATTGTTACTTTGTCCACTATAAAAGCTGAGTATGTTGCAGCAACTGAAGCTAGAAAGGAGATGATTTGGCTACATAGCTTCTTAGATGAATTGGGTAAGAACCTAGAGATGGGCATTCTACATAATGACTATAGGATAAAAATCTGGTTTTGTATCTCATACAAAACACACAGCGGAAGCAACAAACAAGGATCTATTTCATTCATGATTGATAACATGCACTCTGTAAATTTCAGAATTTAAGAACAAGATAGCGTACCTTGGTGTGGAGAATTTCAAAAACAAAGATTAGAAGCACTTGGGAAAACTTTTAATCTTCACTCCAATTCCACTTTACGCCCAAAATGTGTGGTCTCTCAATCAGTTTCCAAAAGGGAGAAATAAAAGTGTGTCTCACACTCTTTCTTTTCTATACAAAAAATCGCATTAAAAAATTCTGTATGTTTCTCCCTTTATAACTAACTGATTATCTAATTGGGCCGGCCTATTGGGCCTTTCCAATTGGGCTTTAATGTGTGGCTTGGAATGGGACCAAAAGGGACCAATAAGACACTAGCTCCAATGGGCCTTGGGCTTTTCCGTCAACTCTTGACAAGTTCAAAGTTACCATTAATTATATTTAATACCACTATATAAATATAATTGCACTCTAGGCCTTATTAACAAATTATATCCCAAGACTTTATTTTACACGCAACCCCTTCATAAAATATTCGTAGTAATACAAAGTCATAAATGTAGACTGCCACTTTGTAAATTACTACATCTTATCCTTGAGTACCCGGTTTAATCCTTTAAAGTTATTCATCATATATTTATGAAATCCAATTTCATAAATATATACTTTAGTAATTTCTTACCAAAGTGGTTAGGCCTAACTCTCTGAATAACCAAACTCATTAAACTTATCTCAAGGGAATATTTTGTATCTCCATTAAGAGACTATGAATTCCATCTTAAGAATATATGTTCCATCAACATTAAATATGGCTGCCCAACATACTGAGGTTTTGATCGTTACTTTAGATCTCACTCCTGATATATCAAAGCAACCTACACATCATGATCAGGTCCATTATTCTCTCAGGATTAAGAGTTCATACAAATAGAAGTCGTGAGATTTATTATTCATTTGACAGTCGTTAGGAGAATAATAAATCTCACAGCGGTCCAGTTCAATATGTCTTAACTCTTAAAACATATCAACATATCAACTAGAAGTCACCACTTCCATGATCAAGACAAATCATCTTAGTTGATACGTTATAATCTTCGCAGATGAAATGCCCAATTTCATCACCGACTACGAACTATAAATTCTGAGTTTACAAAGAACTTGTGATTTATATCTTCTGTGACTAAATCACATAAATCACATACTGTGCATCTCATGGACTATATGATAATGTCCAAATATTCATGTTACCATTATTTTAGATAAGAAATAAACAATTTTATTAAACATAACATTAAGTCATACATAGCATCACACAATAGGATTTAAGGGCATATATCCTAACAGTGACAATCAAAGTGCAATTTTTCTTTCTAAAAATTCAGTTTTTCATTCAAATTCGAAGCATATACAGATAAAATAGCACTTTATCCAGTACCCTATTAAAGATAAGCTAGTAATACTTAAGAAGATTTATGGATCTAAGAATCCGACAAACGTGTTGACTAAGAGTGTCACTATTGAGAAGCTGAAGCTGTGTGCAACTTCAGTTGGTCTTCTAACTTGAGAACAAGAGGATGAGTTGCAGGGATGAAGGATTGTTTTTAGAAGATAGCGGCTGATGTTGGTGATTAAACTAGTCTCCAAGTGGCAGATTTGTTGGGCTTTGTGGAGCCTAGTTTTGTTTGATCCAGTTGACGACTGACCCGACCCGACTCGAATAATGTTGTGTGGTTTTTAATGGGAGATTTTTTGAGGCTTAGTCCATAGAGCGGAGGCTTAGTCCATTGTGAATCTTGTGCGTAGGATATAGAAAAAATGTTGTTTTGGTGATTAGGGTTTCTGTTGTTGTTTTTGACAGAATGAAAAATTGTAGCTGCACTTTGTATTTTTTTCCCTAATAATAGTGAAATTCCTACAACTCCGTAGATGTAAGCAAATTGCCGAACCACATAAATATTGTCTTGTGTGTGTGATTATTTTTTTTTTTTGGTATGTGTTTTCTCTATTTTTTGTTTCTCACAGGTAGGGAATTTCATGTTAATTCCCTACAAAGAAAAAGTCTCTAAACAAATAAGAAAACAAACACATCTTTGATATTGTTCTCTTGCTACCAGAATCAAGAGGGATAACCAATCTTTTTGTTATATTTCTCTGTTATGAAGTCATATATTCTTTTGTTTTGTTTCAATAATTTCTAGGCTCTGAATCATCTAATTTATTATTATTATTTTGGACTTTTGGAAATTTTAACATCTGATTCTTTGATTTCTCACCTTTTTTTTTTTTTTTGGCAAAATAAAAAATTGTCTAATAGATTGCAACAACTATATCCATAAATTATTCTTTTGAAGGTAACTCACATTTCTCTAAATTTCTTTGTTGTGTAATCACATAGACATATATATATATATATATATATATATATATTGTTTTGTTTCAATAATTTTTAGGCTCGGAATATTCAAATTCTTTAATTTTTATGGCTTTTTGAAAGTTTTAACATATAAATTTTTTGGGTTCATTTTTTGCTATAACTGAATTTGTCAACTATATAGCCATGGATTAGTCTTTGGACGGTAGCCATATCTTTCTCTTATATTTCTCTGTTGTCTGATCAAATATTTTCCTTATGCTTTAATAATTTCAACTTTGAATCTTATACATGATGCATTATACATTTATGCAAAGTATTTCCGTGCATTGCACGGGTTAGCAACTATTTACTATTATAATAAAAGAAATAACCCTATTAGTTAAATTTTGGGGTTTTTTTTTTTTTTTTTGCTAGAAGAAAAATGAGTAGATGGAGGTGACTTGAGTTGGCATCTTTCACCTAGGCGTGACCATAGTGACTTTTTGCTTGGAGCCTTAGGCAATTGTATCAATTGCTTATAACATTAAGCTAGCACTCACTTCATACTTAAAACATCCAAACAAGAAACAAAAAAAAAAAAAACAAAAAAAGATAAAAACAAAAAACAAAACACAAAACACAAAAACAAAACAAAACTAAAAACCCTAAAACTAAAGGCACTCATGCAACTCAATTATTCACTTGCCTCGGCCATACAAACAAACAAAGGACCTTACATGCATATGGTTTACAAAATTACAAACCACTCATGTACCTGTTCTATAAGTTGATTTTGTGGACTTTTCGCATATGGGTTTCTTATTTATTAATACTAACTATATCAAAAGTGAAATTTTTCGTTTTGAAGATAGACAAACCCAATTGTATATATTCCTATGTACAAATTTCAAATCATATACTATATAATAAAAGTTGGACTTAGATACTGTGATTGTGCTAAGTGACTTCATCAAATTGTAAAAAAATAAAAATAAATTTTAAAAAAATAGATATATATATATATATATATATATATAAAAACTATATTTCGTATTTATTTACGTAAGTCAAAGAGTCATGATTTGCAAGATACTAGAATCACCTGGGGGACTCTCTTCAAGTATACGCTACTTTTATTACTTGAAGTTTTAAAAATTAGGACACTACCTATGTCACATTGAACCCATAAAATTAAAAAGATTTTTGAGAATTACACGGTGTGGATGGGATGGATACACAAAACACGGTCATATGCAATTCATAATGAATATCAAATAAACCATGGTTATGTCAAATGGCTTCACTATATTGCAGAAATTTAGATTTTAAAAAATGGATATAATTTTGTTTGTTCTTATCTCATTTTCTTCTTCTATAATTTCTACGTTGATAAATAATATTAAACATTTTGTTCATATCAACTACTTTAATGTTGAGTGTATATATATATATCAAAATATTCATAATGAATATCTACAATACAGTTCGTTTTATCTATTCTTTTCTTCTTTAACTTACAACCTTGCAGGTATGTACTTGTTTACTCTTTCTTTCATTCTTTCTTTCTTTTTTCATTAAATTGAATAGGTTTTGTGTATTTTTCATCTTTTGTTTAACCTAATTTGCTTATGTTTTATCAAACTTATATAATTATGGTTTGAAAATCAATCATTAACTATGCTTAACCATGATTTTTAAAATTATTTTGTGTTTTATGATATGGGTTCCAATGGTGATATGTTGCTTTCATCCTCTCAATTTTGATTTAAAGAACAATTATTTTTAGTTTATTATTAAGCATGTCTTCATATAAATTTGATGATAAATTGTTCATAACAATTTGAATTTTCTTTTAATGGAAATGACTTTGGCTAATTATTAGAGGTATGCTTTGACTTATAAAAGAAGCCAATCTGTCCATTTAGTTTTTTTTTTTTTTTTTATCAATTACTAAATATTGTTTGACATAATTTTTATTAACATTAAATTTTCTAATAAAGAACAATGATAAACAAGAATAAGGAAACACTAACAAAGAGGTATTCAACAAACTCCCAAAAATATAAAATTCTCATTAGAGTACAATTGGTATGTTACAAAAAAAATATTTTTTTATATAAGTGTTATCATTTTATATTAGATAGTTATTATACCAATACAATCTATTTATTATATTATTATAATAATTATTTATTTCATTACTGCTTATTTGATAGAAAATACATTCTATAAATTTATTATAAAGTATATTTTGTACAACTTATCTTTAACTAGTAAATAATGAAAAATAGATATAAGTAAATAAGTTACCTGCCACATTGGCATGAGTGCAAGCACTTATCATTATCCATTCTAAAATTACGAAAAAAAAAACATATTTTCCAATTTAGCCCGCAAAATAATAGAATTAAATTTTATATTTATTTGATAAAAATTATTTTTGTCAATTTATTTTATTATTTAATTTATTTTTATTATTATATATAAATCTCATTATATTTTTTAATATTATTAATAAATTTTACTATATTATTTTAATTAATTTTTATTTTTATTTATAATATTTTTTAAAAAAATTTCTAATTTAAAAAAAAAATAAACATATTCCACGCAAATCCTCAATGCTATGATTGCTATCATCCGATTTTATTTTGTATATGGCGTGCAGCGTAGCCTTTTATTGAAGCACGGAGGTGATTAGAGTGAGTTTGGACCACATATTACTTGGAATTATCACTTAACGTGGTCGCTACATCAAGCAGTAGTCTCTGTTAGGATATGTACCCTTAAATCCTATTGTATGATGCTATGTATGACATTATGTATGACTTAATGTTGTGTTTAATAAAATTGTTTATTTTTATCTAAAATAATGGTAACATGAATATTTGGACATTATCATATAGTCCATGAGATGCATAGTATGTGATTTATGTGAAAAGTCACAGAAGATATAAATCACAAGTTCTTTGTAAACTCAAAATTTATAGTTCGTAGTCGGTGATGAAATTGGGCATTTCATATGCGAAGACTATAACGTATCAACTAAGATGATTTGTCTTGATCATGGAAGTGGTGACTTCTAGTTGATATGTTGATATGTTTTAAGAGTTAAGACATATTGAACTGGACCGCTGTGAGATTTATTATTCTCCTAACGACTGCCAAATGAATAATAAATCTCACGACTTCTATTTGCATGAACTCTTAATCCTGAGAGAATAATGGACCTGATCATGAGGTGTAGGTTGCTTTGATATATCAGGAGTGAGATCTAAAGTAACGGTCAAAACCTCAGTATGTTGGGTAACCACATTTAGTGATGATGGAACATATATTCTTAAGATGGAATTCATAGTCTCTTAATGGAGATACAAAATATTCCCTTGAGATAAGTTTAATGGGTTTGGTTATTCAGAGAGTTAGGCCTAACCACTTTGGTAAGAAATTACTAAAGTATATATTTATGAAATTGGATTTCATAAATATATGATGAATAACTTTAAAGGATTAAACCGGGTACTCAAGGATAAGATGTAGTAATTTACAAAGTGGCAGTCTGCATTTATGACTTTGTATTACTACGAATATTTTATGAAGGGGTTTCGTGTAAAATAAAGTCTTGGGATATAATTTATTAATAAGGCCTAGAGTGCAATTATATTTATATAGTGGTATTAAATATAATTAATGGTAACTTTAGACTTGTCAAGGTTGACGGAAAAGCCCAAGGCCCATTGGAGCTAGTGTCTTATTGGTCCCTTTTGGTCCCATTCCAAGCCACACACTAAAGCCCAATTGGAAAGGCCCAATAGGCCGGCCCAATTAGATAATCAGTTAGTTATAAAGGGAGAAACATACAGAATTTTTTGACGTGATTTTTATCGTAGAAAAAAAAAGAAAGAGTGTGAGACACACTTTCTTTCTTCCTTTGGTAACTGATTGAGAGATCACACATCTTGGGCGTAAAGTGGAATTGGAGTGAAGATTACAAGTTTTCCCAAGTGCTTCTAATCTTTGTTTTGAAATTCTCCACACCAAGGTACGCTATCTTGTTCTTAAATTCTGAAATTTACAGAGTGCATGTTGTCAATCATGAATGAAATAGATCATTGTTTGTTGCTTCCGCTATGTGTTTTGTATGAGATACAAAACCAGATTTTTATCCAACAATTGGTATCAGAGCCAGGTTTTCATATTATGATTGTATAATATGTGATTGAATTTTAGAATTTAAGAAAAACCGTTATCTTTTTGTTTTAATTTTTTGCATCATAAAGATGATTTGGTTATATTCATATGCCGTACAAATTGCATTGTCTATATAACTGTTTCCTCCGAAATGGGGTGGTTATGAAAATGGGAAGTTATTTCTCATTCAATGCATCGTTTGTCTTGAAGTGCATTAATTATGGATTTGCATGGCTTGAACGTAAACCATACGGATTGCAATGGAATTCATTCTTTTTGTTTTACATGGAATGCATGGATGATTTGCACGGATTGGTTGCCACATGCCTGAGATGCATTAATGCATTGCTTGGTTTAGTATAGGAAGCCTTGGTGGGCCACGGTTGTTTTGCTTTTAATGCACCACTTGGCATGAAATAAACCAAATACTTGTCATGTGAATTTTGAAAAGTTGAATCCGTGTATAGGATTTCAACATTCTGCCAAAGAGGTATATATATAATCCGTATAATATATATAATATTATATATATTTATATATATTACATTATATAAATTTTTATTACGTTATATAAATTTATATTACGTTATATATATTCATATATAGTAATGCTAGTTTAATAAAATTTATTCCTAATGAGATTAGGATTATATTTTTTAAGTGTCTAGCATTATTATGGTTCTTGACATTAAAAACCTTTATTTTTAAAATATCTAGTGGGAGAGAGATACAAGGGTTGGATCTCACGGCCTCCATTGTTGGTCATCGTAGTGTGAAATATATACTTTGTCTTTGCCTCGAGCTTAGCATTTCATGCGGAGAGTATATATTTCATGGTCCTACAATATTTAATTTCTTAGTTTATAGTGGTTTGATAAACACCTTATCTTAGCTTCGAGCTTTGCATTCCATGCGGAGGGTGTTTTTATCATGGTACCACAAAATAAACTTGTTAAAGGGATGAAATGTGGCTACACATGATTCTAGACAATGGTATACACTAGACTAAGTATTTTAGTATCCTCTATGCTGAGTTCTTGCTATTATTACTTAGAGGCTAAATGTAAAACGGCATATTATTAGTGTTTGATAAGAGTTATCATGATAGCACTAATAATGAGAGTAGTTCTCAATCAATCATAGTATTTAATGTTCACTCTATGCTGAGGGATATTGAATATGGGATTGGGTTGTCGTTGCATATATTATTTTATGGTTTTATTAAGGTTCCATATTATATGCTTATATGCTAAATTTGATAATGTCCAGTTTACTTATTGTATTCATGTTTATTATTTTTAGATTTAAATCATGGCATCATTTAGCCCACTTGTTGCTATTCTTAACCAAAACAAACTGACTGGATCCAACTATGTTGACTGGAAAAGGAATTTGGGTATTGTTCTTATTGCTGAAGAGCACAAATATGTGCTTATTCAACCATGTCCTATCTTTCCTTCATTAGATGCTCCTATTGAGGAAAAACAGCGATATGATCGTTGGCAGAAATCTAATAAGATGGCCAAGTGCTATATCCTAGCATCTATTTCAAATGTTCTACAGCATCAAATGCAGGATGTAGAACATGCTTCGGACATCATGTTAAGTCTGAAGGAGATGTTTGGTGAGCAAGGTCGGTCTGCAAGGCAAGAAACCATGAGGCAAATTTATAATACCAAAATGGCTACAGGAAGTTCAGTAAGGGAGCATTGTCTTAGGATGATTGCTAATCTGAACACATTAGAAGTTTTGGGTGCCGATATTGATGTAGAATCCCAAGTGGATATGATACTCCAGTCACTACCAGAATCATTCAAGGAATTCAGACTGAATTATAATATGAACAAAAAGATTTACTCTTTGTCTGAATTAATGAATGAGTTAGTGGCAGCGGAAGGCATCCTTGGTACTTCTAGTGTTGAAGCCTATGTGGGTGAAGTTTTTACTTCTCAACCTAAGTCGAAAGGCAAAGGTAAGAAAAAGAAGAAGGACTTCACTAAGAAAATTGGTAGACAAATTGCTTTAGGGGTTGCCGATAAAGGAAAGAAAAGCAAAGGAAAGTGTTTCCATTGTGGTGAGAAAGGATATTGGAAGAGGAATTGTCCAATATTCAAAGCTGCCAAGAATAAGGGTATGAAAAGTTCCTTTCTTCTTGAAATATGTTTGGTACAGAATCCAACAGATTCCTGGCGTGTGGATTCAGGTTGTACTAATCATATCTGCAATTCTTTGCAGGGGTTCCAGGAGACCAGAAAGTTGAATGAGGGAGAACTATTTCTTACTTTGGCTGATGGGAGCAAGATTCCGGTTGTAGCTGTTGGAGTGTATAATTTGTGTTTTAAGTCTAGAGTGTTAATATTGGAAGACTGTTTGTATATACCTAATGTTCGTAGGAATTTAATTTCTGCAACTTATTTAGGTAAACATGGATATTATGTTATCCTGAAAGACAATGTTGTAATAAAGAAGGATAAAATGTTTATCTGTTCTGGCAATATTGTGGATGGTCTTTATATTTTAACTCCTGACATGCATGAATTATACAATTCTGAAATAGATAATAGCTCTCATGTAAAATCATTAAAGAGAAAGTTTCCTTCTACTAGTGAAGCATATCTTTGGCACTTGCGTTTGGGTCATATTAATTCAAGTAGGATTCAAAGACTAATCAAAGATGGACTTTTACAGCCCATGGACTTTGATGGTTTTCCAGTTTGCGAATCTTGTTTGGAAGGTAAAATGACCAAACGGCCTTTTAATGCAAAAGGTAGAAGAGCCCAAGATTTGCTAGAACTAGTGCATTCAGATGTATGTGGTCCTATGTCAATCCAAGCAAGAGGTGGCTATGAGTATTTCATTACTTTCACAGATGATTACTCTAGATTTGGTTATGTGTACCTAATAAAACGGAAGTCCGAAGCCTTTGAAAAGTTCAAAGAGTTTAGGGCTGAAGTTGAGAATCAATTAGGTAAACGCATAAAGGCCATTCGATTTGATCGAGGTGGCGAATACCTTCTTGGTGACTTCAAGGATTACTTGACTGAAAATGGGATTATATCCCAGTTGACTGCACCTGGAACTCCACAACAAAATGGTGTAGCAGAAAGAAGGAATAGGACTCTTTTGGATATGGTTAGATCCATGTTGAGTTATTCGACTCTACCAATTTCCTTTTGGGGATATGCCTTAAATACTGCAATGTATCTTCTGAATTTAGTACCTTGGAAGTCTGTTCCTAAAACACCTGTAGAGTTGTGGAATGGGCGTAAGCCTAGTGTGAGACATCTCCACATTTGGGGTTGTCCAATACATGTGTTGAAAGGAAAGTCTGACAAGTTACTGTCTAAAACAGAAATGGTTTTCTTTGTAGGGTATCCAAAAGGAACTGTTGGAGGTTTATTCTATAGTCATAAGGATAATAAAGTGTTTGTTAGCACAAATGCCAAATTCTTGGAAAATGACTATATGAATAATTTTACTCCTAGAAGTAGAGTTGTCTTGGCTGAAATGAATGAACCTGTAGTTGAACAACCAATGGATGAAACTAGGGATGATGTGGCTGTATTAGATACACCACAAGACATTACTCATGAAATGTCTAGTACACAGGTGCCTCGTCGTAGTGGGAGAATTATTCGGCCTCCTATGAGATTTAGAGGTTTGGGAAAAACTTATATAGCTATCTCAGAAGAGGCAGAATCGGATCCCTACACTTATGAGGAAGCAATCAATGATATAGATGCACATCATTGGATCTTAGCTATGAAATCTGAATTGGATTCTATGTATTCCAATCATGTATGGGATCTTGTAAAGGCGCCTAACGGCATTAAACCTGTTGGTTGCAAATGGGTTTACAAGAGGAAGAGAGGGATAGATGGAAATGTTGAAACTTTTAAAGCAAGATTAGTGGTGAAAGGGTACACATAAAAAGAAGGCATTGATTATGATGAAACTTTTTCGCCAGTAGCCATACTTAAGTCTATCAGAATTCTCTTATCCATTGCTGCTCATTATGATTATGAGATTTGGCAAATGGATGTCAAGACTGCATTTCTTAATGGCAATCTTGAAGAAGAAATATACATGATGCATCCAGAAGGATTCATAGCAAAGAACCAAGAGCATATGGTATGCAAGTTGAATAGGTCCATTTATGGACTTAAGCAAGCATCTAGGTCATGGAACATCAGGTTTGATCAAGCAATCAAATCATTTGGTTTTGAACAAAATCTTGATGAACCATGTGTGTACAAAAGACATCGAGACAAAGTAGTAATGTTCCTAGTGCTTTATGTTGATGATATTCTACTCATTGGGAATGATGTAGGGGTAATGTCATCGGTTAAAGTTTGGTTGTCTAGCCAATTTGATATGAAGGACTTGGGTGAGGCTAACTTTATTCTAGGGATCAAGCTTTGGCGAGATCGTAAGAATAAGATGTTAGGCTTATCACAAGCTGGATATATAGATAAGGTTCTAGAACGGCTTAGCATGCAAAACTCCAAGAAAGGATTACTTCCTTTTAGACATGGAGTTCTTCTGTCTGATGACCAACGGCCTAAGACTCAAGAGGAAGAAAATATGATGAGACAAGTTCCTTATGCTTCTGCAGTAGGAAGTCTCATGTATGCCATGCTTTGTACTAGACTAGACATTTGTTATTCAGTTGGCATGGTCAGCCGATATCAATCAAATCCAGGACCAAAACATTGGCAAGCTGTAAAGCATATTCTCAAGTATCTCAGGAGAACGAGAAATTATATGCTTGTTTACCATTGTGAGGATTTGATTCCCATTGGCTATACAGATTCAGATTTTCAATCGGATCTAGATTTCAGAAAATCCACTTCAGGATGTGTTTTCACCTTGGGAGGTGGAGCCATAAGTTGGAGGAGTGTTAAGCAATCTTGCATTGCAGACTCCACCATGGAAGCCGAGTATGTTGCTGCTTGTGAAGCAGCAAAGGAGGCTGTTTGGCTCAAGAAATTCCTTTCTGACCTTGGTGTTGTAAGAATAGAGCAAGTTCCCATCACATTGTTTTGTGATAACAGTGGAGCGGTTGCACAATCCAAAGATCCAAGGAATCACAAGAAAGGAAAGCACATTGAGAGGAAATATCACATCATTTGAGACATTGTTGCTCGTGGAGATGTTGTGGTGGCAAAGATTGAAAGTGCAAATAATCTAGCAGATCCTTTTACCAAAACCTTGCCTCAAAGGACCTTCGAGTCACATTTGGAGGGAATGGGAGCTAGATTAGTGCACAATAGTCTTTAGGGCAAGTGGGAGATTGTTAGGATATGTACCCTTAAATCCTGTTGTATGATGCTATGTATGACATTATGTATGGCTTAATGTTGTGTTTAATAAAGTTGTTTATTTTTATCTAAAATAATGGTAACATGAATATTTGGACATTATCATATAGTTCATGAGATGCATAGTATGTGATTTATGTGAAAAGTCACAGAAGATATAAATCACAAATTCTTTGTAAACTCAAAATTTATAGTTCGTAGTCGATGATGAAATTGGGCATTTCATCTGCGAAGACTATAACGTATCAACTAAGATGATTTGTCTTGATCATGGAAGTGGTGACTTCTAGTTGATATGTTGATATGTTTTAAGAGTTAAGACATATTGAACTGGACCGCTGTGAGATTTATTATTCTCCTAACGACTATCAAATGAATAATAAATCTCACGACTTCTATTTGCATGAACTCTTAATCCTGAGAGAATAATGGACCTGATCATGAGGTGTAGGTTGCTTTGATATATCAGGAGTGAGATCTAAAGTAACGGTCAAAACCTCAGTATGTTGGGCAACCACATTTAGTGTTGATGGAACATATATTCTTAAGATGGAATTCATAGTCTCTTAATGGAGATACAAAATATTCCCTTGAGATAAGTTTAATGGGTTTGGTTATTCAGAGAGTTAGGCCTAACCACTTTGGTAAGAAATTACTAAAGTATATATTTATGAAATTGGATTTCATAAATATATGATGAATAACTTTAAAGGATTAAACCGGGTACTCAAGGATAAGATGTAGTAATTTACAAAGTGGCAGTCTGCATTTATGACTTTGTATTACTACGAATATTTTATGAAGGGGTTGCGTGTAAAATAAAGTCTTGGGATATAATTTATTAATAAGGCCTAGAGTGCAATTATATTTATATAATGGTATTAAATATAATTAATGGTAACTTTGGACTTGTCAAGAGTTGACGGAAAAGCCCAAGGCCCATTGGAGCTAGTGTCTTATTGGTCCCTTTTGGTCCCATTCCAAGCCACACACTAAAGCCCAATTGGAAAGGCCCAATAGGCCGGCCCAATTAGATAATCAGTTAGTTATAAAGGGAGAAACATACAGAATTTTTTTACGTGATTTTTATCGTAGAAAAAAAAGAAAGAGTGTGAGACACACTTTCTTTCTCCCTTTGGTAACTGATTGAGAGACCACACATCTTGGGCGTAAAGTGGAATTGGAGTGAAGATTACAAGTTTTCCCAAGTGCTTCTAATCTTTGTTTTGAAATTCTCCACACCAAGGTACGCTATCTTATTCTTAAATTCTGAAATTTACAGAGTGCATGTTGTCAATCATGAATGAAATAGATCCTTATTTGTTGCTTCCGCTGTGTGTTTTGTATGAGATACAAAACCAGATTTTTATCCAACAGTCTCACAGCTAGGTACGTGACAGTACAGGACCACTGCCATTTATCATTATAGCTGCTACTGCTAAAGTTGCTGTCTTCTTTAATTTTCGACCGCAAATTATTCCAATTTATTTTTTATATAATTTTATAGAGAATGAATAGTGGATCATTACTTATATATAAATTTACTTTTCTTTTTTTACCAATTTTACTCTAGCTTCATTGTTGTGACAAAAAATTATAAAAACTTTTGTGATTAGAGATTTTTTTCTTATTGTATAACTTAAACCTACCAAGCAAAAACTTTTACAACTTGAACTAATTAAGGATAAGTTTAGTAAACTATAATGATAATTACATATATTACAAGATATAAAAGATGTAATATAATATTTATTACTATTTATTTGTTTAGTGATAGCATAATAATAGAACCTTAAAAATAATAAAATGAAAGAACTATAAATTAAACATAAGATATATTTTAAGAAATATTTTAATTATATAAATATATTTTTTTTAAAATAATATTTTAAAATTTGAAAGAAAAATTACTTATTTTTTCAAATTTTTTATTTTTATAAAAGTTATCTACATATGAAAAATTTATTTATTTAAAAAATATTAATTTTAAAATTTAATACACTGACTAAAAAATAATTATTACAACTCTTATATATAAGAATAATTATTCGGTATGTTAAAGAATAATTATTTATAAAAAATGATTAAACATAATCAAATTATTTAATAATTAAACCATAAAAATAATTATTATATTATACGCTCCATTACCGTGTACCCTACGTGTCATAAGACTTCATAAATACAACGAAAAAGAATAGAAAAATAAGAAAGAAGGCAATAAGACAAAACTGAAAAACAAGATTAATTAACATGAACGAACCACCTCCCTAGCTTCTCTGAAGTTTTTTAGCTGTAACACCCTTTTCCAAACTCATCTACAAAAGCTTTAAGATTGTTATAGGAAGAACCACCTTCGTTTGCAGATTCCTTAGCTAACTCTTTCCATTTCTTGGCATTCCTTGTCATATCTTTCCCTCTCCCTCCATCTCCAATAACCAATTCCAAACACCTCTTAATCTCATCACCTTCAACAATCCCATCCTTATTTGCCGTCACCCTCACTCCCGTCTTCCACACATCTTGTATCAGCTTTGCATTCGTCCCTTGATCCGACCACTGTGGAAACATTACCACAGGCACTCCTGAAACCAAACTCTCCAAACTTGAATTCCACCCACTATGTGTAACAAAGCAACCCAACGAAGGATGCGACAAAACCTCCATTTGTGAACACCACGGCACTATCATTCCCATTTGTTCTAATTCCTCTCTACGACTCAACTTCTCTTCTTCTTCTTCTCCATTTTCCTTAGTTCTTATGACCCACAAGAAGGGTCGGCCGCTCTCCAACAATCCGCGTGCAACTTCCTCCATTTGTTGCTTCTTTAACACCGATAAGCTCCCAAATGAAACATAAATTACCGATGATTCTGGCTTAGAGTTAAGCCATTCGAAGTAGTAGTCCTTGGAACCATCCAGAAAAGCATATGGAACTAGTGGTCCAACTGCAACCAAATTAAGCTTTTCAATTGCCTTTAACGCCTCCGGTTCTAGTGCATCAGAAGTGTTCACTAGAACTCTTGGTCTTGGATGGTTCTCTTTTTCAAGTGCTTCAAATGGGCTTCAAATGTTGGAACAGCAGAAGGGTACGGGTTTGAAGCAAGCAAGAAAGAGGGAAGTTCACGGCTAGTGAGCAATGGTAGACCCGGTAATTGTATTGAACATGAGGGGTTGTTCCTGATAACATCAGCAAAACCATTGAAGTAGTAGTAATATATGTTGAAAACCATGGCTGGCTGAATCCAAAGAAGTACGGAAGGAAGGTGAAGCTCACGTGCAACGTCAGCCGCCCAAGGTATGAGCATTGTGTAGACTAAACAGGTAAAGGGACGTCCCTGGTTGGCGTTGGATACAATAAGGTCAGTGAGAGTTTTGGAGCCATTGCGCTTGAGCTGTATAAAATGGTGCTGGTCGTCATCCCCGGGTTTAACTCCGTCGTCATAGCCATCAGAGAAGATGGCAAAAGACAGGCCTTTTGGAGGAGGGCTTTTGATCATGCGACGGTGGGTGCTAACACAGGTGACACAAGTGACATGAGCTCCCACGCGAATGAGGCTCTCTGCGAATTGGAGGGCAGGGTTGATATGGCCTTGTGCGAGAAATGTCATGAGGAGGAAGTGGCGTTGTTGTTCTTGTTGCTGCAACATATTCTGGATTTTAGGTGGTAGTGGAGCTAGAGTAGAGAGTAGAGAGTAGAGAGAGTCGTGCTTAGCTCGTGAGAGAGATAAATATAATAGAGAGAAATTGATATCTTTCAATGCAAGAGGTGGGGGCTTGGTTACTGGATCCGGATCCTCTCCATTTCAATATGAAATGGAGAGTGTCCAGTTAACGGCTGAGATTGATTTAACATCAATCTATGGCCTAAAATCGGCCACGTCATTTAAAATACACTTAGCAGAGCAACGAGACATAACTAACGTTAGTTTTCAACGTTTCTTCTCTCTATGGGTTCTCACTTTCTCTGTCTCTCTTATCACAAATCCATGGCTCCTTTAACTTTTACCCACACGACCACTGAACCCACATCACTTCAATGATGATGCTCCGACAACCTCTCCACCCCAGTCGTGAATCAATGGTTTTTCCGTCACCCACCTCTGTTTCTAATTGCTAACCAATAAAAAATATTAGATCTGGTAAAGAATTTTTTATATGAGATTTATGTTTTTTTTTTCTTGCATCTTTTCTTTGCCTAGTTCATCCCCTTTCTTTAATTGAATTTTTCCCCCTTCCTTGCTATATATCTCTAGTAACCATAGATTGAAGACTGTAATTGGTGTATGGGTCTCTTTCATCTCGATTTGTCTCTATTTTGTCTTATTTTAATTTTCTTTTGTTTGCCGAGACCTTTGAGGACTTATTTTGTTTCAGTTTTGATCCGACTAGACTTTCTCATTGACGGTGAAAAGCTTGACCAGATGGTTTATGTTTGCCGCTTGTTTTTCTGCGTGTTCTGTAATGGTTTATTTTGGTTAATACATATCATTTGATTATTTAAGAGGGAAAAAGAGACAGACCATGTATTTGTACGTTAATTCTTGTAGTGGACGATTTTTTCCAACATCAAACTATATTGAAACATCAGACTATATTGAAAGATTAAGCTAGAGTATGTTAGAGTACAATTTCAAGTCTTACCACTACCAGGATTAATTTGAATTTCAGCAGTATGTTAAGCACGAGATGATTGAAGAGCAATGTGCCGGGTTGAGTGGTGAACTTTGTCACCTTGTGATTTTAGTTTTAAGTTTGAACAAATTGAAATAGGATTATGCTTCATAGCTTAATAATAATTTTGAACACTGAAGTTTGTCACAGTGCATCAGGGGTAAGTTACATAAGCTATGAAATAAAATCAATGACTATCTGTTTGATTAAATATCAAATTTTTTGCTAACATACTCATTCAAATTTTACACTAGTACAAAGGAAATTTTGAATTCAAGAATCTTCATTGAAAGTCTACTTGGGCAGTGATCCAAAAATGAGCAAAAGTTTATTAAAATGAACATTTTGATCACAAGACCAGGAAGCCATGATAACAAGAGTTCTATTGAAACCATAACAGCATGATTGTTGACAATAAACAACTTTCAGCACTATAATACATGATTCTCATAGAAAATTGAGCAAGAAAAAGAAGAAGAAAGTCTTGCATCCTTGAAGATCTACTTTTTGAGAAGATTTTGCAGATTCGGACAATTTTTGATGGCTTGACTCCCCAACAATTATACCAAAATGATGCCTTACAGAAAGGAGAAAATAAGAAAGAAGGCTTGTTAGATACAAAAAATATCAATATGCCTCACAGCATAAGTAAGTCTCAGCACTGAACAATTTTCAAGTCCTAGCAAAGTTCTTTAACAGTTTTCAAGCCTTCTTTCACTCAGGTATCAAGAGGCCTTTAAAAATGGACAATCCCAATCTCAAGATCACAGCTAGCTGACTCAAAACCTTTGTCTCCAACATGGATTGGCAACTCATCATCAAGCTGGAAAAGGAAATTCAAATGGAGTGGTTTTGCATATGAAGCAAAGGACTTTCAGGGTAGATTTAATCTTCAGTGGGGGAGCGAGTAGTGTTTCAGCATCTTACCTAGTAGCAGTTCAGGATGCAATCGTGGAGGCTTCAATAAAAGCTAGAGACTTTGGTTTCAGACAAATTTTACAACAAGATGGATTCAATCAATGCTAAGAGAAGACTTTAATAATATATCAATTCTTGTAAACACAAAACCAAACTGCCAGAAGAGAGTTTAAGATTACCTCATTTGAGCCTTTTTTATTTTACAAGTGATACGTTCTTTATTCTTTAAAAAAAAAAATAGGAAATCTATATACAAGCAACATAAATAATTACAATCTAAAAATAAAAATTCATATTACAAACGAAGTCCATGTAAACAAATAGGAATTGGTTATCCTAGTAACACTACTTCTATGCCTTCCAAAGAGACCTTTCCAAATGAAGTTTATTATCCATTGAACCCCACAAACGACCAAAACTCTTTAACAGTCAATCAATGAATTAGAAAGCAATAACCATGAAAGCTCATTTCAAATTGCAATTATCATCCTAATGGCTACCAAACTTACATTAAGCATTCAAATCAGTCATGTTTTCCCCAAGATAGTCTGCATAGATTTTATATTCTGAAACTTCAAAGTTTAACAAAATTTTATATACAGTTTATTTAACATTATTATTTTATATACAATTTTGTAAATATATAACTTAAATGAAAAAAAGATTTTATGATTTTTTCAATCAATTGATATAAGAACTTACTCTTAGTTAATGCCAAAGCCTAGAGACCCATAAACCCCAAATTTCAAATTCAACCAAAATCATCAAGCTTTACACTCAACAAGCAAACACAGTCATCAAACTGATCAAAACTGAAATAAAGTGAGACCTGAGGGTAAAAAGAGAGACAAACCGAGATGATAGAAGCTCATATACATCTACTACAGTTACCACAGATCTATAGCAAGGAAAGGAAAAAAATTCAATCAAAGTAAGGGATAATCTTTAGTGCTATAAACGAAATATAAGGATGCTCTTTGACAAAGAAAACAAGAAAAGAAAGAACAAAACCATATATCAAATATCAAATTTTGAACTACTCAGATTTTTATTTTTTGGGTGGGGTTTAGAAAGCTGATATCAAAACTTCCTTACTAGATATTCGGGATGATTCCGGTCATAAGATCTGTCAATGGCGGTGATGTGTGTGCAAGGAGAAGTCGGCTATGGCTGGGCTTTCTGCTTTTGACTCTGGGCTCTCTCACTCATCTCATTCTCAACAAAGCCCAGCCATGGCCGAAAAACCATTGATTCATGACTAGGGTGGAGAGGTTGTCGGAGCATCATCGTTGTAGTGATGTGGGTTCAGTGGTTGTGTGGGTAAAAGTTAAAGGAGCCATGGATCTGTGACAAGAGAGACAAAGAAAGTGAGAACCCATAAAGAGAAGAAACGTTGAAAACTAACGTTAGTTATGACTGAGTGCTCTGTTAGGTGTATTTTAAATGGCGTGGCTGATTTTAGGCCATAGATTGATTTTAAATCAATCTCAACCCTTAACTGGACACTCTCCATTTCATATTGAAATGGAGAGGATCCAAATCCTTCGTTACTTGGGATATCTTGTGCTTTTGTTTTCATTAGAGAGAAAGGACAAGAAACCAGCTGGCGGTGACCAAACATTTCCACAAGCTTCTGCAACCTCTTTTTATGACGTAGCTAATTATATTATATAGTGTTGGTTATTCATTGAAAAATTAATAATATAATTAATGATACACAAAATCATGTGAATTGATCGTATGAAGTACATGAAGAATAATAAAAAATAAAGAACATGCGGAGAGTACTAGTGAAATACCAATCAAAGACCATCTGAAAATTAAGTCAGTGATAAAAAAATTTTCATAATGTAATTTCCACAATGTAATTATCTAAAAAATTGATTGTTAAATTTTCTCTACTACAACATTTTAGATACTACAAACATACTTAAAAGTGGGTTAAAGAGAGAATGACAGAAAAAATAATGAAGGATCAAAACGCACCATGGTTGCACCACCATCATGAGCTATGGTGGGACTGGTAGTAGTAACACCAAAAATGTCGTAACCCACCTCTCTCTCTCTCTCTCTCTCTCTCTCTCTCTCTCTCTCTCTCTCTCTCAGATGGGTACAAGGGTTGATTTTGTGATTTTGATTTTGGTTTTGTGTGGCTAAGCTATGTGGAGCTAATTTTGTGATTTTGATTTTGATTCTGATGATTATGATATTGTGAACTTGTTGGTACTGACGCTTTTTTGTCATTATTTTTCATAGGAACCAAAATCTAGAGTTTTTTTTTTTTTTTTTTCGAAGCATTTTATGAAATGCAAATTAACTCTAAAAATTAAATTACTTTCCAAAAAATCATTTTAGGTGAATATGTTTTATGCTTGGAAAAAATATAATATCAAAATAAACACAACATTAGATAGTAAAGTACAAGCAATTTCTTTCTAATGTAATAGTTATATAGATCTATTTTATTTTAGATTGGCATAAAATGAACAAAACATTTTATGACTCTGTCCCACTTATTGATTTCCCCTTTAGGCTCTAACCAATCATAATTTTCCATGTTTTTATTTTTTTCAATTTTATTCTTTGGTTAGTTTATAAAGAAAAAAAAAAAAAAGAATATACGCCAATTATAATTAGTGGAGTATAAAATAAACCGCAAAATAAGAGAAGATGGCTAGGTGACTGTTGAACAAACATGTCCATATTTAGTATTTACCTTCCAAATTGCTGCTAAGGCTATTGATTTGCCAACTTAAAGAAAGGTTAGTTTCTTCAATAAAATTTTTCATTTCCTATTTATTCTCAATGTTAAGAACCTAGAGAGTTTGGTGGTGTTAAGCTAGGGTCCTTTGCCTGTATAGTAGCAGTCTAAGATACACCTAATCACCAAGCTGAAATGAACTTGCAACCCTATGTTTATCTGCATAAAACTTTATTCTTTCCTATGCAGCCAAAAGGTGACCCCTAAGAGTAGCCAAAACCTCCTATCTTTGACTAAGGAGTCAAGAGCATCCACCCTAGTGGTACCAAGTATATAAGCTTGTAGTTTAGGAGATGGCAAACCAAAGAGTGCCTCAAAGGGAGTGAGCTTCAGATTGATGTGGAATTTGGTGTTGAACCAAAACTTTGCTAGAGAAAGCCATTTAGCCTGCTGATTAGGTCTGTCACAAGTAAAAGCTCACAAGTATTGCTCCAAACTCCTATTCACCACCTTAGTTTGGCCATTAGATTAAGGATGGTATGTAGTGGACAAGGCCAGAGTAGTGCCTTGTAATCTAAACAACTCAGTCTAGAAAAGAGAGGTGAAAGTGGCATCCCTGTCACTTATCATAGAAATAGGCATACCATGAAGCTTGAAGATATGTTGCATGTATAGAGATGCAATTTTAGGCACAAAATGAACAAATTTTGTCAACCTGTCCACCACCACTAGGATGACTTCAAAGCCCTATGATTTGGGAAGGCTTTCTACAAAATCAAGACTGATATCAGTTCAAGGAGTGGTAGGAATGGGCATGGTTGAAGCAACCCAGCAAAAGCAGAAGTTTCTAACTTCACCCTCTGGTAGATATCACACTCCCTAACAAATTGTTTGAGGTCAATTTTCATGCCATGCCAAAAGAATTTCCTCTTAGCTATCTGATAGGACATAAGAAAGCCAGAGTGACCAGCTAAGAAGCTATTATGCACATGATAAAATCCTATGCTTTTAGAGGACAAGTAGAGCTTAGATAGAACCTTCCCTTGTAGAAAAGCAAATCATTTTGGAAAGTGAAACCTTTTAGGACCATACCAGACTTGATTGATTGAATGACATGTTGAATCTCAACATTTGAGGAGTAGCTGTCCTTAAGAATGAGCAAACAAGGTAAATTTGGAATTGACAAAAGGCACAAACGTCCCACAAGAACACCTTTACCACCCAATTGGTCAGAATCAAATTTAGGAATGGATTCAAATTGTCTAGAAAGGGCATCATCAACCTTGTTATCTACTCATTTCTTGTGCTCCACCACAAATAGATAACCTAACAACTTGGCCAACCATTTCTGTTGTGTGGGTGTTTCAATTATTTGCTCAAGTAAAAACTTCAAACTTTGATGGTTAGTTCTCACCACAAAAGGTTTTCCCACCAAATAAGGCCTTCATTTCCTCACTGCAGTAGCTATGGCCAGCAATTTAGTTTCATAGGCAAATAGATGAAGATGCTTCCTTTTCAAGGCTTGGTTATGAAATGCAATGGGCCTGTTGTGCTGCATCAAAACAACTCTCAATCCAGAACGAGATGCATCACATTCAATAATAAAGGGTTGTGAAAAATCAAGGAGGACCAAGACTAGGGGATGAGATACTACTTCCTTAAGACTATTGAATGCTTGTTGATCCTCATCAATCCAGTTGAATGAATCCTTCTTAAGAAGATTAGTCAAGGGTTGGGTAATGGAACCATAACCGCTAATAAACTTCCTGTAGTAGCCTGTGAGTCCTAAGAAGCTCCTCAAGGCCTTAACAAAAGTAGGGATAGTCCATTGCAACATAATAGAGGTCTTTTTAGGATTAGCTTGAACATCATTGCCTAAGATAATGTTCCCTAAGTTCTCCACTTTAGAACAACCAAACACACACTTTGATTTCTTAGCATACAGCTGATGGAGAAGTAATGCAACCAACATAGTCCTTCAGTAAGTTAAATAAGCAGATAAAGAAGAGCTAAAGACTAGGATGTCATCAAAGAAACCCAAAACAAATTTTCTCAAATAAAGCTTGAAAATAGCATTTATCAATGCCTGAAAAGTAGAGGGAGCATTGGTCAACCCAAAGGGCATCACTAGAAATTCACAATGACCATCATGTGTCCTAAAATCTGTCTTAGGAACATCCTCAGCCTTTATCCTTATTTGGTGATAACCAGACCTGAGATCCAATTTAGAAAAGATGGATGCACCAACTAATTCATCCAATAACTTATCCATAACAGGAATTGGAAATTTGTCCTTAACAATGGCTTTATTAAAAGCCCTATAGTCTATACATATCCTCCAACTACCATCTGCCTCCCTTACTAGCAAAACTAGTGAAGAAAAAGGACTCTGATTAGGTTGTATGGTCCCTATGCCCAGCAATTCATTGACAATATTTTCAATTTTCTGATTTCTAGAAATAAGGGTACCTGTAGGGCCTTTCACATACTGGTTGTGTTCCACGCTTAAGTGTAATACCATGCTCATGTCCTCGAAATGGTGGTTAGCCAAATGGGACCTCAAAGACCTTAGAATAATCATCTAATATGTCAAAGAGTGTTGTTGGGAATTGTGACTATGCTACAGCAGCAAGTGTGACATTAGTGATTTAAAGGACCAGTCCTTTCCTAATTGAGCCATTGAAGAACCTATCAGCTTTTTGGAAGGAAGAACCAGTAGGTTTTACCCCTTGCAAGAACACCCTTTTACCCAAATGGAAAAACACCATGGTCAATAGCCAGAAGTCCTAGCTAATTACCCCCAAAATGCACAACCATTGAGTTCCTAACACTACCTAACAGCCCATTAAGTGCAAAACATTAGAATCAATAGTAAACCTATGCCCTTGCATCAAAAGAATCACGGCATGACAGACCCTAAGGGTTTTAATGACATTACCATCAGCAACCTTAACATCCAACAACTGAGAAGAATCAAAGGGAAATTTTAAGATTGGTAATATAGCAACATCAATGAAATTATAAGTACTACCCGCATCTAAAAGTGAAACTACATCATGATTGTTAATTCTTCCCTTAACTCTCATGGCTGTGGAAGATAAATTACCAAATAAAGCATATAAGGTAATTTTAGCAACACCACTATTCTCTTCTTGCTTCTCATGTTGTTCAATCACCACTCCATCATCATCTATCTTAGCCAATTGCACCCCATAAGGATTCTGCTCAACTTTTAGGGTAATTCTTCCAACAAGAACAACTTGGCTCCCTCACACCTATGACCATTCTGCCTTTTTTCATCATAGTTATAACAAAGGCCTAACTTCCTTCTTTCCTCCATTTGAGAAATAGTTAACCTCTACAAAGGAAGTTTAATCCTAGGTTCAGCCTTACCCTCAAACTTAGGCAAACCCAGAATTAAGGGTCTTCCATTATCAATTACCCCCTTGAACATTTTCTTGAAACTTAGCAACTACTTCTACTTCTCTTGAATCTTAGCTAACCTAAATGCCTCATTAAGGGTTAGGTACTAGCATTCTTACTAGTAATCTAATTTCATCCCTTAAGTCACTCAAGAAGCAACTCAATTTATGAGCCCCAAATAAGCCTACAATTTTGTTAAAAAGGATTTTGAAATTACCTTTGTATGCTACCACTGTGGTAGTTTGTTTGAGACGAGTCAAGGCCTCCATAGGATCATCATAGGTTGTGACTCCAAATATGGTTTGTAAAGCTTGAACAAAGACCTTCCAACTCGCAAATCCACCAGCTTACTCTGCATTCTTAAACCAAATCAAGGCCTCCCCATCAAGGTGATATGAA
The DNA here is from genome assembly GCA_032878915.1 of Castanopsis chinensis. NCBI lineage: Eukaryota > Viridiplantae > Streptophyta > Magnoliopsida > Fagales > Fagaceae > Castanopsis > Castanopsis chinensis. The sequence goes on from JAVQMG010000122.1 coordinate 24,895,273, forward strand.
GCCATCATCGCCTGTTGATGCTTTAGAGTATGATTGTAAGAAAAGAATTGTAGGTAGGGTCTTTCCCTTGAAATCAAGGAAACTCTAATTTCAGATTCTTAATAAAATTCATCGAAGAAGATTCTGAATTCCCCAATTTGTTGTTAACCAAGATAGCTCTAGAGCCTGAATTTAAACTCTATTGTTTCTTTTCTTCAATGTTAACCATTCTTTGCATGAACACATTAATGGTTTACAATTGCCTTTGAATCTCTAGCAAAGTTTGTTCATGGTGCTATGAGACTTTAGATATAGCTACAATCTTTTCTGCATTTTGAGATTGAGCACGAGTTTCAGCCATGGTGGTAAGGATGGATCAATACTTTGGTACAAAAAATGTTAAGAACCTAGAGAGTTTGGTGGTGTTAAGGAATTGTGGTAGATCTCTTCAAGGGGATCTGGACCTCCTTAAGAAAAGGATGGAGAGAGATATATTGAGAGAGGAAAACCGTAATGAAATCACAATCAGATCATGCATATCTCTACAATCACAACTTAACCCTTTTATACAATTCATATCAGTAGTAACTAACTCCAATTGACTCCACTATTTCAGCAACTAGCCCCAATACCTGTAACTCTCTCAACTTCCTAACTAACTCAATCACTAGTAACTAACTGTTGCTACTGCCAACTACTGTTGCTTACAATTGAGGACAATTGAGTGAGTACCTATCACTTTTTAGGTTTGGACATGTCACAATATAATTTAAAAAGTTTTAATTATTAAATTTACACTCTTAAAGTTTGAACTAAACTAAAACCAATTGGATTATGTTAAAAATAACAAATTTTATATGTTGTGGATAAATAAACCTTCAGTTTTATCACTATTCTTTGGAAATTTTCTACTGTCATTGATCTAACCCATAAAAACACAATTGTACATAAATTTATTGGAAATTAAAACAAATATTATAAAGTGAAGTCCTTAATTCAATTCCCATGATTATAAAAATTATTAACTAATGCAATAAGAAATTAACCTCAAAATTAACAGATCTTAATTCATCACAATGCAAATGCAACAATTTCAAGTTTAGGGGGGGTAAACAAAGCAAAATCGAAGAACCATCGTCCTTAGCCGACTCCTTCCATTTCATGGCAGTCCTCATTTCTTTCCCTCTCTCTCCATCTCCTACAACCAATTCCAAGCACCTCTTAATCTCATTACCTTCTAAAATTTCATCATTATTTACTATCTCCTTCATATATGTCTTCAACACATCTTCAATCAACTTCCCATTTGTCCCTTGATCTGTCCATTGTGAAAATGCTGCCATTGGTACCCCTGAAACCAAACTCTCCAGAGTTGAATTCAACCCACAAAGTATTACAAAGCATCCCACTCAAAGGTGTGTTACATCCACTTGGGAATTGTTATGTTCGGAAATCAGACAACATAAGATAAGGATCGATTCAACTAAAATAAAGTTCATGAGTTGAATTCAAATAAATTTAAATTTAAATAGGATTTGGTTCCTATTTTTTTGGAGTTTTTAGGATTTCAGCTTTTGCTATTTGAAAAATTAATGAAAGGTCAAGTAAAAAATTAACCCAAAAAGTATATTCTTCCTCTCAAGTTCAGAGGCTAGTCACCTTGAATCAACTAAGTTATCTTTTATTTTTATGGTTCATAACATTAAAAATAATTAGCGGAGGAAATCAATTGAAAGGACACGTTTGAAGTCTTTAATATGTAGATTTGTTTTGTGGATTACCATCTACCATATAATATGACAACATAGAAATGTTATATAATCCATCAAGGGAAAGCAAAGCTAGAGGAAAGCATTGTGCGACATATTAGATTAAAGAAAAAATAGAAGGTAGAATTGAGTTTGAAATGGAGGGTCTTGCAACTCCAATCAGAATAGAGTAGTCTACAATCTATGGGGTATCTTTTACTCTGGTCTTATAACCAGATGATAGTTTTTTTTTTTTTTAGGTAGGGGGGGGGGGGGGGGGGGGGAGATATATATGAGTACTAAAATAGTAAAACTTGACCTTTCTCAAATTCTTCCCTAATTAACTTATATTAAATGCAAGTTCACTAATGATAATGCTAATAATTATTGTAGTAATAGTAATTTGGGTAAATTCCACAAACCTACCCTGAGATTTGAGAGAATACCAATTAGATCCAATACATTCTAAAACCTACCAATTTAGTCCTCAAAAGACAATTGTCCCTAACTTTCTTTCTCTTTCTCTAATCTGTCTCCATTCCTCTCCCCTTCTCTCTTCTCTCTTTCTCAGATCTCTCTCTCAAAACCCACCGCTCAACAAACCCATATCATCCACAGCCACCAGAAAAGCCATTGACCACCACACTCATATCACCCACACCCACACCCACACCCACACCCACTACTGCCTAGAAAACCCATTGCCTAGCAAACCCATATCACCCAAAATCACCCATATCACCCAAAGTTTATTTTAATCCACTTACTTACCCAACATATTTCACAGCGACAACAGCAGCAATGACACCAACAGCTGCTCGTTTTCTGGTCCCTTCGCCGTGAGATCCGCTTTCGAGTTCGAGAACCTCACCGACTCTGTCATCGACATGCGTCTCGACGAGCTGACACTGCGGACCAACAAGTCAGTGAAGTCCAGTTCATCGTTGGAGGACTTTTTAGATCTCTCTTAAGCTTTCAGTGACTTCTCTGCTTGTAGCAACGACATCTCCGACAAGCTATAGAGGCTCGCAAGCTTGATGCCCCCGGCATTAAAGGACAACAACGGCTGGTGTGGGTGATACGAGTGGTGGTTAGTGGCTTTTCTAGTAGTTGTGTGATATGGGTTTGTTGGGCGGTGAGTTTTGAGAGAGAGATCTGAGAAAGTGAGAAAGAGAAGAGAGAAAGGGAAAGGAACGGAGACAAAATAGTGAAAGAGAGAGAAAGTTAAGGACAAAATTGTCTTTTGAGGACTAAATTGGTAGGTTTTAGAGTGCATTGAACCTAATTGATATTATCTCAAATCTCAGGATAGGCTCAGGATAGGTATGTGGAATTTACCCTAGTAATTTTTAAGCACTAACCTTGACAGGACAACTTATCTTCACTATAGAAAGTGTGACTAAATGTAAGCCACAAGATTTTCATTCTAATGAATTACCCAAGCATATAGGCTTTAACTCCAGAAATTCTACATGTCATCTACTCTGTTGTCTTTGGCAACTATGACAGTCAGTTGCTACATTTCATACTTTATTACCCTACTAAATCCGGTAATCTAGTTCAATTCGCAATTTAAGATTAAAAGAAAATGACCTGTGAATACTGAAAAGACTCTAGAAATTCAAACTCATCTTTTAAATTAGAGCAATTATAATATTCCACATATAAATGTCACAAAGACAGTCCTATGCACCACTCCTGAAAGTAAATTGAAGTTGCACACATCTTGAATTCAAAGAATAGGCTGAACCCAAACAATGGGAAATATATATGCTGTCCAACAAATAATTTATTTTCCATCTTTTTTTTTTCAGATATATATATATATATATATATATATAGAATACCATTCTGAAAACATAAAACCATTTTCTCTTCCCGTGTATGCAGAGATGTGGCCAAAGACGAACCAAATATGCTCACAATGAACAGTACCGCAATTCTCTATGTTCTTATCTTACACGTCGTAAAATACTATTTGCTTGGCATGTCAGCCTTGGGAATGACGTTTTCTTCAACATGATTGGCAAATCTAACTCTTGGCGGCTGCAAGCACTGACAGAAGTAAGTTGAAATCAGTTTACTGGTGACGTTATGTTAAAAAATCCCAAGGGGAAAAATATGAACAAAAGAAGCATAGATTGCTAGAAACACTTTAATAGAGTGTGATACTCACTGTGATCCTGCAGTGGATGTCGAGCTCATAGTTCATTTGGCCTATGCGGTCTTTTGCTAGTTCTTCTGCTTCTGATGCTTTCCTGCATGCTTCTTTCACCTGAATTAGATGAAACACAATCTTAGAATTCGAATGACAGTTTGGAAGTCAATAAACATAGCATATGGCTAACTATTATCATTATTATTATGCACGGAAATATCTAATTATTTTAAAATAAAACGTAATATATAATTTATTTTTTAAAATATTTATAAAATTATATATTAGAACTAACATCGTGTTTTCTCACAAGAGAATTTCATTTTAAATTTATTAAACTATTAACTAAGAATTTATATATATATATATATATATAACTATTTACAAAACAAACAAAGAGCAATGGTCTTTTTTTTTTTTTTTTTAAGTAATGAATTTTTTGTTACCTACAAATAAAAAAATATATTTATTTTATTTTATTTTATATTAAGATTATTTTCATCTATTCATATTATGAGCCAATTTGCTAGTGATAGAATATAGTGTGGATTAAAATTTTCCAATTATGACAATAGCTTTTTCCCACCACTAATAAATTTCAACTTCTAGCATCCTATTTTAATGTTATCTTTACTTCCAAACCAATCTATCTCTTTTGAAGTATACAAAGAATAATCATGATCACTCTACTTGAATAAATTACTTATCTCAATACATCAAATCAAAACATACCTATATGAAGATGCTTTGCAAAATGTAATATCAATCATTGCTTAACAATGATTAATTTGTCCACTCAAAAAGATTATAGAATAAACAATTATTAGCAAAATCTCATAATTAAGTTTCTATGTGCATCATTATAATAATTAATAATAACAACAGTAACAAAAACAATAATGAAAATACAATTGCAAGAGCTAAAATATGTCACTCATTCAATTATTTTCATTTGATTAACCTTTGCTTGTATCTAAATAAGTAGCACTATGTAATATTTCTAATACAATTATTAAAAGTACTTTCTATACAAAAACTCCAGTTTTGTTCACACAAAATGATTTAAAAAATAAGCAAAACTTAGTAAAGTCTCATAATTTAACATCTAATTGAAACACTTAAAAAAAAAAAAAAAATTTGATCGAGAATTAGAATACCAAAATACCTAAATATGCATAAAAGTTTATACAAATTTGCCAAAAAGAGTGGCATATTAAATCAACAATAACAAAAAGAACTATTGGGGGGAAAAAGTGGTTGAAATAATAAATAATAAAAAAAGCATTAAAAGAGACAAAATTGGAGAGAGAGAGAGAGAGTTCACATTTTTTTGCAATGAACAACTTGGAAGAAATAGGGGGGAGAGGTGGAAATGAAGTAAAAGAAATTTATAAAAAAATCAAGTTGGAAGTGGAAGAGTAAAAGTAGATGAAAGGTTCAAAAAGTGAAACCATAGAATATATGAAGATGAAAAGTTGGAAAAGTGAAAGTAGATGAAATGTTCAAAAAAGTGAAATCATAGAATTTATGAAAATATAAAGATATAAAGGACAAAATTTAAAAATTTATAAAGGAAATCAAATGAAAAATTTAAGAAGTCAATGATTGGAAAAGATGAAAAGTTGAACTAAGAAGACAATGGTTGGAAAAAATGAAAGGTTAAAAAAAGTAAAAATTGCAAAATATTAAAAAAGATTGCTAATGACATGACACAAAAAGAGCTTTTGCAAATTTTATTTTAAATCTTCCATTATTATATAGTATAGATAGATATGTATAGATATTGTTTTTTATTTTAGATTCTTCAATTTTTTTTAAAGAGTTTCAACATATAGCTTCCGCTCTGATAACTCTTTATTATTAAACCAAAACACTAATCAGTTTTTTAGTGTAGGTGGAAATTAAATCTCAGATCTCTTATATAACCGTCAGAAACTCCATTGATTTTATTGCTTAATTATAACATCTAAATTAAAGTAAATGAATGTGTAAAGGCAAAGTTATAGGTAAAGTTAAAACCGCTCAAAATACATGTGTAAAGTCAATTTATATATATATATATATATATATATATATATATTTAATATATTCTCAAAAAAAATATTTATATATTTAATATTGTCAACAAAATTTAGGAATAAAAATTATAGAAGAAAAAGAATGATTACGTAATCGATGACATGGCAAATAAGGTGGCGCAATATAAACATAGCAATAATAAATGTGATGCTTCAGCTTTTATATATAAAACTACGAACAATGAAATCAAACCAAAACAAGAGAAAATCAGGAAGTTGCTACTTCAATTGCAATGCTCACCTGATTGACTTTAACAACAGAATGATCATTGAAACCATCAGCAGATTTCTCCAACATATTCCTAAGGTATGATAGTTCCTTAATCAAATCTAAGGCCACCTCTCCAGCATCTTGCATCTGATTTCTGGAGAACTCAAATGCTCTCTCTGCATGGAGACGAAAAGAAGCACAATTCAAACAAGTACAGAGCCCTCTGCATCCTCGTGGATTTCTTTTAAGAATCCCCTTTTTGTGTGCAGTGCCATGAACTCCTGAAGGAGCTGAGGCTTCAAATTGAGGCGTAATTTGAGACAAGCTGTTTCCCTCAACTGGCTTTGCCGCATTAGAAGATTTTGTAAATGATCTGGGGCAGTCTGCCTCATTGTCAACAGAGACTCGTTGAGAGGCCAAAGTTGTACCTTCTTCCCTAGACAAAGCTTCTTGGCTGACAGGAGGACAAAGTGCAGCAACTTGTGGATCAATTTCATGTACAGAACACTCTTTGCTAGGGGAAGTCACCAATTGACTATATCTATCTTGCAAGTGATGTTCCTTTTGTGAATCAAGTGATATTGTGAATTTAGAAATATCCTGAGGAGAATGCTCTGATTCATCATCATTAGATGATTCACGGGCAGAAGTCAATGCAGTCATTGGCAGAGTTCCACAATTTGTAGTATAATGCCCTTCATGAAATTTGTAACCGTTTGAATTATCAATTGGCTTCTCTTGAAAGTCAGAAGTGACATGTGATGCAAACAGTACTTTCAAACCCTTCTCAAGTTTTGATTGATGACCATTCCCTGAAGCACCTAGAAGAACTTGAAATTGGAAGAATGGTTAGTTTTCTACTACTAGTGTACAGGAGTATCCCCTCAAGCAATTATGTGTGTGTGTGTGTGTGTGTGTGTATTTATGGGCATCATACTGAAGGCAACAGGACTCACAAGAATTTTCTTTTTTGATATCCATTAGAAATGGAAGTAATCTTCTGTAGCTGAACGAGCCTGGACATTTGTATAACTTCAGTCTCGAACATGGATTTAGAACCTGTTTTGGAATAACAAGCCCATCTTGAATGAGAAGAAATGAGCAAGGTATATATATCACTTACAAAATTATATTACTTGCCAGTCTCTTTAAGATACAGAAAATTAATAGTTTTTTACCTCTTTGCTTTTAGAATGGGAGTAGTTTCTCTTATCACTGGCACAGAGAACATCTCTGGTGTTAGTTCCATTTAATGGCTTCCCAAGGCTATCTGTACTCTTCTGAATAAATTCTACTCTACCACCTCCATTTTCTTCTGCATCTGGTGGTGTCAACTCAATGAATTCTTCATTTGAATTATCAACTTGATTTAGAACCTCACTACCATTATCGCCTGTCTTTATTAAATTGACCGATTCACTATTCTCTGCTTCAGAAAAATTAGGACTCAAATTCTGAGCTTTATAAGGATATACATTATTAGCTTTCTTCATCCCTCTAGTCTCAAACTGCTTCAGATCATCATTGTGCAGCCCAACTCCACGATCTATCCCTGAATGACACCCATCCATAATAAAAGACAACTCAGGGTTTACAGCATCAACGTCTTGATCTTCACAAACATATAGACATTCAGTTTTCTCAGTTTCTCTATCATCACTTTGGCCCTTTGTGTCATCCTCCAAAACCGAAGATGTATAGGGCTTTGTGCAATTCTTATTATCCAACTCAAATTTCTGAACTTGTCCATTAACAGACAGCTCCTTATCATTGACAAATTTTTTCAAATGAAATGACATTAACGATTCAGAATAGTGTTCAGCTGATGTAGAATGTACGACGTTACCATTTGATGACTCATTGGCAGAAATTAGTACAGATGTTGGCGAGTTACCAGATTCACCATTTTTACAATCTATTGGACAACTATTCATGTTAGACACATCCATGAAAACTTCTTGACCCTTAGAAGCTAACTTCGGTTGAAGCAGCTGCTTTTGTCTCAACCCCTTGTCCAGTTTTGAGCACTGACTATTTTCTGGAGTATCTGTAGAAATCGATTAGTAGAATTGTCAGCTCGTAGAGAAAAAATCATCGTATTCAATTTTAAAGGTAAGAAAAGAAAAGGCAGACACAACAAAGGAGTTACAACTCACATGGATTATCTTTTGTGATATCCATCAGATAAGGAAGCAATCTTTTATAACTAACTGAACCTGGAGTTTTGAACAGTTTCCGCCTAAAACATGGTTTGAGAACCTATTCAAAAATCCCACGCCATCTCACATTAGCATAAATCATAATGATTCAATACAAATAATTAATGTAGTAGTACTCTCAATTGTCATATAGATGTAGCCTACCTAGCCAAAATACACAACACGCATTTTCCACACACACACACACACACAAAAAAGGACCCTGTAATATAATAGTTATTTTTAAGTTCAATTGTTTGGTTGTGTTTTTATTAAAATGAATAATAAGTATTCTTCCTCAAAATGGTTGTAAACCTATGTAATAACAATAAAATAATTCCTTATAAAGGCCCAGCAAATCAACCGTTCTACCTCTTAACTAAGTACTCTATCTCTTGCTCTCGACTATATTTTCCTGTCTCTCTTTTCTTACCTCCAATTATATTCCCTCCGTTAGTTCTTCATTCAAAGAATTTTTTGAAGCAATCCAGTGAACTAGGTGATGATGAAGTCTCGGGTAGCAGAAACAGAGCATGTCAAGCATTACAGGGAGATGAAAACGACACTGTTTTGATCAAAAGGAAAAGATCTAGATTGAAGTAACAGAGCCGATAGATTAAATGTACAGCTGACAAGTTTTAGATTTGCATTGATGTAAAGCTAACACGTGTTGATCTGTGATTTGTTAGCTTTGCTAGTTAGTTAGTTAGTTTTTCTTCCCTCTCGCTCTGCTGCGTGCATATAAAAGAAGAGTAGGGCTTGTAAATCACTTAAGAGCTTCTAGATATTTCTGTGATCAATAAAATCTTTTTCCTATTTAGAACTGCCCTCAATTTTTATATGGTATCAGAGCTTCCAAACTCATCAATGGCTTCCAACGTAGCTGTTTAGTATGAGAATCTAATGTTCTTCACTCTCTGTTTAGTATCTAATTTAATGTTAGTTTTTATAAATTTATATTCCTGAAATTGTTATCTTTATATCAAGAAGAAGAAGAATATTAGTTATATGATTTGTACAATTTATACACAAGACAATGCTAATAAGAACCACTACAGTGAGTCTAATCTTACCGATTTGGTGGTTGAGACATTGTTGTGGATGTTGGCTGCTCCTAAGCACTTGTCGATTCCAGGAGGAGGAATCTCTCTAATAGTAATACCTGACAGTGACACCTCGACCTCAGGTTCAGCCAAATCCTTCTTCTGGCTCTGGGTTTCATAAGAAATTCCCAAATCAGGCTCCAAATTGAGATGGCATAAAGCAGAAGCGCCGGGGGAGAAGACCCGTTTAGTGCGGAGATCTTTGATCAGGATACGGAGATCATCGGCATCGGCGTCGTCTTCGTCTTCGTGTTCGTGGATCTGAGATCTGCTGCTGCGTGTGAAGATAGGGTTTGGGAGATGCTTCTTGCGCTTCCTCGAGGTTTCGTTTCGGTCCATCGCTGCTGATTGATTTTCCCAAAACTTTACTAAACTCTCCTAGTCTTTAGATTAGAGACACCTAGCTTCGGCTTCCACATTTCTTTTTCTTTAAACAAAAACAATGGCGGGAAAAGTTTTGAGTTCAGATAATAAAAAAAGCGATTTTTTTTTTTTTGGCGGGAAAATGAAAGATCGTGCCTGCGAATTTGTTGATCCCAACCCATAAATGAATAAATATTGCGCGGGTATTTGAGTAAGAATGGCAACTGGGCGGGATAGTTGGGTTTTGAGTCGGGTCTGGATCATAAATGGTCGGTACATAATTATCAATTTTTTCATTTATTGTTTATTTAAATATAAATTAAATTCTAATTCTCACAAAAATATAAATTAAATACTCATGGTTCACTTTTATAATTTAGGGGCAGGACGAACCAAGCTTGGACTCCCCAATTTTTTTTTTTTTTTTTAAATGTGTGTATATATATATATATATATATATATAAAAGTATTACTTTTAGCAATTTTATTTTAGAAAATTACACTTTGACCCCTTAATAGTATCATTGGTACCTACACTTCATTTGTTTCGATGGAAAACTTTATGTAAAAATAGTACTCCTTGTTTTCCGATGATTGGTAGTATAAAAAAAGATGAGTAAATGAAAAACTATCTTTGATTAATATAAAAAGTATGACTTATTTTTTTTTTTAAAAAAAACTCTATTAAATCTTTTTAGAAAACAATTTTATCTCACAACAAGCTAAATATGGAAAGTCAAGAGGTTGTTTTTCAACTCATTTAAAAGTTATACCAAGCATTGAAAAATGAGATAATTTTATAGAAAATGCTTCTTGAAAAATGACTTATTTTCTATAAAACATCATTATTGAAACAAACAAAGCCCTAATTAAGACTCGTTTAACTAGATTAGAACTAGGGATGGTTTTTTTTTTTTTTTTTCCTTTTAATGTTTTAAATTAAATTTAGAATTGATAAAAATAAAATAAATGAAAGATGTGTATTGGTACCTAGTGGATTTACCCGTTAAGACTCGTTTAACTAGATTAACCATTGCGTCTTTACTCATTATGTTACACCCCATACCCATATCAAGGATTTAGATGCATGACTTATCTTATAAATAATCAGCATTTGTTATAATAGAACAAGTGTAATTAAACATCCACAAATAAGAATCAAACTATCAAATATTTCTTATAAAATCCATCAAACTAAAACTTTAACAATAAAGTATCCAACTACAATCCCAAATAGTTTCACAAATACTAAACTCACTATCCTAAGAAAACATAATAGAATAGTTCATCAACTAACATAGCTCCAAAAGAAATCTTCAATCTATGGCTCCAATGATCTACCACCAAAAGGTATTCCACTACTTTAATCTGAAAGGATGGAGAAAGGGGGGTGAACTAGAAGCTCAATAAGAGACTACATAACAGGAGGATGTCTCTTAAAACAAAATACTAGTATCATGGACAAAATATAATCTTTACAAAACATTTACAAATAGTTTTAACAATAATATAATATATTCTATAAAACTGTTAGGAAGAAAACATTCAACTATAACAATGTAATTAGTAAATAAAATAGTAACCACTTTAGTTGGCCAAAATACACTAAACAGATAGGACCAATATAATATAGTAATAAATAATTTTTCCACTTATAAAAGTCAATAATAATAAAACAATAATTTGATATCGAAAAAACTAGTCAAATAAAAACATAAACTGCTAAACACTCAGTGGGTGATTCCCATGAGAAACAATAACAATAACCTCAAAGAGGCAACACTGGCTCCAAAGAGCAAACAATAACATTGGGCTTCGAAGAGCAAATGATAACATTACACCAAACCACAATAACACTACTTCGGCCGAAGACCAACACTTAACCTTGTGTTGGCAAAGGCTGCAGATTGTCTAGTTAACCGTTTGAAAATATTTCTTACTTTATTATAATATTGTCAATACCAATCATATATTAAATAATGAATACTTTCTCAAAATATAGGTTTGAGTCATTCTTAACATGTACCGTTTCAAAGTAACACATAAGAAATAATAAATATAATATAGTAATAAATAATTTTTCCACCTATAAAGGTCAATAACAATAAAACAATAATTTGATATGGAAAACATTAGTAAAACAAAGGCATAAACTGCCAAACGCTTAGTGGGTGATTCCTATACGAAACAATAACAATAACCTCAAAGAGGCAACACTGGCTCCAAAGAGCAAATAATAACACTAGCTCTAAAGAGCAAACAATAACACTACACCACACCACAATAACACTACTTCGGCTGAAGACCAACACTTAACCCTGTGTTGGCAAAGGCTACAGATTGTCTAGCTGACCGTTTGAAAACATTCTTACTTTATTACAATATTGTCAATACCAATCATATATTAAATAATGAATACTTTCTCAAAATATAGTTTTGAGCAAGGAAGTCAATACCGTACCGGAGGTTGTACCGGTTTAGTCTGCGGTACGATATATTTCGGATACCGGTCAATACCGGTATACCGTTTTGGATTTACCGCTATTTTTTACTATTTTATAAAATATACAAAGTTATATTTCTAATAACTCAATATATCACTTTTTTAAATTTTTATATATTTTTTTGTGAAGTTATCATCATTAATATAAAAGTGAGAAGAAAAAAAAAACTACTAAATAATCAAATACCAACCAACTCAATAAATGCAAACTCACGTGTCAAAATATTATAGCACCAATTCAAAGTTTCCAACTACATTTTCTGATACTTTGAAAAATTCAAAAGGCTGTGAAACCTTTTCTTGGGCAGACCAGCAGAGAGCCTTGAAAAAGCAAGAAAAGTTTCCCAAAAAAAGAAAAGAAACCGGCAAGAAAAAAAGTGCTATATTCACAATATTTTTCACAATATTTCTACAAGAATCAAATTAAAATCTTATGAAAAAAGTTATTACTAATTCTAATTTGAATCCATTGCTAAAATTATTTTTTTACTCACAAATATTAACTAATTACTTAAAATTTATTGTAAAAATATTGTAAAAATAGTGTGGTAATATTTCTAAATGTTAATTTCTTATTTTTTTTTTCCTTTATTTCATCCACACGTTTACTTTTTTTTTTTCTTGTTTTTTCTCCACCACATGCCTATTCACATTTATCTCCATCCTCACCTTTTTATCTCTACTTTCCACTTATTCCAGAACCTCCATCTTTGTCTCTCGGTTTCTCCTCTTCTCCTGTGCTTCTTTTTGGTTTTTCTTTTCTTTCCTCTTCGGCTCACTTCACACACACAGCTCTATGTTTGCATTTTTGTTTTTTATTTTCTTTCTTCTTCATCTCACTTCACTCACACACAGCCGGCAAAGAGATTGGCCTTCGTCTATCCTTTTTTTTTTTTTTTTTTTTCTTGTTCTAATTCACTTTGATGTTACAATGGAACTTAGATAGGCTTTCAAGTTCTTGATCTGTTGTTTTTGTTGTGATTTTAAATTTGTTTTGATTTTAGATCGACTTTCATTTTTCTCCTTCTTTCTGGGTTTTCTTTTCAGATTTGGGTGTTCTTGGTATTTCATGTTTCGGCCCGGTATCCATTTACCGGCCGAAACAGCCGGATTTCGCCGGTACAGCCAGTATGTGGCCGGAACAGCAGGTATTTTTTCCAGTATGAAACAAGGGTGTACCTGTACCGGTGCACTGACCAGTACGGTATATACCGGCCGTACCGGCCGATACGGTACGGTATCACCCACACTGGTTTTAAGTCATTCTTAGCATGTACTGTTTCAAAGTAACACATAAGAAATAGTTAAATTCAGTTATGTATAAAGCATTGACAATGGTATAAGTTTTTTGAAACTTCGTGCAATACCTCGATAAAAAAAAAAAAGATTAAAAGGAAGGTTATATAAGTAAATTTGTTTATTGGGTCAATTTTATAATTAATATTTCTAAGGGATTTTTTTAGAAAATAAGATTGAAACCCTAGCTATATATAGTCTAATTTAAGTCAGCATATAGTGACAGCTATTTTAAGAGAAGAGACTACCCACAATGTTCAAGTGGAGAAGGTTTGACTGCATAATTGAGGTAAGAGCCTAAGAATCTCTTTCTTGTCAAATCTAAGCTTTATTTGAAATTAAAGCATTTTTTTTATGTGGGTATTTTGGCCAGTAGTGAAATTATTTAATTATTTAAGAATTTTAATGATGCAAACGAAGAAATGTTTGGATTTATTTTCGGTAAACTAGATGTTGTACTGCAGATTTTTTTTTTATATTTAGCAATGTCATCTCATCTATGCCTTTTGTTGTGTTGAGCAGAGGTAGAATCTGTAGAATTTTAGGCTTGGTGGGACAAGTTTCCGCACAGCTGGAATACTACCGATCTGATAAGTTAAGGTCTGACAAGTTAAAAAAGAAGAAGAAGTAGACCGTATAGAAGAAGATGAGTCTAGGATGGATCTTCAGGATATTCTACAGTAGTGCCAATCTTAAACTTTGCAAATTTCCATCCTATGATCAGTTGGGCTTAGTTGGGTTGTTGATGCACAATTTCTTTTATAGAACTTGCTGTCATATAAATTAGCTTTTGCATAGGAAGAAGAAAAAAAAAGGAAAAAAAGAAAAAGAAAAGAAATAATGGCTGTTCCGTAAGAAACATGGCCTAGCTTGTACTTGGAGTTGTCAACATCTCAAAAGATGATAATGGTGGCTGGTGGAAAAAAAAAAAAAAAAAAAAAAAAAAAAAAAAAAAAAAAAACATGTACCTGAAGAGTAGTCCATGTGTTGCTCTTCTTTTACAAGTGACTTTTACCTTTATGTATTCTATAGGTCTTATCCTAGAATATTATTAGTGGCAGAAAAGAATAAATATATGGTGAATATGTGGATTTTTACATTGAAATAATAGTGAAAAATGTTAGGACATATGTGGTTCAAGTCTGTGAACATATGTCACTATTTTATGTAACTGGCTTATCCTTAGACAAAACGCACTTTAATTGTAATTGAGTAGATTTAGGATGAGTTTAACACTTCAAGGAACAGTGGTTCAAAGTTAAGTGTTGAAGCCGTCAAAGTCTGTCCAAGAAACAAGCTGGGAAGTGCAAGATTTTAAATCTCGACACATACCTCGACAGATACATCTATCGAGATTTAAAGGAGCTGTTTTTCCCGAGCCTCGACAGCTGTCTCGACACCTCTCGACACCTCTATCTGTCGAGAATTAAAGAAAACAGATTTCCAGGTCTGTTTCAAGTCTAATCCGTGAGTGTGTCTTTGGGACTTCTTTTCTCCTAACCCTAGACATATAAAAGGATTATTTTAAAGGCCGTCAAATGAGAGATCACAAAAAAAACAAGTTGCACATTCTTTGAGAACTTGTTATTCATGCAATTTGTGATCTGACAGACAAAGTTCGTGCCCTAGTTCATCCTTGATGATTTGAAGAACTTTGCAGCCAACTCTCTCTCTCCATAGTTGGTAATTGAAGTCGCGTACTGGGATTCGCGCATTTGGTTAGTCACGTACTTGGGAGCCGTGCATTGAAAGGAGAAACTGTCACTACAGAACAAGTCCAATTGGGTATTGGGGTAAGAGTTCAACTGTAGGTTGGTGAGGTACTGGAATTCCTTACTTGTAACTGCTTGTTGTGATAATAGTGGAGTTTCGGGAGTGGTGACCTTAAATCACCCGGTGGGGTTTTTGCCGTAAGGGTTTTCCCCATTCGTGAACAAATCACCGTGTTCTTTATTTTCGGCTGCATAACTTAGTTTTGGTGATTTGTTTGTGCTGCCACGTGATATTGCATGTTAAATTGATTAATTAATAACTTGGCTAATTAATCAACGTAATTTATCACAAGGGGTCAACGTGTTTGTGGCCTGTCAAAAAATTATGGGATATTTTTAATAGTCTCTCTTCTGGTCGAGTACCGTTATAAGTTTTTCTTGAATTATTTGATTATTGAGTATAGTGCTGGAAAATTGTTTAAGTGATATTTAAGGATTTTAGAAAAGGTGTTTAGGAGAAATTCTTCGTGGTGAGTTAGCTGAGGTAGATTATTTTGCGTATTTCAACATATTTTTAACTACTGAAAATTGTATATAATTGTTAGAATTTTTATTTCTATTGTATTACTGATTTCAAGTAAAGGATTATTACAAACATATTTTAATACTGAGTATATGATTTTTATATACATGCTAGAATAAGATATATTTTTGCTAGAAACTATGATTTCATATATATGATTATGGACAATCTAACTATGAATTGATTCTGATACTCAAACTAATGGGGGTTATTCATTGGTACTCTAATGCCTAATCGTAGGATATAGCGTAACCATAGTCATAAGATTGTTAAGAATATGAATTACACTTAAATATTTGAACTATTTTGAGTCCTTAAAACTATATATTTGATTTTGGAAATGTTTGAAGAGTTCTTAAAACTACATATTTGATTTTGGAAATGTTTGAGTATTTGGTATTTTTTGAGTCATTAATGCTTATGTATTTTTGGAACTTATTGTAAGTTATAGCTTTTGATATATGGAAAATTAACTACTTTCTAAACCATCTATGATATATTTGTAAGATTAAAGTATGTGATCTATTAGGACATATGCGATTCATGTTAGGTACGTATGTCAACATTTTATGTAATTGGCCAATCCTTTGACAAAATACACTTTACTTATATTTGAGTAGATCTAGGATAAGTTTAATACTTTAAGGAACGAGATTTTAAGTTCAAGTGTTAAATCCATGCAAGTCTGTCCAAGATTCAAGTATTGAAGTGCAGGATTTTAAATCTTGACAGCTAGTATCTATCGAGGTTTAAAAGCAGTCTAAGCACGAAACTCGACAGCTGCTCCACAGATAGGGTATCTGTCGAAATTTATGAAAGACAGATTTTCAATTTTGATTTTCATCCAATCTGTGAATGTATGTTTGGGCTTTCTTTTTTCACAACCCTAAACCTATATAAGGATTATTTTAAGGGCCGTCAAAGGTTACGCAAGTATTGAGCAAAGTCTTATTCATGCAAATTGTGACTAGAGACAGAATTTGCCATAGTTCTTATTTCTCTTGAAGAAGCTATTGTATTTGTACACCGTAGGATTTTGTGACCAAGCAATTTCATGATCTTCATTGTGTGATGAATAGAAGAATTTTGCAGCCAACATCCTTCTTAAGTTGGTGATCAAGTCCTGTACTGGGATCCGTGCATCAGATTGGTTAGTTATGTACTAGAAGCCGTGCAATACAAGGAGAGATTATCACTACATAACAAGTCTAATTGGGTATTGGGGTAAGGGTTTAACTGTAGATTGATATAAGATACTGGAGTTCCTTTACTTACAACCGTTTGTTTTAATAATAGTGAATTCTTAGGAATGGTAACCTTAAAATCACCCGGTGGGGTTTTTATCTCGGAGGTTTTCCCCATTTGTAAACAAATCATCGTGTCAACTTTTATTTTCTGCTACATTATACTTTAGTTGGTGATTTATTTGTACTGCCACGTGTATTGCATGTTAATTTGATTAATTAATAAACTTGGATAATTAATTAATTAATTTATCATAAGGGGTCAATACATTCTTGGCCTACCATAATCTATTTGGAACTTATTACTTAAGACTATGAAACTTCTTTAGTTAATTTTGAAAACCCATAGTATATCATAACTTTTGAAGACTCATATTACATCTTATTACATTACAGATCTATTGCTTGATAGAACTTATTAGGATTTTGGTTACTTATTGAGTTGTTAGCTCACCCCTTTTTCCCCTCCAATTTCAGATTGTGAAGAACAGCAAGTTTTGGGAACTTTGATGTCGTGTTGTGAGAAGGAAAAGAAGTTTAGTGATTTTGGGATTGGATGACCTTCTAATAGTTTTATATGTATTGGCCAATTGGCATCATGTACATGAGGTTTGGATTTTGTTCCTATTAAATTATTGGAGATATATTCATAAAGAAATAATTTTGAGGTATTTTGGATTTATTTGATTTAATTTTTGAGGATAAATTTTAGTTACTAAGAAGGCCTTGCACACTTGTAGGGTGCTTACTTTATAAGCGTGCGGTAGTTGTCACGTGCTTATCTTTATAGTTGGGTTCGGGGCGTGACACTTCGATTTTGCAAATATGTGTGTGTGTGTGTGTGTGTGTGTGTGTGTGTGTGTGTGTACACACGTCTTGAGAGACAGCAGGTTCTGAAGTCCATTTATTTGTAGTTGCTTGTCACGCCCCTATAATACCCAGAAAAAAAAATTAAAAGGAAGGGTATTTAAGTAAATCTTTTGTGGAGTCAATTTTATAATTTATAATTATAAGGGAGTTTTTAGAAAATAAGGTTGTAACCTTAGCTATATATAAGCTTATTAAGTAAATGTATAGAAAGAGATATTTTGATAGAGGAGGCTACCCAAAATACTCAAGTAGATAAGGTTTGATTATACACTTGAGGTAAGAACCTAGGAATCTCTTTTTTGTTAAATCTAAACTTTAATTGGAATTAGAGTATATTTTTATGTGAGTATTTTGGCCCATAGTGAAACTGTTTAAATATTCAAGAGTTATAATGATGCAAACATATAAAAGTTTAGATTTATTTTTTGGTATACTAGACGTTGTACCTACAAATTTTTCTACCTCGGTATTGTGATTTTTTTTCCCTATGCCCACTATTGTGTCATGCGTGTAAGTGTAGATGGAAGTTGCACAAGATGAAGCATGGTGAGTCCAGTTTTGCACGAGTTTCTGCCTTAAGAAGTTGTATCGAATTGTGGATTTGGTGAATAGGAAAAGTCATGGTGTGGACTTGAAGTCTCTGACAAATAAATTAAAAAGAAAAAAGAAAAGAAAAGAGCACAGGTATAGAAGATAGATCTAGGTGGGACTTTTGACCATATATGGCTATGTGTATAGCCTATTGTATAGGCTTTATTCCTAGGGAACTATTAGTGTAGGAAGTAAATGAAAAATTATATTATGAATATGTAGAATTTTGTTGTGAGATAAACAGTGGATAGTTGTTGGATATTTTAGTAGTTTCTCTTCGGGCCGGGTACCTTTATAAGTCTTTCTTAAATTATTTGATTATTGAGTAAATGGTGCTTGTAAATTGTTTAGGTGATATCTAAGGATTTTAGAGAAAGTGTTAGAGAGAAGGTTTTTTTTTTTTTTGGTAGTGAGCTAGCTGAGGTAAGTAACCTTATCCTAATTTGTTTTATTTTGTGTATTTTAACTATTGAAAATTGTTTATAATTGTTACAATTTTATTTCTATTGTATTACTAATGTCAAGTAAAGAATTACCACAAATATATCTGATTACTGAATATATGATGTATTTTATTTAATTGTTTTTAGCTATACTAATTCAAAGTAAAGAATAAAGAATTTTTACAAATATATATGAGCATTGAATATAAGATTTATTTTATTTAATTATTTTTTTAGCTATATTGATTTGAAGCAAATAATATAGAAATATCATAAATATATTTGAATATTGAATATATGATTATATATTTGTATTTGAAAAAGATATATTTTTGTTAGAAACTATGATTTCATATATATGATTATGGACAATATGACTATGAATTGGTACGCTGATACTTAAACCAATAGGGGTTATTCATTAGTATACTGATACCAAGCCAATGGGGGTTATTCATTAGTATTCTGATACCCAAACTAATGGAGGTTATTCATTAGTATTCTGATACCCAGCCAATGGGAGTTATTCATTGGTACTCTGATGCCTAAACCAATGGGGTTATTCATTGGTATTCTGATACCCAGCCAATGGGGGTTATTCATTGGTACTCTGATGCCCAAACCAATGGGGGTTATTCATTGGTATACTGATACCCAAACCAATGATGGTTATTCATTAGTATTTTGATACCTAAACCAATAAGGGTTATTCATTGGTACTTTGATACCCAGCCAATGAGAGTTATTCATTGGTACTTTGATGCCCAGTGACGGAGATATAGCGTGACCATAGTCATAAGATTATTAAGCATATGAATTACGTTTGAATATTTGAACTATTTTGAGTCACTAAAACTGCTTATGTGTTTTGGAACTTATTGTAAGTTATAGCTTTTGATATATGGAAAACTGACTATTTTCTAAGCCATCTATGATATTTTTGTAAGATTAAAGTATGTGATCTATGTGCAACTTATTATTTTAAGACTAAGAAAGTTCTTCAGTTATTTTGATAACACATAGTATATTATAACTTTTGAAAATACATATTACATCTTATACTTTATAGATCTATTGCTTGATAGAACTTATTAGGACTTTGGTTACTTATTGAGTTGTCAACTCACCCCCCTTTTTCCCCTCTAGTTTCAGATTAGGAAGAATAGCAAGTTTTGAGAGTTTTGATGTTGTGTTGTGAGCAGGAAAAGAAGCTTAGAGATTTTGGGATTGGATGGTTTTCTAATCATTTTATATTTATTGGCCAATTGGCATTATATACATGAGGTTTGGATTTCGTTCCTATTAAATTATTGGAGATCTATTCATAAAGAAATTGTTGAGGTATTTTGGATTTATTTGATTTAATTTTTGATGATAAATTTTTAGTTGTTAAGAAAGTCTTGCACACTTGTAGGGTGCTTACTTTATAAGCGTGCGGCAGTTGTCATGTACCTATCTTTATATTGTCACGCCTCGAACCCAATTATAAAAATAGGCACCTGACAACCACCGCACACTTATAAAGTAAGCACCATACAAATGTGCAAGGCCTTCTTAGCAATTAAAATTTATTCTAAAAAATTAAATTAAATAAATCCAAAATACCTCAACAATTTCTTTATGAATAGATCTCCAATAATTTAATAGGAACGAAATCCAAACCTCATGTATATAATGCCAATTGGCCAATAAATATAAAACTATTAGAAAACCATCCAATCCCAAAATCTCTAAGCTTCTTTTCCTGCTCACAACACAACATCAAAACTCTCAAAACTTACTATTCTTCCTAATCTGAAACTAGAGGGGAAAAACAGGGGTGAGTTGACAACTCAACAAGTAACCAAGGTCCTAATAGGTTCTATCAAGCAATAAATCTGTAAAGTATAAGATGTAATATGTGTTTTCAAAAGTTATAATATATTATGTGTTTTCAAAATAACTAAAGAAGTTTCATAGCCTTAAAATAATAAGTTGCACATAGATCACATACTTTAATCTTACAAATATATCATAGATGATTTAGAAAGTATTCAGTTTTTCATATATCAAAATCTATAACTTACAATAGGTTCTAAAAATACATAAGCAGTTTTAATGACTCAAGATAGTTTAAATACTCAAACATTTTCAAAATCACATATGTAGTTTTAAGGACTCAAAATTGTTCAAATATTCAAACGTAATTCATATTCTTAACAATCTTATGACTATGGTCACACTATATCCCTATGATTGGGCATCAAAGTATTATTGAATATCCCCCATTGGCTGGGTATCAGAGCACCAATGAATAAACCTCATTGGTTTGGGTATCAAAATATCAATGAATAACCTCCATTGGCTGGGTATCAGAGTACCAATGAATAACTCCCATTGGTTTGGGTTACTTACCTCAACTAACTCACCACATGGAACTTCTCCTAAACACTTTTTCCTAAAATCATTGGATATCACCTAACACTATACTCAATAATTAAATAATTTAAGAAAAACTTATAACGATACACAGACAAAAGAGAGCCTATTAAAAATAACCAATAACTGCCCACTATCAACTCACACCAAAATCCCACATAATTACAATATTTTTATTCTCTTTATTTTCTGCCACTAATAGTTCCTAGGAATCAAGTCTATAGTTACACCATACCTATAGGCATATAGGATCAAAGTACATCACCTAATCTTCTATTCATGAGTTTTTTTTTTTGAGATAATATTTGTGAGTTGATATATATATATATATATATATATATATATATTTGATCACTTATCTCAGACCTATTGACTTCCCCTATATGCCTCAACGAACCAAATAAACAAATATAATAATAATAATAACAATAAAGGAAAGGTGCTGGCGTTGCTTTGTCAAGGTGGTAATTCCATTTATCATATATACATTTATAAATATATATGTTTTTTTCCTACCACTACTGCTGACCCTAGTTCTCTTTTGACACGAGGACAAAACTAAGAAAAGCACCATATTGAACCAGAATCAAGCTCCTGACATGTTTTTACAAAAAAAAAAAAAAAAAACTATTTGACATACATTTTACCTATGTAAGAGCATCACCATCAAGTCTTCTATAAAAAATTCCATTTTAATACACCAAAAGCCTACTTTATTATTTTATCACATCATTTTACAATATTGCATACATCACATGTTTTATTATTCAATTCTATAGATTAAAATAATATTTACAACACATTAAAATAATAATATTAACTCCTCAACAACAACAACAACAACAACAACCACCACCACCACCACCACTGCCGCAACAATGGCCACCAACAACCACTGCCGTAACAACACTGACAGCCACCACTGGTACAAACCCACATCCACTCACCTTATAGAAAAAAAAAAAACTACAACTAGAAAAAAAAAATCCACAACAACCCAAAAAATAACCACCACAACCACCCAATAATCACCACCACAACCACCAAATTGTCGCCATAACCATAATACCATTGCCACAACTAACCCATAACCCACCACATTCACAAGCCTCAAAACCCATCCCAAATCAAACAAACCCAAAAGCAAAACCCACTACTGTAGGTTTATTGAGAGAGATTTGATGGTGGAAGGTTTCGATGACATGGTGAATGGCACGGCAAGCTCGGTAGCGTGGCGTGGCATGGCAATCAGGCCATGGGTTGCTGTGGATGTGGTGGGTCGGGTTCGTGGGTGGGGATGGGTTGTTGTGGATGTGTTGTGGCAATTGGGATAGGTTGGTGTGGCTATGTTGGTGGTCGGGTTTGTGGGTCGGGATGGGGTGGTATGGCTGTGTTGGTGGTTGGGTTCATGGGTCGGGATGGGTTGGTGTGGCTGTGTTGTGGCGGTTGGGATGGGTTGGTGTGGATGTGTTGGTGGTCAGTGGTGTGCTCTAGAGATAGGAATAAAGGAGAAGCTGAGAGTGAGAATGAGTGAGGAAGAGAGACTCAGGCAGATGGAAGAAAGAATAGACAAGAGAGAGAGGAGAGAGAAAATTAAGAATAAAAAAGGAATAAAGTGATGAGAGAGGAAAGAGAAAAGAGAATAAAATAATAATAAATTTTTTACAATTGTTGTTCGTACATTTCTATATATGAGATGGAACTGCTTACTTTTGCCAAAAATTTTGGCATTTAGAACACCTCATGAAAGTGGTTTTTTGGTTTTTGGTGTTTGGTGTGTCAAATGCCAAATATTTGGCATTTGACACATGTGATGGTGATGCTCTAACTTATCACACTACCGGCCTACACCATAACTTTTTGCTGTTCACCAAAACTCAATTCGGTAAACCTGTATAGCATTTACAGTTAACACAACATTGGCACATGAAAAATAGATCTAATTCCTTCTTCGTTTACAACATCATTCTCATTGGATTTTTTTAATTAGTCTCACTATTGGCCAAAATACTTCATATAAAAAATACTCTAATTCTAAATAAAGCTTAGATTCGATAAGAAAGAGATTCTTAGGCTCTTACCTCAAGGGTGTAGTCAATCTTTCTCTACTTCAATCCTTTAGGTAGTCTCCTCTCTCAAAAAATCTCTCCATATACGTTGACTTAATAAGCTTATATATAGCTAGGGTTTCAACCTCATTTTCTAAAAACTCCCTTATAATTTATAAATTAAAAAATTGGCCCTACAAAAATTTACTCAAATACCCCTCCTTTTTTTTTTTCCCTGGGTATTACATTGCTAAACCATGCTTCACTTCAAATGTCTAAATCAATGTCAACTAGAACCTAAAAAGGATCAAATAACTCAATGAGGGCTGATTTCGAATAACATAAAAGTCCTCTATAAAAACTTTTCAATAGCCACACTGAAGATTTTGCAATGTTAAATCTAACGTAGCTTACTAATATACATCATGCCTATACTATATTTTATATAATTGTAGTATAATCCCTAATATTACAATTTGGTATACCTATATATACATATATACACACACACACCATAGAACCTATGGATGTTTATATAGGCTTAACTTATAAAGAATAGTGATGTTACTCCACATATATATTAGGATCTCTTTCAAAATCAATAAAATAATAAATCTATGAAGGACCTCTTTTCCTATGAATTAATGTGGGGATGACCTCTTTTCCTATGAACCCATTAACTAACACGATCAATATAGGTACTTACATGATGACTTCTTTTCCTATCTATCAATATAATTCTAAGACTTCCATGTGACTATGAGATGATGAATTCTAAGTCAAAGATGTGTTTACTGATTTTCAATAAAGTATGCATAGACAGATGTTCACTTCAGTACAAACAAACTTGCTGGCTGCCCCTAGAAGTAACACGCTATTCTATTCTTTCCAATGTAAAGAAACCCTAATTCTCTGCACTTAAACCTTTACATGCTAAGCATTGATTTCTTCTCTTTATCTTTTTTTTTTTTTTTTTTGGGAATCATGTAGTCTCTCTCTACGTTTCACATAAGAAACACTAAATTACTCTTCAGTTTTACACATTTAATATGTTTCCTTTTAAAACCTACTAAACCTTATCTCTTTAGCCTCCAAGAAGCCCATAAAACTTAAATAAGCTTCCAAGACTTTAATTCCTATATAAGCTCAAAGAAAGGTTGTTTAGATAGGCTAGAACTCTAAAGAATTCCAATAACACTTAAACTCCTAATCCAAATAGGTTTTAATATCTTGTCCTTTTCCTTAATTAAAAGACTGAAAGTTTAACATGAATAATCCACAAAATAACTCTCCACGTTACATCTTCTTTTATTTTTTTTCTTTGTAGATATTGTAATATAAAATAATATCACCTTCAAAATAAATTAAATAATTCATCAACTCCGCTCTAGAAGCAATCAAATTAAATTTAAGTGAGGCGGGTGTTACATTCTCCCACTCTTATAAAATATTCATCCTTGAGAATTGGAACATACCTTTTTAAAATAATATCACCTTCAAAATAAATGAAATAATTCATCAACTCCACTCTAGAAGCAATTAAATTAAATTTAAGAAGGCGGGTGTTACATTCTCCCACTCTTATAAAATTTTCGTCCTTGAGAATTGAAACATACCTTAGTTTTGAAATAGCTGGGGATATTTGGATTGCATTTCATCTTTACACTCCCATGAAGCTTTTTATGTGGATTCATTCCTGCATAATACTTTGACCAAAGGTATAATTTTATTACGTAGCACTTGCTCTTTATGGTCCAAAATCTGAATTGGAACTTCCTCATAGGATAAGTTCTCTTTAGGTTCAATCCTAAACTAGTAATTTAATACTTCAAAGTATACAAAGTCTTGTATAGTCCTTCGAATTAGAATCCTACAAACTCCAAAGTCTAATAATCAAATCAAATGATGGCAACAACATACTTATAAGGAATTTTTATAAATCTTTGATGTAATCACAGGTCAATATTTATATGACAATAGTTCTTGTAAAATTATAGATTTGCCATGTCAAAAGGGAGTGATTACTTGAATGAGAGATCAAATTTGAAAACTAGCTACAGCCTATAGACGATGCCTCCAACTATCCATGCACACTTATTTTTTTATTTATTATTATCACCTACTTCATCGCAACAAATAGGTGACCTTCACCTACAACCTTACAATGCCTAAAAAAATATATATCACTTAATCCGACCAAATGTCACATTTCTTAAACTTAGCATATAATATTTATTTAACAAAAGCGCACCAAGGAAATATATATACTAGGTCATAGAACTCAAAGCAACATGATATACTTCTAACCAATCCATATTATATGATAACAGAACCATAAATCTTTAAGAGAATCAAGTCGGCCATTAATTTCTTGTCTACTATCATTACCATACAATAGTTACATAGACTCAGCAACCATTGTTTCACTTAATAAGAGAAAATAAGGAGATAGTACCTGACTTGACTCCAAATAACATGTTCCACTATGAGCCTTTCCACATCTTGGACAAGTCTTATGTGCCTTCTTGTTTGAATTAGGCACCCCTTACTTCTTGAATGAACTTTCACTAGACTTTTCCTCAAGAAAATTACTTTGATTTGGCTCCCTCTCCTGACCATTGGCCTTTGAGAGACGATTGTAATTTCTCTCTGCTATGAGAGCTTGATTTACCACCTTTGCATATGTTTCCAATTTGAACATGGAAACCGGTCCTTGAGTTTCAACCCTTAAACCCCTTTCAAAATGCCTAGCCTTCCTTGCTTCTGTTAACCATGTGTGGAGCAAAGCGGGATAATTCAGCAAATTTTTGCTCGTACTCATACACTGATTAGGTACCTTGTGCTACGTGAACGAACTCAGCTCCCTTTTGGACCGTTAAACTATTAGGAAAATACCTCCTACGAAAAAGCTCAACAAAATGCTGCCAAGTTAGTGCCCTCTTTGTGGACTCCCACTACTCCATTTCATCACCTTTCAGTACAAAAACAACAAGGATAACTTGTTGCTCATCACTAACCTCCATTGCCCTAAAGAGCCTTTCTATCTCCTTAAGCTAGTTGTCAGCCTCCATTGGATCCTTTGTACCTTTGAAAGCAGGAGGGTCAAGCTTTCTAAACTTCTCCATAGCACTAAATGGATTGGTGGCTTGTACTTAATGCTGCACTATATTGGTTAAGCCAATGGTTTTAATAATAGCCTGAAGAATAATAGTTCCCCTAGCATTCGGTTAACAATTCCTTGTGTTCCTCCTTGGTGGAGCCATATCTCTAAGCAATACAAAAAGGTATCATAAGTACAGATTTTATATATCCTTGAAGGTCAAAATCGACCACACAGATAGTACAGCAACCATTCCTACACGCTCTAGAAAAAAACTATGAAAGGTCAAAATGATTCTAACACTAAAATTCCACATGATCACATTTTTGTTCCAAAATAATCTCAAGATTTAACCTATAAGTCTTCAGAATTATAAACCTATGCTCTAATATCATAATTGTGACACCCCAAACCCATACCAAGGATTCAAATACATGACCTGTCTTATAAATAATCAACATTTGCTAAAATAGAACAGAGTGTAATTAAATATCCACAAATAAGAATCAAACCATCTCATCTTTCTTATAAAATCCATCAAACTAAAACTTTAACAATAAATTATCCAAATAAAATCTCAATAAGTTTCTTGAATACTAAACTCATTATCCTATGAAAACATAATAAAATAGTGCATCAACTAACATAGCTCCAAAAGAAGTCTTCAATCTATAACTCCAATGATCTACCACCAAAAGATATTCCACTGCCTTAATCAGAAAGGGTGGAGAAAAAAAATAGTTCCCCTTGCATTCGGTTAACAATTCCTTGTGTTCCTCCTTGGTGGAGCCATATCTCTAAGCATTACAAAAAGGTATCAAAAGTACAGATTTTATATATCCTTGAAGGTCAAAATCAAACACACAGATAGTACAATAACCATTCCTACACTTTCTAGAAAAAAATTATAAAAGGTCAAAATGATTCTAACACTAAAATTCCACATGATCACATTTTTGTTCCAAAATAATCTCAAGATTTAACCTATAAGTCTACAGAATTATAAACCTATGCTCTAATATCATAATTGTGACACCTCAAATCCATACCAAGGATTCAAATACATGACCTGTCTTATAAATAATTAACATTTGCTATAATAGAACAGAGCGTAATTAAATATCCACATATAAGAATCAAACCATCAAATCTTTCTTATACAATCCATCAAACTAAAACTTTAACAGTAAAGTATCCAATACAATCTCAATTAGTTTCACGAATACTAAACTCATTATCCTATGAAAACATAATAAACTAGTGCATCAACTAACATAGCTCCGAAAGAAGTCTTCAATCTATAATTCCAATGATCTACCACCAAAAGATATTCCACTGCTCTAATAAGAAAGGGTGGAGAAAGGGGACTGAGCTAGAAGCTCAATAAGAGACTACATAACATGAGGATGTCTCTTAAAACAAAATAAGAGTATCATTGACAAAATAAAATCTTTACAAAACATTTACAAATAGTTTTAACAATAATATAAAATATTCTATAAAACTATCAAGAAATAAACATTTAACTATAACAATGTAAGCAATAAATAAAATAGTCACCACTTTATTTGGCCAAAATATACTAAATAGATAGAACCAATATAATATAGTAATAAACAATTTTTCCACTTATAAAGGCCAATAACAATAAAACAATAGTTTGATATGGAAAACATTAGTCAAACAAAGACATAAACTGCTAAACACTTGGTGAGTGATTCCCATAAGAAACAATAACTATAACCTCAAAGAGGCAACACTGGCTCCAAAGAGCAAACAATGACATTGGCTTCGAAGAGCAAATGATAACACTGTACCACACCACAATAACACTGCTTTAGCTAAAGACCAACACTTAACCCTGTGTTGGCAAAGGTTGTAAACTCTCTAGCTGACCATTTGAAAATATTCTTACTTTATTACAATATTGTCAATACTAATCATATATCATATAATGAATACTTTCTCAAAATATAGTTTTGAGTCATTCTTAACGCGTATAGTTTTGAGTCATTCTGAAGTCTACTTACCTTTAGTTGCTAAACCAAGCTTCACTTCAAATGTCTGAATCACTGTCAACTAGAACCTAAATAAGGATCAAATAACTCAATAAGGGCAGGTTTTGAATAACCAAAAAGTCCTCTAAAAGACCTTTTCCATAGCCACTGTGAAGATTTCACAACATTTTATCTAACATAGCTTTCTAATATATATCATGTCTATAGTATATTTTATATAATTGTAGTGTAATCCCTAATATTAAAATTTGCTATGGATGTTTATATAGGCTTAACTTATAAAGAATGGTGATGCTACTCCACATATATATAACGTGGGGATGACCTCTTTTCCTATGAACCCATAAACAAACGTGGTCAATATAGGTACTTACATGATGACCTCTTTTCCTATGAATCTATCAATATAATTCTAAGACTTTCATGCAACTATGAAATAGTGAATCCTAAGTCAAAGATGCGTTCAATGATTTCAATAAAGCATGCATAGACAGATGTTTATCTTAGTACAAATGAACTTACTGGCCACCTCTAGAAGTACCAAGCTATTCTATTCTTTTTAATGTAGAGAAACCCTAATTCTCTGCTCTTAAACCTTTGCACGCTAAGCACTGATTTCTTCTTTTCTTCTTCTTTTTTTTTTTTTTTTTCTTCAAAATCTTGTAGTCTCTGTCTACGTTTTACTTTAGAAACACTAAATTACTCTTCAGCTTTACACGTTAAATCTGTTTCCTACTTGGGCTAGAATTTAAAACCTACTAAAGCTTATCTCTTTAGCCTCCAAGAAGCCCATTGTTGGGAAATTTTAGACCCAAGTTGATAGATTTAACAAGTTTTAAACCCAAGTTTTTAATTAGATTTATTATGCATAAAATTTTTTAAAATAAACAAACATCAATATCATGTCAAAACTAAGTGCAGCGGAAAAGTAAATAAGACAAGATATGATGACTTAGGAAAACCAATGAAACCAACCAGTTTCACAATAAAAAAACCTGGGGGGAAACCTTCCCGAAAAGCAATTCACTATAGTAAAGAGAAGTTACAGATCTAGTACAAAACCTTTGTTTCTAGACTCTGCAATCCCCGTAGATGAACTCACAACAGAAACCTTCTACCGCTTTAGAACCTCTGAACTCTTCAATATATGAACGCCACCCTTTGATGCACGGATCCCAGTACATGACTAACTCCTTTGCACGGATCCCAGTACATGACTAACTCCTTTGCACGAATCCCAGTACGTGACTCACTCACCAACTTGAGGAAAAAGAATGTTGGTTGCAAAGTTCTTCACTTCATCAACAATGAAGATCAAGAAGCACTTGGTTACAAAACCCTAAGGCGCAAAGACGCAGTAGCTTCTTTCAGAGAGAATAAGGCTTCGGTTACCTTTTTCATATGTTCTCCTTGTATTCTCTTATGTGACGGCCTCTAAAATAAGCCTTATATATGTCTAGGGTTGTGAGAAAAGAAACCCTATACAAATACATAAACATGGGCCGAAAATCAGATCTGGAAATCTAAATTCCCGTAACCTCGATAGATACCTCGATCAATCGAGAAGCTATCGAGATTCATTAAACCTCGATAGATAGAGGTATTGAGAAGCTGTTGAGAAGATGTCCGCAGGTGTCCAATAGGTGTCCAGCTTTAGTGAACACTTTTTCTTCACTTGTTTCTTGGTCCATCTTCATGGCTTTAATACTAGACTTGAACAATATGTTCTTTGAAGTATTAAACACATCCTAGATCTACCCAAATACAAGTAAAGTACATTTTGTCAAAGGATTACCCAACTACATAAAATATGTCCTTAACACCCATAAAACTTAAATAAGCTTCCAAGACTTTAATTCTTGCTTAAACTCAAATTAAAGTTGTTTAGATAGGCTAGAACTCTAAGAAATTCCAATAACACTTAAATTCCTAATCTAAATAGGTTTTAATCTCTTATCCTTTTCCTTTACTAATAAGGAGACTAAAAGTTTAATATGAATAATCCATAAAATAACTCTCCGCGTTACATCTTTTTTATTTATTTTCTTTGTAGATATCATTACATAAAATAATATCACCTTCAAAATAAATTAAATAATTCATCAACTCCACTCTAGAAGCAATTAAATTAAATTTAAGTGAGGTAGGTGTTACACATTAACCCCAAATGTTTATTGGGTTGAGTTAAGACTAAAATGAAATTAGTCATGGGTGGGTTAATAAGTTTGAGTAAAAATTACCACTTCATAAGATGTGAGGATGACAATTGGGTGAGTTTAGGTGGGTCATAAATGGGATGGGTAAAAACCCATTTATGATCAATTTAACTAATTAGTCATTACCCATACCCAACCCAACCGAATTATTGAAGGTAAACCTTAACACACCCATTTAGCAATTAATGTATGAGCATATGGGTCTGGATAATCTCTAGTAAAATTTTAACAAAATATCTCCTTTTATTTTAAATAGAAATGGTCATATCACCCACTAACAAACTTACAATGGAGATTAATACCCAACCTAGCATAAATGTTTATAACCTCAACCGTTTGTTGAGATAGTGGTGATGTTGCAACATTTTTAAAAAAGAAAAGGAGACCTCTTGTTAACATTCCATAGGATGTAAGCTAAACCCAGAATATATATAACAAAAATACCCCTAAAACCTAAAAAATGACCAAAATATCTTTAAAACCTCAAACAATTACCAAAATACTCTCGAAACCTACTTCAAAATGACCAAAATACCTCTAAACCTAAAAAATGACCAAAATAACTCCTTGTTGATACTGTATTTTTTTGCCTCGATTAACGTGTCAAAATATTGATTTAGACCTTAAAAAGGTAAAAATCACATTTTTGAAAACCAAAAGTTGGAAACTACGTGAAAAAAAGTCCTATTTACCTTGATTGGATGACAGAATTAACCATCCAAGATTTTAAAATTTCAAACTTGTCATTTCTAATTTCTAGCAAAGTTTGACCAACATTGACTAAACCCTAACCGGGAGTGGTCGAAACGTTGACTTTTTGATCCAACCGTCTGATTGAGTTAAATTTTTAATCATCTTAAATATCATGAAATTACCTTTGAAGCGATAGTTCACAGGCCAAACTCGGAATTAAAACGGATGAAATATCAAGAATATACTAAAATCCTAATTAAATGTATTATTTTTTAGGTAAAAGAGTTGTTTTTTATGTGTTATTGCGCAATAAACTATACCAATCTAGTCATAACTGATGTGAATTGCCTAAACCAATGGAAGTATGATGGGTTAGCTGCCTTCCATAAAAAGGGCATGACGATATCTTTTCCCGATTGGAAGAAATGAATTTTTCAAGAATAGTGCTATTAAATTTTCAACACTACATTACCTCCATTTCAAACGCGATATCTAGAAAAACGTAGCTCCAAATCAGATGATGCAAGAACCTATGAAAACTAGACATCCAAAAATATCTATATGAGAGACTGGGGTAAAACCTATTGAGTGCTCTCAAAAAAGGGTGTAGGCATCAATACCTTTTCAAATGAAGATCATATGGATTCACCACTTATTTTATAAGTAAAAGCAGAAAACTATTCAAATTACAACACATCTTGAATAATACACATTCTCATTAATTGGAAACAATTACATCTTGATAGAAAATAATTTATATGGCTTTGTTTCCTAGTGACAATCTAGTAAAGAAATACAAGGCTTTTCTTCCTAGTTACATTCTACCCAAAATAAAAATAAGACACTAAATCTATCAACCTAAGATTCTAAGTTTTAGGGGCTAGGTTACAGGATGGGAAAGTGTTACGTACCCATCTTGCTCAGACAGAGTCTAGTCATCCAAATTCTAAATGACCTTTTAAATACCCATTAAAAAAATGACATGCAAATGTTTGTGTCAATATTCCTAAACCCAAAGTTGGTTAAGGTGCATAATCCTAGATCTGTTGCATTTATGTAAGGAGATATCACATCTAAAATTTATTTAGAAAAAAAAGGATTTTTAAGAGAAGTTCAAATTGAGCCAAATGAATTTTTTGATAGAAAAATTCAAATATGATTTTTTGATAACAAGGAATAGATTTTTTTTTTTTTTTTTTTTTTTAAAAGGAGGGTTCTCAAATCTGATTTCTTAATTAAATAATAGAATGAGTCTCCAAAAGGGAAATTCAAAACTGATTTTTTAATAAAGAAACATAACAGTTTTCAAGATAAATTGCAGATCTGATTTTCAAAGTAAAATGAATGAATATTTAGAATAAAATTCAGATTTGATTTGTGAAAGTAAAAAGGAATGAGTTTTTAGAATAAAAATTCATATCTGAATGATGGTTATGGAGAACAAGGGAGACTTGAAAAATAATTTCAGATCTGATTTTTGGTTTTGGAAAACAATGAAGATTTGAAAAAATAATTCAGCTCTGATTTTTGGTTTTGGAAAACAATAGAGATTTGATAAAATAATTCAGATCTAATTTTTGTTTTTGGAATACAAGAGAGATTTGAAAAAATATTTCAGATCTGATTTTTGTTTTCAGAAAACAAGAGAAGTTTGATAAAATATTTTAGATCTGATTTTTGTTTACGTCAAGCAACAAATTCAAGATTCAATCATATTCATTACATAATTATATGAACAAAACATATATGCAAAAATCGACATTCATCATATAATCACTAGAAAGAAAATCAACACAAATATAAGAAAGAGCATGTTATAAACAACATGGAGAATTGAATTTCAAGGAAATAGAAAGATGGAAACTTATCTACATGAACGTATTCTACAAGCAGAGAATTATTCTAGAGATCAAGGAGTACGAATTTTTTAAAGATCTAAGTAAGGGCAACTTAGCAGAAGAGAAATTCCTAAAGCAAAACTTCCAAAATTTCTTTAACGTAAGGGGAGAGAGAGATAAAAAAAAAAAGGTCCTGATTTCTGATTTTAATTCCCTATTTATAGAGGTTTGGTGCTTAGAAAATAATGATGATTTCTGGGCTAGGCCTTGAAGCTGTGCCAATCAGCACTAGGGAAGTGCCGATTGGCACTCTCGAGTGCCAAGCCCAATGCTCTCTTTTGGTTCAATCTGGACTCTTTTTTAGGGGTTTTCTAAGTCGGGAATTGTACTTGGATGTATTCTAACTCGTGTTCCAAGATAAAATCCCTTTTATTTTGATAATCAGGTCCTTAAAATAATAGTAATCTAATAGATAAATATTCTAAAAATACTTGGTTATCAACAATTCCCTTATTATCTGATTATCTATTCTATTCCTATGCAATCAAGCCAATTTCTGATAAAAACCAATAGCCAATCACACAAATTATTTAATTAATTTTAATTGTTTGACCAATTAGAATTAATTTCAATTAATCAAACGCGATCAGCTTTTCCCTCATACAATGCATGTAGGCCGTGAAAACTCGATCTTGTGATATCTTTCAATATGATAATCCCATTTGGAAATCAGACATATCGTTGCGACCATTAGAATCTCAAGATCATTTTCATGATATGTGATGAATGATTTAATGCATGAAATGCAAATATGATTTTTGGGGTATTTGCAAAGATAATTTTAGTCATCTTCCAAAGTTAAATTATGGGTGCAACATCGAGTGTCTACAAATGTCACTCATTGACAGAGCTTAAAAAGCGAATGTCAATGTAAAACAAAGACACTAATTTTAGAAACCATGATTTAATCAAGGTTTATTTTTCAAAGATTTCCTAGCCCTAGAACCTAGAACATTAGGACATAGAACTAATGTTTTATTGTTTTACAAAAAATGAGAGATATGGACATCTAATCTACTTGATAATTGATGAACCTGGATAAAATCTTGAATGTTGATGAAGTAGTCAAGAACTATATTTGCTCGATCTAAAATGAGGTAACCGAGAATTGCATTTGCCTAATCTGGAAGCCGACTGAGAACTTTATTCACCCAATCTGAAGTAAGGTAACTAGAAACTTTATTTGCCCGATCTAAAAGTAGACTGAGAACTCTATTCACCCAATCAAACTTGGAATGGGGTGACCATGAACTGTATTCGCCAAATCTAGAAGTAGACGGAGAACTCTATTTGCCCGATCTGGATGTATACCGAGAAATCTATTCACCCAATCTAGAAGTAGACTGAGAACTCTATTCGCCCAATCTAACTTAGAATAATTGAGAACTTTATACGCCCAATCTGGAATAAGGTGACCAGGAACTGTATTCGCCTAATCTGAAAGTAGACTGAGAACTTTATTCACCTAATCTAACTTAGAATGATTGAGAACTCTATTCACCCAATCTGGAATAAGGTAACCAGGAACAAGAATTGTGATCGCCCAATCTAGAAGTAGATTGAGAACTTTATTCGTCCAATTTAACTTGGAATGAGGTGACCGGGAACTATATTCACCCGATCTAGAAGTAGACCGAGAACTTTATTCGCCCAATCTGGAAGAATACCGAGAACTCTATTCGCCCAATCTAACTTAGAATGATTGAGAACTTTATACGCCCAATCTAGAATAAGGTGACCAGGAACTGTATTCACCCAATCTAGAAGTAGAATGAGAACTCTATTCACCCAATCTGGAGTAAGGTGACCAGGAACTGTATTCGCCCAATCTGGAAGTAAACTGAGAACTCTATTCACCTAATCTGACATGGAATGATTGAGAACTCTATTCGCTAAATCTAGAATAAGGTAACTGAGAATTGTATTCACCCAATCTGAAAGCCAACTGAGAACACTATTCGCTCAACATGAAAATCGATAAAAAATCAATTTAGAATTTTGATGATTGAGGCCTATCCACTCAACTTAGGGAATTTTCCGTTCCTTTTTGTTTCACTGAAAATGATCAATTTTATACTTGTGAAATTCTTTTTTTTTCTTTTCTTGTTTTTGTTTGTTTTTTTTTCTTTATTTTTATTATTTATTTATTTATATATTTTTTTGATGAGTTAGCTCAAGTTTGACTGAGTCAACTTAGTCAAAATTGAGTTGACTCGGTAACTCAAGTGAAAGGGGACAAGGGGGGTGGGGGGGGGGGGGGAATTTTGGCCCTCTTTTATTTTTTTGCTCCATCATCTTTTTTCTTTCTTCTTCTTCCTTCTTTCTCTTCCTCCATTGTTACTATTCCAAGATCCATTCCTCTTCCATTTTTGTCTTTTCCCACACCATTTCTTGCTTAGAAAATCACTTCTCCAAGCTTCTAAACTTGATTTCTACCATTCCCTTGAATATTTCTTCAAATAGTTGAGTTTTTAAGCCTCTTTGAAAAATCCATTTTCATTCTTCATCCTCCCACTTCCATGGCATTTCCTCTTGGACCACCTAAATTCCTTACATTTAATGGGAAGAAGTACCACCCATCCATAGAATGGAATGATGAAAAGGGACTTACCTAAGCACTCATGCTCCACACCCATCCAAAAATGATTTTAAGGTGAGCTCATTTTTTGTTTTTGTTGGTAAATTTGTTATATTCTTGTTTTGTTGGGAATTTATAATAAGGTATTGTCATTGTTGATTATTTGCTCTTGTGGGAGTTTTTGGTTGTTATATGATTTGGATGGAAATTATTGTGTGGGCATGTTGATTTTTTGGGGCATTTTTGAATTGTTGAGTTGTTTGGTATTGTCAAGTTTGGAAAATTTTGGTCGGTGGTTGAGTTTTGTGTTGGATATGATTTTGAACATTGTTGGACAAATTTTGATTGATTATGGGAAATTGATGTGTAGACAAAATTGGGTAAGCTCATTTTTTTTGGGCATAAAAAATTTTGGTGTAGATGTTTGGCCATTATTTTTAATGGTTATGGATTTTTGTTTGGGGGGTTGGATATATGTTTAGGTCATTGTTGAGTAATTTTATGGAAATGAAGGATTTTCTTTGGTTGATTGGGGTATTGTCGTATAATTTAAATTTGTGAAATGGCATTTGTGCACAGCTAATTTTGTGAGGGGCATCTTTATATCTTTGTTGGGATTTTTGAGTAAGTATTTTTGGAACAGGGTATTTTTGTGTGGATGTTACGATGGTTGGCAAGGTTTCATTTTTGGTTTTTTTGTTTTTTGTTGTTGTTGTTGTTGTTTGTTTATATTTCTCATGTGGGGTATTCTTGTTAATTGTAGAATCTCAAGAGCCATGGTAGTGTACAGTTACTGAAACATAAATGGGCAGCATTATCCCCAGACATTAGAAATGTCATCAATGAAGCCGGCTTGAAAACCTTTTTCCAAGCTCTTTTGGATTACAACACTAGTGAGTACAAGGATCTTTAACTGCTTGTCACATTTTCTGAGATTTTGGGAGAGGTGATGTTGACATCATATGACTTCTCAGCCATTACTAGCTTAAAATTGGGTGGTGAGAGAATTGAGGGTAATGATTCCATTTCACCAGCGGAGATTAGGAGTTTTTTGGGTGTGAACCCTCAATGAGTCAACGGTAAAAATGTGTCCTTGATGTGGATGTATTCTAATATCGATAAGTGTGAGACTGTGGCAACTAGCACCTGGATGTTTATGCTCATTTTCATTGGAACTCTCTTGTGTCTTAACTTGGGGAGCACGATGAGTTTATGTTGTTGATATCGTATTTTGTTTGCCCTCGATTTGCGTGCCGAACTCCAAAAAATTCAAAAATATTATTTTCTCTCCATGGGGTTGCGTGAATATCAGAATGACATGGTGCAACCCGTTTGGACACTAGAGCATCCAATGTGCCTTTTTTTAAGCTAAAATGACCAAAATGCCCCTAGTCAACCTTGGGTTGACTGAAAGTTAAACAAAGTCAAAATCCCCTCAAAATATAAATTTTTATAGTCTTACATCAAACCTGAGCCTTTCGGAGATTTTTGGCAACTTTGACCCGGAGTTGACTTTTGGTGGGCCCCAAAACCCTAATTTTGATCTGGCCGTCAGAACGGGTTGAAACCAACTCCATTGCGAAGATTATCAAATTCTCAGTACAACGACTATTCATGGGTCAAAATCAGAGTTAGAACGGCCGAGATATCATGAAAATTGGGCTAACGCATTGATCGATGTACCACTAACTTCCGAGAGCCATAACTTTTGATCCGACCGTTGGATTTTCAAGTTACATACCTTTTTAAAAACAGAAAGTCAAGATCTTTCTAGAGGTGTCAAGATCAACCCGATCAGAGACCATTTGAAGGTGGCAGCCATTGTAGGGCCGCTGCCTTGAAAAGCGTGCTAGGGCTATAAAAGGCCCCAGACACTCCCCAGACCTAAAAAAGAGGAGATTTTTCTTAGTTTTGCTCTCTGCCTGGATGCTATCTGCGCATTTTTCCTCTCTTCCAAACACAAAAAACACACAATAAACACATCAAAGCCTCTTGATTCCTCCTTCTTCACCAAAAATATAAGATATTGTTCTTATACCCAATCTTCTTCTCCTTGGTTCTCTACTTTGGATTTAGGGTTTAGGGGTGTGGGTGTAGTGTTTTAGCTACTATCCACACCCCTAACTCTCTAAATCTTTTTCTAGCATTTACCTTGCTCTTTTTGCCTTAATAACATGATTTGTTGCTTTATCTAGCATATTTCTTGCTTTTTCTTGCTTTTAGTATGCTTTTTAGCTTATTTCCATATGCTTCCATGTTTGTTCATGTGCTAGTTGCCTTTTCTACATATTTTATTCTTTATGCCTTGCTTTAGATGCGTAGATCTATCTTTTCCTTATTTTGTTGTTTAGATCTACATGCTCACTTGCTTGATATTGTGTCTTTGGCTATGCCTTGCTTAGATCTATGTGTTGGCATGCATGTTTCTATGCCCTTATGCCTATGTCTATGTTTTCAAATGCTTGTAGGCTTGGATTTGTGTTCTTCCATGCTTTTATGTTTATATCTACATGCTTACATGCACATTTCCATGCTTATATGTGTAAATTGGTGTGTTTACATGCTTAGATCGATGTTCTCTACATGCTTTATGCCATCATCTATGTGCTTGCGTGCTTCACACCATGTTTATGTGCTTAGGCCTAGACCTTGTTTATCATGCCATGTGCTATTGTAGCCCTTTTGTTCATTTTATCGCATTTTCTTGTGTTTTGGCTAATGGTTAGGACCTGATCTAGACCCTATGGCCTTTGTCATCGTCCATACACCAAGGCCTAAATCAAAGGGTTTGGATCATCCTATTTGCATGTCTATGCTAGCTTGCTTCTATACTTAATGCCTGTGCTAGCCTCTCTTGTTCTAGGCTTTGCCATGTTTGGCGCCCTCTGCGGGCTTGATCTTGTTTGGTTATTTCTAACACCTATGAGGCCTTTTTCAGATGTAACCATTTGGGAAGCATCTCTAGATGCCAGGTTTCTCCATGCATACCCTTCCCTTTTTCGCTCTGCTCAATGCTATGGTTGCCATGCTTGTTTATGCCACCTATTGGCTTTTTATGCATCTTTACACACTTACTTACATGTCCATGCATGAGTCTTGCTTGCTAGTGTGTCATCCATACTACAACATAATGAAGTTATGGCATTCGATCCAAACCTACATTGTCCCTCGTGGACACCATCTTTTGTTTGCTTTCTTGCTTGTTTGCTTGCTTTCTTGTTTCTTTGCTTGCCATGTCTAACATGCTTATCTACTTTATGCCACTTTCATATGATCTTTGCATATTTTCCTTCCATTGCTTGTCTATTGGTTTCTTATCTTTGCCTTTGCGTGTATACATATGGAGCGAGGATGCATGGAGCTAGGGCATGGTCTCCTAGGTGCAAGCAAAAAGGGCGAGGATGCGAGCATGCGTATATAAGCCAAGTGATTATGTTCAGTAGGTTTAGGGGTCTAGCCTCTTCCATTTGGTTATGTACTCTTTTAAAGCCCCTCCTTCCTCCCCCCTTTCTCTCTTAGATGGATTGTATTAGGTATATCATGTCATGTACCATTCATCCTCATCTCTAGAGTATAGCGACCCTTGTTTACTTTCCTGCACCTATATTTTGGGCCATATTTTAGGGATACAGGCATTTACTTTCATGCTCAGTGTGCTTGCATTGTGCATGATGTATGTATATATATATACCTGCTCCACCTTTTCCAATGTGATTGTCACAGTCCATGTCACATAAGGCAAAGCAATGCCCAATTTCCACCATTAAAGTAAGGTGACACGTCATTGGATTTTCGACGTGGAAATCTGGTACTTTGCTTGAATGCCTTAGGAAAACATAGATTGGGACCACACCCATTCAAAAGCCAAACCTCAAAGCGATGCATGCAAAGCCCCGAAAGCCAATGCCAAAATCATGTAAATCATGTTTTTTACTCCCAATTTAAAAAAAATTAAGGTTTTATCAAAATAAAGGACTGTCTTTGGACAGGCATTGTGGGGTGCCTAACACCTTCCCCACATGTAACCAAACTTCTAGACTCAAGAATCAAGATTTTTTGCCATCCACATTAGATTAGGAAAAATACCCTTTTTCTTAGCCTAGGATTGGTAATAAAATCAACAAGAAACAGGTGACCAATCACATCTTAGAAAAAACCAATGATTGGTAGTGACTTCACTTACCTTTGGCCAAGATTCTTGCCACATCTCCAAAGGTAGACCACCTTCCTTCTCTGAGAGAGAGAGAGAGAGAGAGAGAGAGCACTCGAAGCTCCGCTCGAAACCGCAAGCACGCGATCATTTGAGAAGGGCCTCCAAAGGGCCCCGCGTGTGAGGGAGCTTCGCCATGGTGGGTGGTCGGTCAAAGGCTCGATGGCGGTTTTTTCTAGTCGTTCGAGGCTGGGCGTCAACATATGTTACTTTTGGAGTTTGAGGGACATCAGTCGAATAAAAATATTATGATTGGGGCAGCGTGGCTTATGCGACCCTCTTAAACTTTATGACTCAGCTTTCTCGGCGTAGTCTTTGAAGCTTAGAAGATGCACCATTCATTTGGTAGGTAAGATTTAAATTCTTGATCAGGTGTATTTTGCAAAGATTGTTTGTGTTGTTGTTGTTGATGTGTGCTAATCTTTTTTTCTTTTCTTTTCTTTTTAGGTTTGGATGTACGAATATTTTGGGGCTAGTCCATAACTTTTGGAAGATGTTGATGATATGTTTCCAAGGTTTCTTCACTGGTTGCTTAAGTATCGTCTGTCAAAGCCCCCCAAGTGTGCTTTGTAGGCTTGGTAGATTGATGGCTTAGATGCCGAGGACGTGAGTTTTTTTTTTTGTGGGTATGGCTTCTCTTTTCATTTTGGGTTCTTTCTGATGTTCAGATGTTCTTAGACCTTTGGCTTGGATGTGAGGAACATGATGTTGGGATATTTGTCCTTAAATCCTATTGTATGATGCTATGTATTTTATTATGTAAGACATTATGTATGACTTAATGTTTTGGTTAATAAAGTTGTATTATTATTTGAAAATAATGGTAACATGAATATTAGGACATTATCATATAGTCCATGAGATGCAATAGTATGTGATTTATGTGATTTAGTCACAGAAGATATAAATCACAAGTTCTTTGTAAACTCAGAATTATAGTTCGTAGTCGGTGATGAAATTGGGCATTTCATCTGCGAAGGCTATAACATATCAACTAAGATGATTTGTCTTGATCATGGAAATGGAGATTTCTAGTTGATATGTTGATATGTTTTAAGAGTTAAGACATATTGAACTGGACCGGTGTGAGATTTATTATTCTCCTAAAGACTGTCAATAGAATAATAAACTCACGACTTATATTTGCATGAACTCTTAATCCTGAGAGGATAATGGACCTGATCATGAAGTGTAGGTTGCTTTGATATATCAGGAGTGAGATCTATGGTTAAGGTCAAAATCTCAGTATGTTGGGCAGCCACATTTAGTGTTGATGGAACATATATTCTCAAGATGGAATTCATAGTCTCTTAACGGAGATATAAAATATTCCCTTGAGATAAGTTTAATGTGTTTGTTATTCAGAGAGTTGGGCCTAACCACTTTAGTAAGGAGTTACTAAAGTATATATATTTATGGAATTGGATTTCAT
This sequence comes from Castanopsis chinensis, assembly GCA_032878915.1. Taxonomy (NCBI): domain Eukaryota; kingdom Viridiplantae; phylum Streptophyta; class Magnoliopsida; order Fagales; family Fagaceae; genus Castanopsis; species Castanopsis chinensis. The sequence goes on from JAVQMG010000122.1 coordinate 24,936,964, forward strand.
AAATATATGATGAATAACTTAAAGAATTAAACCGGGTACTCAAGGAATTAAGATGTAGTAATAAACAAAGTGGCAGTCTCCTTTCATGACTTTGTGTTACTATGAATATTTTATGAAGGGGTTGCATGTATAATAAAGTCTTGGGATATAATTTATAAATAAGGCCTAGAGTGCAACTATATTTATATAGTGGTATTAAATATAGTTAATGGTAACTTTGGACTTGTCAAGAGTTGACAGAAAAGCCCAAGGCCCATTGGAGCTAGTGTCTTATTGGTCCCTTTTGGTCCCACTCCAAGCCACACACTTAAGCCCAATTGGAAAGGCCCAAAAGGCCGGCCCAATTAGATAATCAGTTGAATACAAAGGGAGAAACACACAGAATTTTCTGTAGAGATTAAAAAGATAATTGAGAGAGTTTGAAAGAACACTCGTGTGAAGTGGTGTAAAGTGTTAGACACTTTTGGATATTCTCCCTTTGGAACTGATTGAGAGACCACACATCTTGGGCGTTAGTGGAATTGGAGTGAAGATTGAAAGTATTCCCAAGTGCTTCCATTCTTCAAGTTTTGAAATTCACCGCTCCAAGGTACACTCTCTTGTTCTCTAATTCTGAAATTTAAATAGCCCATGTTAACTCTTATGTATGAAGTAGATCCGTTTACATCATTATATTTTCTTCCGCTGCGTATCATGTTTTTTCCCATCACATGATGAGTGTGCATAGGCTTGGGAGTTGAATGAGCATCAAGTCTTGTTCGAATGTGGCCATGACAGGTATTGGTATCTTGGTGACCGAGTGCTAGCTTAGGTTCAACACATGTACCTTCTTGAAACGATTCCTACCCATCCTTGTCCTTCTATTCGGTTGGCAGACCTTTTGCCAGCTCGATTGATGCTCGACAGATTCTCGATCGGTCGAGCTTCGCGAATTTTGAATTTTCTAGAATTTTTCTAAGATAGTTTTTTTTAATGTTTTTATGAACAAAACAACGATCATATGAACATAATGGACAGAGATTGATATCTAAACTGAATATCATTGATGCTATAGCCTTAAAATTTAAATTAACATACTTAAACTCAAGTATAAACAACATCCACATCAATACCAGTTTTCATCAAACAATAATTTCAACAATCATGTAGAAAATTAATTTCTAATAACATGAAACTATTGCCACTAATTCCAAAACTCACAAAACATGTTATACAATTCGAAATTAAAGACCGCTATGTTACCAATTGTTGGATAAACACATGGAAAATACGTATTTGTATCTCATACAAAACATGCACAGCGGAAAATTAATTGATCTACTTCATTCGCAATTGATAACATGTACTATGTAAGTTTCAAAATTTAAGAACAAGAGAGCGTACCTTGGTTTGGTGAAATTCAAAACCAAAGATTAGAAGTACTTGGGAGCACTTTTAATCTTCACTCCAATTCCACTCAATGCCCAAGAAGTGTGGTCTCTCAATCAGTTTTCCAAGGGAGAATGTCAAAGTGTCTAACTCTTCTTACACACCATTTCACAATAGTGTTATATTTCCCTCATATAAAAAATGCATGTTTCTCCCTTCATATCTGACTAATTATCTAATTGGGCTAGCCTTTTGGGCATTTCCAATTGGGCTCTTGTGTGTGGCTTGGAGTGGGACTAAAAGGGACCAATAAGACACTAGCTCCAATGGGCCTTGGGCTTTTCTGTCAACTCTTGACAAGTCCAAAGTTACCATTAACTATACCTATTACCACTATATAAATATAGTTGCACTCTAGACCTTATCTATAAATTATATATCAAGACTTTATTATACATGCAACCCCTTCATAAAATATTCGTAGTAATACAAAGTCATGAATGTAGACTGCCACTTTGAAAATTACTACATCTTAATCCTTGAGTACCCGGTTTAATTCTTTAAGTTATTCATCATATATTTATGAAATCCAATTTCATAAATATATACTTTAGTAACTTCTTACTAAAGTGGTTGTGCCCAACTCTCTGAATAGCTAAACCCATTAAACTTATTTCAAGGGAATATTTTATATCTCCACTAAGAGATTATAAATTCCATCTTGAGAATATATGTTCCATCAATACTAAATGCGGCTGCCCAACATACTAAGGTTTTGACCGTGACTAATAGATCTCATTCCTGATATATCAAAGCAACCTACATCTTATGATTATGTCCATTATTCTCTCAAGATTTAGAGTTGATGCAAATAAAAGTTGTGAGATTTATTATTAATTTCACAGTCGTTAGGAGAATAATAAATCTCACAGCGGTTCAGTTCAATATGTCTTAACTCTTAAAACATATCAACATATCAACTAAAAGTTTACACTTTCATGATCAAGACAAATCATCTTAGTTGATATATTATAGTCTTCGCAGATGAAATGCCCAATTTCATCACCGACTACGAACTAAAGTTCTGAGTTTACAAAGAATTTGTGATTTATATTTTCTATGACTTTTCACATAAACCACATACTATGCATCTCATAGACTAAGATAATATCCCATTAGTTCAATTATAGATAGTCTCACATAATTAAACAATTTAATTATTTATGACATGCCAATAAATTGGATTTTAGGACATAAATTCCAACACTTTAGGCTTCATCTTCTGGAGTTGAGAGTCCTCCTCCTAGCAATGTTAGTGGTCCTTCTGCTTTTTCTTGGAGAAATATCCCACTTTTTCATCATGGCAATAATGAGATAATGAATTCTGATGAATCTTACAGCTTTGTGGATCTAGATTGGCCAGAATATACCCCGAATGTCCTTTGGACTAGCCTGGTACATTTCCAATCCCTTTAGTCTCTTGTCTCATTATTTGTCTATTCAGTTCTTTCTGAACTTGTGGCCTTATGCTCCAAGTTGGTGTTGATCTCATGAAGGAAAGCATGCAAATGATTGGAGGATTGCAGTTGGTGGCACGCACATAATCTTCCCAATATGTGCTTAACGAAGTGAATTAGGTAAAGGATAACACTACTCCGCTGTCTTTTGTTTGAGATACAAGATTGGTCATGAATAATTGGTCATACCTACTCTGCAACCAATCCACTTTGGAGATTTCACTCTCTAACACTATTCTTAATGAACGAACACCCATCTCAATGGGAAGGACTGCCTCCATCCTTTAAATGAATAAGGAATGACTCTCGTGGATAATCAAATTGATGTCCTGTACCCCCAACATGCATAGGGTAACTGTAAGTGCCAAACCTTGTAGTTCTTCATGCTCTTCTTCAAAATATGTCCTATGTTTTTATTTGTATCCTCGATTGCTCCATTTGTCTAAGGATGGGAGGGTGATGATTTGTGGTGCTGAATATTGAACTCTTGAAGTAGCTTCTCCATTTCTCCTTTGAAGTGCAGCCCATTTTCTAAGATAATTTCATGTGGTACCTTATATCGATAGAAGATATTAGTCTGAATAAACTAAGCAACTTTCTTTGAGTTCAACACCCTATATGAGGCAACTCCCACCCATTTAGTGAAGTGATCTATAGTCACCAGTATGAATTCATAACCATTTGATACCGTTGGATGAATCTTCCCAATAATATCTATACTCCATGTAGAGAACGGTCATGGTGAAGTCATTGTATGTAATGGCATCGATGGCATGTGCTTCAAATCTCCATGGACTTCATACTGATGACATTTTTGAACATGAGCAGTGTAGTCTACTTCCATAGTAGTCCAATAATAACCCTGTCTCATTATCTACTGTGACAACATGTGTGCATTCATATGTGGCCTATAACTTGACTCATAGACCTCCTCAATTATTTGTTGTGCTTCCTTGGCAGTCACACAAAGGAGATGAATTCCATCATATGATCTTTTGTACAACCTTTCACCACAAATAATATAATTAGTTGACAACCTTCAGATAGTTAATTGGTCATTCTTATCTGCAGACTTCGGGTATGTCCCCTCCTTGAGATACTATAAAATGTCTGAATACCATTTACCTTCCCCATTTTGTTCATCGTCTCCTTCTATCAACATGCAATAAGCCCACAATCGGCCGAGCTTGGTCTTCCTTGGGCCCATCTATCATGGATGTCTTTGTTGCTAAAGCATTTGTAATATGATTTTGCATTCGTGGCACATACTAGTATTGAATCTTTCCAAACTTTAATGCCAATTTCTGAAGACATTCATGATAAGGCATTAGCTTTTCTTCCTTAATCTTCCACCTGTTTGAATCTAAGAAATTATCAAAGCTGAATCACCATACACTTCCAACTCTTCCATTCCAGGACTAAGGGCTGCTTGTAATCCTATAATGCAAGCTTCATATTCTATAGCGTTATTAGTGGTAGGAAAGTTGGGCTAATCAGAGAATGGGATATATGTCCCTTTGGGAGAAATTAGGAGAACTCCAATCCAACTTCCATTCTGATTAGTTACTCCATCAAATACATCTTCCATGGTTCTAACCTTATCCCCTTGATATCTTTATCTGGAAACTCTACTTGGATTTCTTCGACTTCTTCAGGTGAACAATGAGCTAAGTGATTGACAATTTCTCTCCCTTTACAAACTTTTGAGTTACATACTTGATATCAAATTCTGACAAAAGTAGAACCCATTTAGTTGTCTCCCCATCTTGCACTGACCTCTCTATCAGATATTTCAAAGGGTCCATTCTTGCAACCTGCAAGAACTTGAAAGCAAGCATGTAATGTCTGAGTTTTTGAATAGCCCATACAAGTGCTACACATGTCTTCTCAAGTGCTATATACTTCTTTTCATAAGTAAACATCTTCTTGCTAATAAAATAAACTGCATTCTATTTTCTAGACTCCTCTAGATAGTGAGCAAGCAAAGCCCTCATTACTGTATCTATGGTTGTGAGATATAACAACAATGGCTTTTGAGGTATCGACGGAACTATTATTGGTGACTTCATCAAATAACTCTAAATCTTCTCAAAGGCTTCTTGGCATTGTTCATTCCACACCATGGGAACTTCTTTCTTAAGCAATCGAAAAAGTGGTTCACATGTCGTGGTGAGCTGGGCTATGAACCTACTATGTGTTGTATCCTCCCTAAGAACCCTCGAATCTCTTTCTCAATCCTTGGAGGCTTCATCTCTATAATTGCCTTGATCTTCTTAGGATCCATCTCAATTCCTCTTTGACTTACCATAAACCCTAACAATTTTCCGAATGTCACGTCAAAAGTGCACTTCTTGGGATTCAACTGCAACTTATAAATTTGGATTCTCTCAAAGAACTTCCATAAAGCCGGTATGTGCTGCTCATGGTCTTTGGACTTTACTATCATGTCATCCATATGAACTTCTACATCTTTGTGTATCAAATCATGCAACAAAGTAATGGTTGCCAGCTGGTAAGTGGCATTGGCATTCCCAAGGCCAAGTGGCATGACCTTGTAGAAATAGGTCCCTTATGGAGCAATGAAGGATGTTTTATCCAAATCCTCTAGAGCCATCTTTGGTACTGGAACCACATTAGCTAACCATTCTGGGTAGTTTACTACCCTAAAAAATCCCGTAGTGTATTGTTTCTTAACTTCTTCCTTCATCTTGAGAATCCACTTTGGTTTCATCCTTCTCAGCTTCTTCTTGACTGGCTTTATGGCTGGGTCTATAGGAATGCAATGTTGCAAAATATCTGTATCAATCCTGGTCATATCCTTGTATGACCCTGCAAACATCTCTTTGAATTCCTTCAATAGTTTGACTAATGCATCCTTCTAAGAGGAAGTTAAGGTGTTACCAGTTTTGACATATTAGGTTCATCATCAGTTCCCAAGTTAAAAAATTGGGTTTATTCTTTTATATGTTCTACATGCCCTTGTATTAATTCCCCATTATTAAAATTTTCTTTACCAAGTTCTGAAACAAAAACATTCAAAGACAACAAATAAGCAGAATAAAAAATTATATTATATGGGGTAGAGTTTTTAATAGACTCAATAGGAATTGACTTTATAGGAATAGAAACACGATCACAAATAGACTCAACAGGAATAACAATACTAGTAGAGATAGACTCAATGGGGATAAGGTTTTTTCCAGGAGCAAATGGCTTGGTGATTTTGATCTTCTCCAGAGGGCTTTCCTTAGGGTGGGCAGCTCCTTCCTATGTCCAGTTCTTCAACTCAGTTGTGGCTTCGACGATGGCAGCTAGCTCCTAGTGAGTTCCTTCTTCCTTTAGCATCAACATTCTAGGGTTTTCATACATATAATTCGAGCTTTCACCATCAACTACCATATCCATAGGCTTGTCAAATGCATAGCCATCCAGGTGCTCTATACTATCCATCCATTCCCCAAATAAATCTTACCTCCCTTTGTTGCTTGGGCAGACATATTGGGGGAAGTACTTTGATTTACTCCCTTCCATTCTCTTATCTTCATCTTTAAGATCCTCCAAAGTTAAGTTTCTAAAGTTGTGGATCATCAGATTTCTATCAAGTGTCACCAATATTGCATCTATATCATCTTTTTCATCAGTGTATGTATTCATTGAACCAAACTCTGAATTATGAAATGAACCAAACTCAGGAATCTCCTTACCATACTTATCATATTAGAGGCCTGATTTTGAACTGGCATCCGTTATGTAACTCCAATCCGAAGGTCACCCATAAGGGTATTCATCATAGTCTGCATCTATAGCTTCCACATCATCTTCTATGTCTTCATCGTAATAGTCCACATCATTATAAGAATTGTCTTCATAGATGGCTCCTAAATCTTCATCCTTTCTATCACTAGGGGGTTCACCCCTATCATTACTACTATCTCGGCTATCATAGTCTTCACTATTACCTCCTTCATTATCACTGTGATTGTCTCTACCATCACTGTCTTCACTATCATTACTATTGCTGTCACCACTGTTATCATCTTCATTGCCACTACTTTCATCGTCATCACTAAGGGCTTCTCCCCCTTCTTCATTTTTATCATCCATCCTTGCTTCATATGGGTTCTTTACAGCATGTTGGCAGGCCTCCCAATATTCTTTCCCTTCTATGTTAAAGATAGCATCTCCTAAGAGGGTAGTCATTGCATCAAGATCCACGAATATGCCCAATTAGTATCTTTCTCCTTTAGGTTTGGAAGCTTATTGTCACAATCAAGGAATAATTCGAATCTAGGCACCATTATTTTTGACTCAAAATCATATATCGGTTCAAGAAATCCCTAGTAACATTGACTATCTCCAGCTTTGACAAACTTTTCATTAAGTGTAGGAGTGTATGGCTTCAAGGATTTTGGGGGACTAGGAATTCCCTTTGCTTTAGCCTTTGTGTGGGCCATCTTCCTCAGCTCCAACTCTAATAAATCATCATCTGTAGCTTTACAACCTAACCCAAAAGGTGGTGTGGTTGTGCGAATTGTCAAGACTCAAACAACCACCTCTTTCATGGTCTTGCCTAGGCTCATCCCTAGAAAATAATTCATCTTCCTCATCATTGATACCACATTGTTTTTGCAATAGGTGTGGACATAACAGAGGAGACACCACCTAGTTTTTGCAATGGCCTAGGAACCATGAAGTATCCTTTGGAGGAAGGACCATTGATTTTACTAATAAAGATATGGGTTTGGAGTTTAGGTACGTCCTTGGAAAAGTGTTAGGCACCCAAGACTACCTAACCCTAAGGTTAGCCTCCCATCATTGTGTCTTACGTCTTAAACTCGATAAAATTGTGTTCAACACTTATATTCTAAACTCACACACACACACTAACATACATCTAAGCATACAACATGGCATTATCATCCCAAAACACATACATATCCATTTATAAAGCATAAGAAACCAAACCACACATATACCACCCTAGCATTCATTTGAAAACCCTATCATGTCATTTATAAGGCAGTGACTTAATCATGGCAGCTAGTACATCATTTATCAATTGAACACAAAACGCAACATAGCAACTCATATGCATGTTCATGTGAATGTATGGCTTGCTTTTACTCACCTTGCAGCAACTCAGCACCTATGACATTATGCATGAGCATGTGAATGAATGGCCATGGCATTGAAAAAGAAAGTACAAAATAAACCCTAATTCTAACATGTGAGATAAAACAAGCAATCAAACATGTAAAACATATATATTGAAAGCATAAAGGCATGGGAAAAGAAGCTAAACAAACAATATGTGAAAGTAGAAATGAAATAAAGAAATAAAAATTAGGGTTTATGGGCAATAGCCTACGCACGCAAGAACAAGCTTGTGTGCGCATAATCAAGCCTGCATGTGCAAGCAAGATTATGCGTACGCAAGTTCTTGCCTAGAAAACCCTAAAAGCACAACCAAGCTTAAAACAAAAAATCTAACACCCTAACATGCATTTTAAACATAAAAACGTAAACCCATACTAGAAAAGCATATCAAAACAGGTTATAACAAGAAAACAAGACAAATAGAAGAATTAAAAAGCATAAGAAAAGAAAAGGAAAGGAAAAGGCAAAAGTTTGAACTAATTCCTCAAAGAAAAGCTCTTTAACTTGATTTTGACCGTTCCCTTCAGTCATATCTATACACAAAACCAATAAGAAAGTGATTAACAATGTTAAACTAAAAAGCTTAAGGGTGTTTTGTGGAAAAACTCCTTTTTGATTCACTATTTTCTAGTGAATCTTTTGTTTTTCCAGTGGGATTTCTCCGTGTTGAAAATATACCATGTAAGGCTTTATATAGTGGAAAAAATGGGATTCATAATGGCTCTCAAATGTTGTGGGATTCATTCCAAACCTTAGCCATTATTACATAAAACTTGCATTTTTTATATCTTTGAAACTTTGTCTCTCTATGCATGCTTTGGCCCACATATGCAGGCTGCTGCCCATTTACTGTTGGATAAATACATGTTTGTATCGCATACAAAACATACGTAGTGAAAAATTAGTGGATCTACATCATTCGCAATTGTTAACATGTACTATGTAAATTTCAGAATTCAAGAACAAGAAGGCGTAACTTGGTGCGATAAAATTCAAAACCAAAGATTAGAAGTACTTGAGAACACTTTCAATTTTCACTCTAATTTCACTTAATGCCTAAGAAGTGTGGTCTCTTAATTAGTTTCCAAGGGAGAATAAGAGAGTGGCTTACACTCACATACACATAATTTCCTTCTCCATTTAACACTTATGAAATTTTGTATGTTTCTCTCCAATTGGGCTTTAGTATATGGCTTGGAGTGGGATCAAAAAGGAACAAATAAGACTCTAGCTTTAATGGGCCTTAGGCTTTTCTGTCAACTCTTGACAAGTTCAAAGTTACCATTAATTATATTTCATATTGATAGGCCAAAAATGTATTGAACCCTTGTGATGAATTAACCAATTAATTAGCCAAGTGAATTAATTAGGTTCAATTACATGCAATGAGCATGGTAGCACAAACAAATTACCAAATAACTAAATATGCAGCGGAAATTAAATTTGACACCGTGATTTGTTTACGAATGGGGAAAACCTACATGGCGAAAAGCCCACCGGATGATTTTAAGGTCACTAGTCTTGAGAATCCACTATTATCAAAATAAGCGGTTACAAGAAAAGAAATCACTGTACCTTATACCAACCTACAATTGAACCCTTACCCCAACATCCAATTGGACTTGTTTTGTAGTGACAATCTCTCCTTGTATTGCACGGCTCCCAATACGTGACTAACTAAAAGATGCACGAATCCCAATACGCGACTTGATCACCAACTTTAAAAGGATGTTGGCTGCAAAGTTCTTTTGTTCTTCAACTCATGAAGATCATGAATTTGATTGGTCACGAAACCCTACGGTGTACAAACATAGCATCTTCTTAAGAACTAGGGCAAACTAGGTTTCCTGTTACACTTGAGGAATTATACTCTTATGCAATTGTGCTCTTGGCTATGCAACTTGATACGGCCCTCAAAACAGTCCTTATATATGTTTAGGGTTGTGAGAAAAGAAATCCCAAACACATACTCACGGCTTGGTTGAAAAACTGTCCAGAAAAACTGAGTTTCATTAACCTCGATAGATAGCCATCTATCGAGCTAACTGTCGAGCCACGGGCTTCAGCGGCTTTTAAATCTCGATAGATACTAGCTGTTGAGCTTTAAAATCCAGCATTTCATTACTTGATTCTTAGACGGACTTGCATGGCTTCAATACTTGGACTTGAACTCTTGCTCCTTAAAGTATTAAACACATCCTAAATCTACCCAATTACAAGTAAAGTGCGTTTTGTCAAAGGATTAGCCAATACATAAAATGTTGACATATGTTCCTAACATCCAATCACCTATGTCCTAACACATACCACTATATAAATATAATTACACTCTAGGCCTTATTAATAAATTATATCCCAAGACTTTATTGTACATGCAACCCTTTCATAAAATATTCGTAGTAATACAAAGTCATGGTAGAGTGCCACTTTGATGATTATTACATCTTAATCCTTGAGTACCTGGTTTACTCCTTTAAGTTATTCATCATATATTTATGAAATCTAATTTCATAAATATATACTTTAGTAACTCCTTACTAAACTGGTTAGGCCTAAGGGATTTCATAAATATATACTTTAGTAACTCCTTACTAAAGTGGTTATGCCTAATACTCTGAATAGCCAAACCTTAATTTTCTCAAGGGAATATTTTATATCTCTGTTAAGAGATTATGAATTCCATCTTGAGAATATATGATCCATCAACACTAAGTCTGGTTGCTCAACATACTGAGGTTTTGATCATTACTTTAGATCTCACTTTTGATATATCAAAGCAACCTACACTTCATGATCAAGTCCATTATTTTCTTAGGATTAAAAGTTGATGTAAATAGAAGTTTTGAGATTTATTATTCATTTGACAGTCATTAGGAGAATGATAAGTCTCATAGCGGTCCAGTTCAATATGTCTTAACTCTTAAAACATATCAACACATCAACTAGAAGTCTCCACTTCCATGATCAAAGCAAATCATTTTAGTTGATATGTTATAGTCTTCGTAGATGAAATGCCCAATTTCATCATCAACTATGAACTATAATTTTAAGTTTACAAAGAACTTGTGATTTATATCTTCTGTGACTAAATCACATAAATTACATACTATGCATTTTATGGACTATATGATAATGTTCAAATATTCATGCTACCATTATTTTAGATAATAATAAAACAACTTTATTAATCACAACATTAAGTCATACATAATGTCATACATAGCATCACACAATAAGATTTAAGGGCACTAATCCTAACAATCTCCCACTTGCCCTAAAGACTATTGTGCACTAATCTAACTTCCATTTCCTCTAAATGTGACTCAAAAGTCCTTAGGGGCAAGGCTTTGGTAAAGGGATTTGCTAGATGACTTGCACTATCAATCTTTGCTACTACTATATCTCCTCAAGCAACAATGTCTCGAATGACGTGGCAATTTTTTTCAATGTGTTTTCATTTCTTGTGATTCCTTGGATCCTTGGATTGTGCAATCGCTTCACTATTGTCACATAACAATGTGATAGGAACTTGCTCCATTCTCATAACACCAAGATCAGAAAGGAATTTCTTAAGCCAAACAACTTCCTTTTTCGCTTCACAAGCAACAACATATTCAGCTTCCATGGTGTAGTCAGCAATACAAGATTGCTTAACACTCTTCCAACTTATGGCTCCACCTCCCAAGGTGAACACACAACCTGAAGTGGACTTTCTAAAATCAAGATCTGACTGAAAATATGAATCTTTATAACCAATAAGTATCAAATTCTCACAATGTTAAACAAACATATAATCTCTCGTTCTCCTTAGATACTTGAGAATATGCTTTATAGCTTGCCAATGTTTAAGTTCTAGATTTGATTGATATCTGTTGACCATGCCAATTGAATAACAAATATCTGGCCTAGTACAGAGCATGACATACATGAGACTTCTCACTGCAGAAGCATAGGGAACTTGTCTCATCATATTTTCTTCCTTAAGAGTCTTAGGTCTTTGGTCATTAGATAGAGGAACTCCATGTCTAAAAGGAAGTAATCCTTTCTTGGAATTTTGTATGCTAAACCGTTCTAGAACCTTATCTATATATCCAGCTTGTGACAAGCCTAACTTTCTATTCTTTCGATCTTGCCAAAGCTTGATCCCTAGAATAAAGTTAGCTTCGCCTAAGTCTTTCATATCAAATTGGCTTAACAACCAAACCTTTACTGATGACATAATCCCTACATCATTTCCAATGAGTAGAATATCATCAACATAAAGCACTAGGAACATTACTACTTTGTCTCAATGTATTTTGTACACATATGGTTCATTAAGATTTGTTCAAAACCAAATGACTTGATTGCTTGATCAAATCTGATGTTCCATCACCTAGATGCTTGCTTGAGTCCATAAATGGGCCTTTTCAACTTGCATACCATATGCTCTTGGTTCTTTGCTATGAAACCTTCTGGTTGTATCATATAGATTTCTTCTTCAAGATTGCCATTAAGAAATGTAGTCTTGACATCCATTTGCCAAATCTCATAATCATAATAAGAAACAATGGATAAGAGAATTCTTATACATTTTAGCATGGCTATTGGCGAAAAGTTTTCCTCATAGTCAATACCTTCTTTTTGTGTATACCCTTTCACCACTAGTCTTACTTTAAAGGTTTCAACCTTTCCATCTATCCATCTCTTCCTCTTTTAGACCCATTTACAATCAACAAGGTTTAATGTTGTTAGGTGCCTTTACAAGATCCAATACTTGATTGAAATACATAGAATCCAATTCAGATTTCATAGCTTGGACCCAATGATGTCCATCTATATCATTTTTTGCCTCCTTATAAGTGTAGGGATCTAATCAACCTCTCCTCGGATAGCTTCATAAGTTTCTCCCAAATCTAGAAATCTTATAGGAGGCCGAACAATTTTCCCACTACGACGAGACTCCTGTGTACTAGTCATCTTATGAGTAATATCTTGTTATGCATCCACATCATTTCTGGTTTCATGCATTGGTTGTTCAATTACAGGTTCATCTATTTCAGCCAAGACAACTTTACTCCTACGATTAAAATTATTCACATAAGCCTTCTCCAAAAATTTGGCATTGGTGCTAATAAACATTTTGTTATCTTTATGATTATAGAATATATAACCCTTAGTTTTCTTTGAATACCCTAAAAATATGATACTTCTGTTTTTGCTTCCAATTTATCAGACTTTCCTTTCAACACTTACCGGACATCCCCAAATGTAGAGGTATTTCATACTAAGCTTACACCCACTCCATAATTCCTTAGGTGTGTTGGGAACTGATTTTGATAGAACTAAATTTAAAATATGCATAGCAATTTTTATTTCATATCTCCAAAAGGAAACTGGTAAAGTTGAGTAAATCATCATGGACCTAGCCATTTCTAAAAGAGTCCTATTCCTTCTCTCTGCCATGCCATTCTGTTGGGGAGTTTCAGGTGCAGTCAATTGGGATACAATCCCATTTTGAATTAAGTAGTCATTGAAATCGCCAAAAAGGTATTTGCCACCTGGATCAGATTGAATGACCTTTATGCATTTACCTAATTGATTCTCAACTTCAGCCCTAAACTTTTTGAACTTTTCAAAAGCTTCGGACTTTTGTCTCATTAGGTACACATAACTATATCTTGAGTGATCATCCATAAAAGTGATGAAGTACTCATAAACTCTTTTTGCCTGGGTTGACATAGGACCACATACATTTGTATGAACTTATTCAAGCAACTCTTGGGCTCTTCTACCTTTTGCATTAAAAGGTCATTTGGTCATTTTACCCTCCAAATAAGATTCACAAACTGGAAATCCATCAAAGTCTAATGACTCTAAGAGTCCATCTTTGATCAGTCTTTGAATCCTATTTGAATTAATATAACCCAAACGTAAGTGCTAAAGATATGCATCATTAGTAGAAGGAAACTTTCTCTTTAATGATTTCACATGTGAATTATTATCTAATTTAGAATTTTATAATTCATTTTCATCAAGAGTTAAAATATAAAGACCATCGACAATATTTCCAAAACAGATAAACACTTTATCCTTCTTTATTATAACATTGTCATTCAGGATAACACTATACCATGTTTACCTAAATAAGTTGCAGAAATTAAATTCCTACGAACATTAGGTACATACAAATAGTCTTCCAATATTAAAACTTTAGATTCAAAATATAAATTAAACACTCTAACAGCTACAACTGAAATTCTGCTCCCATCAGCTAAGGTAAGAAACATTTCCCCTTCATTCAGCTTTTTGGTCTCCTGGAATCCCTGCAAAGAATTGTAGATATGATTAGCACCAGGAATCCGTGGGATTCTGTACTAAACATGTTTCAAGAAGGAATGTACTTTTCATACCCTTATTCTTGGCAGCTTTAAATATTAGACAATTCCTTTTCCAATGACCTTTCTTGCCACAATGGAAACACTTCCTTTGGCATAGTCCTTTTTCTTTCCCTTGTTGGCAACTCCCAAGGCAATTTGTATACCGTCTTGGTTAGTGAAGTCCTTCTTCTTCTTCTTCTTCTTCTTTTTACCCTTGCCTTTTGACTTAGATTGAGAAGTAGAAGCTTCAGTCATATTGGCATTAACATTGGATGTACCAAGATTGCCTTCCATCGCTACCAATTCATTCATTAATTTAGACAATGAATAAACATTTTTTTTTTTCAAATTATAATCAAGTCTAAATTCCTTGAATGATTCTGGTAGTGACTGGAGTATCAAATCAACTTGGGATTCTACATCAATATCGCACCTAAAACTTTTAGTGTATTCAGATTAGAGATCATCTTAAGACAATGCTCTCTCACTGAAGTACCTTTAGCCATGTTAGTATTATAAATTTGCCTCATAGTTTCTTGCTTAGTAGAATGACCTTGCTCACCAAACATCTCCTTCAAACTTAGCATTATGTCTGAAGCTAGTTCTACATCCTGCATTTGATGCTATAGAACATTTGAAATGGATGCTAGGATATAGCACTTGGCCATCTCATTAGATTTCTACCAACGATCATATCGCTGTTTTTCCTTAAACGGAGCATCTAATGATGGAAAGTTAGGACAAAGTTGACTAAGCACATACTTGTACTCTTCAGCAGTAATAACAATGTCCAAATGTCTTTTCTAGTCAACATAGTTGGATCTAGTTAGTTTTTATTTATTTATTTATTTATTAAGAATAGCAACAAGTGGACTAAAAGATGCCATGATTAAATCTAAAATTAACAAACATGAATACAATAAGTAAACTGGATATAATCAATTTAGTATATAAAAATATAGTATGGAATCTTAATAAAACCATAATATAAAATATGCAACAACAACCCAATCCCATATCTATAATTTCTTGGTAGCAAGTATATTATAAACACTATGATTGATTGAGAACTATTCTCATTATTAGTGCTAACATGATAACTGTTATTAAACACTAATAATATGCCATATAAACTTTGGTTTCTAAGTAAATAATGCCATAGCTCTTTTGGGAGGTTAACATTATGCTTAGTCTAGTGTACACCATTATCTATAATCATATGTAGCCACATTTCATCTCCCTTTTAGTGTTTAAACTTGTAGTACTATGAAACAAAACACTCTCCTTTGGGATCACAAGGTATGTACGCCAAGATAGGTTGCTTGTTCACACTACTTTAAACGGGTAAGTTCAATCTTGTAGTATTATGAAGTAAACACCCTCATTCGGATTGCGAGGCATATATGCCAAGATGAGGTGCTTACCCCACCCTATTATGAACAGATAATGGAGGCTGTGAGATCCAACCATTGTATCTCCCTCCCACTAGATATTTGAAAATAAAGATTTTTAATTAGAAATCATGTGTAATATCATCACACATAGCCTTGTTCTTTTAAAGTGTGAAAACACTTAGAAAAATTCAAAATTCATAGATTTTGATAAGTCGAATGTATCCCTCGATCGATCAAAAAATAAATAAAAAATTCATACCAAACTTTTTGTCAGGCTCAATTGGTACTCGATCAACTAGCAATCGAGAGTCAATCACACTGGACAAAAGGTTCCCTGCTTCACTCGATTGATCGAAACACATGAAATACGAATTTTCCAGAATTTTTCTGTAGCAGTTTTCAATGGTTTTCATGAACAAACTACCACCTTACGAACATAATAGATTGTGTTTAAGACCATAAACTGAATTCCATTGATGCTATAGCCTTACAGTTCAATCTAACACACTTAATATCAAACTTAAACAACATCATAACATCAATATCAGTTTTCATCAAACAACAATTTCAATAACCATATAGAAAATTGATTGCATAATCTTCTAACATCATGAAATTACTATCTTTGATTCCAAAACTCACAAAAGATGTTATACAAATTCAAAATCGAAGACCGCTCTGATACCAATTGATGGCTAAATACATGTTTGTATTGAATACAAAACATAAACAACTGAAAATTAAAGGATCTTGACAGGCCACAAATGCGTTGACCCCTTGTGATAATTTAGATTAATTAAATTAGCCCAGTTATTAATTAATCAAATTAACATGCAATCACGTGGCAGCACAAACAAATCACCAAACTAAGTTATGCAGCGGAAAATAAACAACACGGTGATTTGTTCACGAATGGGGAAAACCCTAAGGCAAAAACCCCACCGGGTGATTTAAGGTCACCACTCCCGAAACTCCACTATTATCACAACAAGCAGTTACAAGTAAGGAATCCCAGTACCTCACCAACCTACAGTTGAACTCTTACCCCAATACCCAATTGGACTTGTTCTGTAGTGACAATTTCTCCAGTTAAATGCACGGCTCCCAGTACGTGACTAACCAATGTGATGCGCGGATCCCAGTACGCGTCTTACTCCTTTTGCACGAATCCAAGTACGTGACTCACTCACCAACTTAAGGAAGAAAGAATGTTGGCTGCAAAGTTCTTCAAATCATCAGAGATGAACTAGGGCACGAACTTTGTCTCACAGATCACAATTTGCATGAAAGAGAAGAAGCAACTTGTATCTTGTGAATTCTGCTTGTTGCTTACTTTGACGGCCTTTAAAATAATCCTTTTATATGTCTAGGGTTAGGAGAAAAGAAGTCCCAAAGACACACACACGGATTGGACTTGAAACAGACTTGGAATTCTGTTTTCTTTAATTCTCGACAGATGGAGGTGTCGAGAGGTGTCGAGACAGCTGTCGAGGCTCGGGCTTAACAGCTTCTTTAAATCTCGATAGATGTATCTATCGAGGTAGGTGTCGAGATTTAAAAACCAGCACTTCCTTGCTTGTATCTTGGACAGACTTTGACGGCTTCAACACTTAATCTTGAACCACTGTTTCTTGAAGTGTTTAACACATCCTAGATCTACCCAATTACAAGTAAAGTGCGTTTTGTCTAAGGATAAGCCAATTACATAAAATAGCGACATATGTTCACAAGCTTGAACAACTACATATGTCCTAACAATCTCCCCCTTTGGCAATCCGTGACAAAACCACAACATACAAATGACGATATGAGAGAAGTCATAAATCACTCAACTCATACTCACTTGTTACATACAGTAAAATCTATCCTAACACAAACTCTTGAAAAACTTTGCAAGAAGAGAGTTCATGGCAAGAAGACTTTGACAACCTGTATTTCTGAAACACTTATAAACAAAACACATCAAGGCATCTTTGTGTGAAACAGAAATAATAGATTGCATACAAGTAAAGAAACATGTGTATAAAGACAGAAAAGAAACAACACATGTAGAGATAGGTGAAAAAGAAAACATACATCATCATATAGAGAAAGAGAATAAGAACAATGTATGTAAATACATGATCAATGTATCTCTAAAAGATAAGAAAAGAAAAAAATACATCTGATCACCTCACTACATCCCTCAATCCACACTCCCCCTAACAAAAATGTCCTATGCTAACACTCCCCCTAAGTATGACTACTCTCATACAAAACTACTCCCCCTTTTGTCACGAGTGACAAAGGGTAGAGTGTCAAGTAGACATCTCATCCGATGAGTCAGCATCTCCATCATCATCATCGTCGGAAGCATCATCATCATCGCCATCGTCATCAGCCTCGGTCTCAGTCGACACATGAGGTGGCGGAGGAGAAGCCTCTGCAGCAAAGCCGCCCATGGTCGCCTGTCGCCTGGCGATGCGACCAACACGGACATTCACCTGATACAACTCCGTGGAGAGTGTATCTAGGCGAGCATCCATGCGCTGTAGCTGCGCCATGATGTCTCCCAAGCTGACATCGCTCGAAGAAGTAGAAGCAGAAGCTCGAGCAGATCTGGAGGTGGTAGGACGGGTGGAAGGAGTGGCATCGTCGGACAGTCGCGATCGGAACTGTGCCTCGCTACGTTGTACGGTAGCGGCATCTATGGCGGACATGACGCGGAAAGGATCGGACGAAGGGAAGGGAATGGAAAAACGACTCAGAATCCTCGTGATAGCGGAAGGGAAAATGAGCTTATCACGGGTGGCCGTATCTCTATAGACATCTATGATGGAACAAATAAAGTGAGAAGGAAAGTCTATAGAGAGATCCTTAAGGAGGGACAACAAGAACCGAGCACGAGGCTCTGTGATCGAGTTGTAGTGAGAGAGTGGGTGCAAAACAAAAGTCATCACCATGTTAAGGAATCTAGGACCTTTAGCAAAAGGTCTACATGGTGTGTACATGTGATCTCCCCAAGAGGTAGGACGTTCACAGAACGCCGAGATCATCTCGTCTTTGGACACAGTCCAGAGACGCTCACAGCTAGGGTAATCAGGATGATCCACCCTAGGTACATGGAGAACCTCAGAGACTAGCTCTGGGGTGACACAGAAGCGCGTACCTCTAACGCAAGAATAGAAAGAAGGTACTGAAGAATCTATCCCGTGGATATTGGAGTAAAACTCCTGTATCAACACGAGAGGAGATGTGACCGGGACGTCACACAGTGACTCCCAACCCCGAGTGTGAATGACATCGGGAAGGTCAGTGTCGGCAAAGTCTGCCAAGACGACGTGGCGTTCCGAATGAACACCGCGTTTAGAAAAGTTCTCCGAGAAGTCCTTGTGGGCTTTCTCATCACGGAACCGAACAGAGAGAGGGGTAGAATCAGAAGAAGACTGTCCCTTAGAACGCAGAGGGTTCTGGGACGGAATGGACTTACGTTTAGGAGCCATAGACGCTACTAACGCAAACATAGAAGAGGGGGAAAGAGGAGACAAACAGAAAAGTCCCAAACAAATCAATATTGGCAGAATGAAATATTGAAATGAAAAGAACGTATGCATGAAAATGCATGAACATGTGACATGCAACAATAAACACATCATGGGCTCAGCCCAATCCAAACCTAACAGCACACAATAGATTTGCACACATCTAAATGCATGAAAATACAATTTGAATGCTAATGTGATGCAATGCATGTGGTTTTGAAGATCAAAACTAGAAAACCAACCCATAAGTTTCATGAAAACCCCAACAATTTTGAAAACTCCCAAAAATTTTTCAAAAACACAAACCTAGGGTTTTGAAACAATGCAATGCATGAAATGAGGGATAAAAAGCTTACCAAATGATGAAGAACACGAAGAATCACTTGAGAAAGCCTTGAGAGAGGTTTGGAGGGAGAGTGAAAAGTTTTTGAGAGAAATCCGAGAGTTTTCGAGCGAGAGAGATCGAGAGAAATGAACTGAAAATCGCGAGGAATCAACTTATAGCCTCTCAGTAATTCTCGACAGCTGCAGGTGTCGAGATCTGTCGAGGTTAGCTGTCAAGGTAAGCTGTCGAGAAATGCACGTGGACAGATGCAGCTATCGAGGAAGAAGAAATAAGCTAGAGGGAACCTCGATCGATCCAGAAGCTATCGAGGAGCTATCGAGCAAACAGAAAGTTTCTCGATCGATCCGGCTGCTATCGAGGTATCTGTCGAGACTGCGATAAGAAAGAGTCTGAGGATCTCGACAGATAGCTATGTATCGAGAGGTATCGAGGAGGTGTCGAGATGCCTTTCAAAGCAGTTTTTCAAAAGAGGAAAAACACAGACATGAATGCAATCATGCATGCAACTCAACCAAAGATACAACCAATACATTAAGCTCTCAAAATCATCTCTCAACAAGAAAAAATGATGCACATGTATCTCAAAACACGCACACACACACTAAACAAGTCTAGCCAATTTTATTTTTCAAAAACAAGTCAAGACAGTTTAGTGAACATACATTAAAACATATAAACCTTGTGATGGCCAAATCACATTGTACCTGCACATGTATCAAGAATAGCAAAGAGTATTGCGTGTCGTGTGTGAAAACATCGCAAGATTGCATAAGTAACTCAATGTTATGACGATTTGAGATATGAGAAAATCACTTTAACTCACACACAATCATAACTGCTCGATGGGGACTATCACCTTTGAGGTACATCATATAACTCCCACATCTCCTAGAAAACACGCTTGCAACCATATTTTAAAGCATTTTGATTTTTTTTGCTTTTAATTTCTTTGCATATTTTCTTTTAACAAGCATATCATACATGGGCATACAAGAGAAAGAAAAGAAATACCCAATGATGTTAAGCTTTTGACACTGCACTTTTGCTATGCCGAAGCATACAGGTGTCCTATGACATTGCACTTTTGCTATGCCGAAGCATACAGATGTCATATTATGATTGGCGAGTAACAGTGGTGAGATGGTTATTTATGCCTTTCTCTTAGGATTTTCTAGTTCAACCCATCAAAAAGAGTGACACGAGTGTTAAGAAGAAGAGATTACTTAACCTTACTCATCACACACAAAAAGCTACAAAGCTCACTCGCTTAGTTGTGCAAAAGAGTGCTCATCTAAGCTACAGATGATACAAAGTTTAGAAAACTCTGTTTCATTGGCCATTACAAAAGTTCGCATGAACTAATGCACACAAACACACACTGTTTTTGTATTTTTCATTTTTCAATTTTTTTTTATTTTTATTAAAGAAGCAAAAATAAAACACAAAACTGAAAACACACAAACAAAAACATGTAAAGCAAAACAATGCATAAAACTAGATGCACATGCATGAGGAGGAGGAAAGATAGAAGGAAATCAATCCATGGAGATGACACCGATGTTTTGACGAAGGAACTCAAAACGTTTGCTATCCAGAGGTTTGGTGAACAAATCAGCTTTTTGGTCATCAGTGTGGATAAACTCAAGAGTAAGAACACCATCTTCGACAAGCTCCCTAATGAAGTGATGTCGAATCTCTATGTGCTTGGTTCGAGAATGTTGAACCGGATTCTTAGAGATATTGATGGCACTGGTATTGTCACAATAGATGGTGAGATGATCTTGACGAATACCATAATCATGAAGGAGTTTTTGCATCCATAGGAGTTGGGTGCAACAGCTACCAGCAGCAATGTATTCAGCTTCAGCAGTGGATAATGAGATGGAGTTTTGCTTCTTGCTCATCCATGAGACCAGATTATTTCCCACATAAAAACAACCTCCTGAGGTGCTTTTTCTATCATTAGCATTCCCAGCCCAATCAGCATCAGAATATCCAGCTAAGACATTATTAGTGTCTTTGCTATACCACACACCAAAGTTGGCAGTAGTTTTGACATACTTGATGATCCTTTTTAAAGCAGTCATATGTGACTCTTTGGGATTAGCCTGATATCTAGCACACACTCCTACACTGTAGCTAATGTCAGGTCTACTCGCAGTAAGGTAAAGAAGACTACCTATCATGCTTCTATAAAGTAAAGAATCTACACTTTTACCTAACATGTCAACAGTGAGTTTAACATTTGGGCTCATGGGGGTTCTAACAGAACTAGCAGATTCCAAACCAAACTTTTTCACAAGATTCTTAGCATATTTAGATTGAGAGATGAATATACCTGAATCTTGTTGACGAATCTGCAGTCCAAGGAAGTGAGACAACTCCCCGATCATGCTCATCTCAAACTCTGCTTGCATGAGTGTCGAGAATTCTTGAGCAAGCTCATCCTTAGTTGATCCAAAGATGATATCATCAACATAGACTTGAGCAACCACCA
This sequence comes from Castanopsis chinensis, assembly GCA_032878915.1. Lineage (NCBI taxonomy): Eukaryota > Viridiplantae > Streptophyta > Magnoliopsida > Fagales > Fagaceae > Castanopsis > Castanopsis chinensis. The sequence goes on from JAVQMG010000122.1 coordinate 24,959,123, forward strand.
GCTCACCAGCTTTTCTTTTGATGAAGAGAGTTTGATCAGCCTGTCCTCTTGTGAACCCATGGGATATCAAATATTGAGTCAACCGGTCATACCAAGCTCTGGGTGCTTGCTTTAATCCATAGAGTGCCTTTTTGAGGTACAACACATGATCCGGAAAGTGAGGATTGATGAACCCTTTAGGTTGAGCCACATAAACATCCTCTTTAAGCAATCCATTCAAGAAGGCGGTTTTCACATCCATCTGATATAACTTGAACTTCAAGTGACATGCTAAAGCAAGAAGGACTCTGATGGACTCCATACGAGCAACTGGGGCGAATGTTTCATCATAGTCTATACCCTCCATCTGAGTGTATCCCTGGGCTACAAGACGAGCCTTGTTTCGGATTACATTACCCTCCTCATCAGTCTTATTTCGGAATATCCATTTGGTGCCGATGACATGCTCGCCCTCCGGTCTGGGAACTAAGGTCCACACATCATTCCTCTGAAACTGAAGCAGTTCATCATGCATTGCTTCTACCCAACTTTCATCCTGAAGAGCTTCCTCAACTTTAGTGGGTTCAACCTGTGACAAATAGCAAGAGTATGACACAAAGTTAGCAACACATTTATCAACTGTGCGTTTCCGCAATGTGAGTTCATTCATGTTTCCCACGATAGTTTCTGGAGGATGATTTGATTTGATTCTGGAGAAAGGTCTTTTGTCTTCATGACACTCAGAATCTGGTGATGTAGGAATGTCTGCTGGCTCTTCTACAACACTGGGAGTACCAGGAGTACTTGGGGATGTAGGCTCTTGTTCCATGATCTCTAGATCTCTCCCAGGTTCTGGAGGGAGAATCTCTTTAGGAAGTTCCTCATCAATTTTCTCAGGATTGATATCTGAAGACTCATCAATAACAACATTTACAGTTTCCATGACCTTCATAGTTCTTTTGTTATATACCCGATAAGCCTTACTTGTGGTAGAGTATCCCAAAAATATCCCTTCATCACTTCTGGAATCGAACTTTCCTACATTCTCTCTATCCTTTAGGATGAAACAAGTGCTTCCAAAAATCCTGAAATACTTCACATTTGGCTTTCTTCCTTTCCACAACTCATATGGAGTCTTTTTGGTGCCGGGTCTGAAGTATACTCTGTTCACTGTGTGACATGCAGTGTTAACTGCTTCTCCCCATAGATTTCTAGCCACATCCTTACTGTGCAGCATGGCTCTTGCCATCTCCTGGATAACCCTGTTCTTTCTTTCTACTACACCGTTCTGCTGAGGAGTAATAGGAGCAGAGAATTCTTGAGATATACCTGATCTTATGCAGAATGACTCCATGTATGAGTTTTCGAATTCTTTACCATGATCACTTCGAATTCGGTCAATTTTCAGGTTCTTCTCATTTTGTAGTCTTGTGCACAATGTTTCAATGTGCTCAGGAGCATCAGACTTGGATCGTAGAAGAATAACCCAAGTGTACCTGGTGAAGTCATCTACTACAACCATGATGTATCTCTTTCCTCCAAGAGATTCGGTTCTCGTAGGACCCATAAGATCTAAATGCAATAGCTCCAAAGGTCTGGATGTTGCTGATGTCTGAGTGCTTGGATGCTTGGCTTTCGTCTGTTTTCCAAGTTGACATGGTCCACACACAACATTGTTCAACCTACTCAGCTTTGGCATCCCTAGAACAGACTCATGCTTAGATACAATAGAGAGATGTTTGTAACTAGCATGCCCCATCCGTTGGTGCCACAAGTCTTCATTTGGCAACCGAATACTATTGCATACAATATCAGCATCAGGCACTAAACCATAACAGTTGTCTAGAGTACGTACCCCACTTATGAGTTTCTTTCCAGATTCATCCATAACAAGACATTTTCCTTTGGAGAATAACACCATGAAGTCTTGATCACATATTTGGCTTATACTCAACAGGTTCACTCTTAGGCCATCCACATAGAGAACATTTGCAATGTCTGGTAGTCCAGGTAGAGAGATAATTCCTTTCCCTTTAATTTGTGATTTGCTCCCATCACCAAAGGTGACATTTCCACCTTTCTTAGACTCGAAGACTTTGAAGAGGGATCGGTCTCCAGTCATGTGTCTAGAGCAGCCACTATCAAGGTACCATAGGCACGTGTCCATTACTTTGAACGCGGACTTCATCATGAAACACACTTCATGCTTAGACAGCAGATCAGTGGGAATGGTATCTTCTCTCATCTGCTTCTTCCGAGCCAGGCCTTTAACTTTAACTCTGTTTAAACAAACTCCTTTGCACATTTTAAATTTGAGACAGTCTAGTTCCTGCTTGTATACACTGAGATCTTTTCCAATAGTCATCATGGAGGGAATCAAATAACTTTTAGACTTGTGTTTTCTGAGACACTCAAGGAAGGGAGATTAGAAAAACAAGATGTATTTGATATCACAGTTCTCTTAGCTGAGAGACTGTCATTTTTCCATGACAACAGGGGTCAATGGATCACACACAATAGATTAAACCCTAATCAGAGTGTGCTCGCTCTGATACCACTTGACAGGCCACAAATGCGTTGACCCCTTGTGATAATTTAGATTAATTAAATTAGCCCAGTTATTAATTAATCAAATTAACATGCAATCACGTGGCAGCACAAACAAATCACCAAACTAAGTTATGCAGCGGAAAATAAACAACACGGTGATTTGTTCACGAATGGGGAAAACCCTAAGGCAAAAACCCCACCGGGTGATTTAAGGTCACCACTCCCGAAACTCCACTATTATCACAACAAGCAGTTACAAGTAAGGAATCCCAGTACCTCACCAACCTACAGTTGAACTCTTACCCCAATACCCAATTGGACTTGTTCTGTAGTGACAACTTCTCCAGTTAAATGCACGGCTCCCAGTACGTGACTAACCAATGTGATGCGCGAATCCCAGTACGCGTCTTACTCCTTTTGCACGAATCCAAGTACGTGACTCACTCACCAACTTAAGGAAGAAAGAATGTTGGCTGCAAAGTTCTTCAAATCATCAGAGATGAACTAGGGCACGAACTTTGTCTCACAGATCACAATTTGCATGAAAGAGAAGAAGCAACTTGTATCTTGTGAATTCTGCTTGTTGCTTACTTTGACGGCCCTTAAAATAATCCTTTTATATGTCTAGGGTTAGGAGAAAAGAAGTCCCAAAGACACACACACGGATTGGACTTGAAACAGACTTGGAATTCTGTTTTCTTTAATTCTCGACAGATGGAGGTGTCGAGAGGTGTCGAGACAGCTGTCGAGGCTCGGGCTTAACAGCTTCTTTAAATCTCGATAGATGTATCTATCGAGGTAGGTGTCGAGATTTAAAAACCAGCACTTCCTTGCTTGTATCTTGGACAGACTTTGACGGCTTCAACACTTAATCTTGAACCACTGTTTCTTGAAGTGTTTAACACATCCTAGATCTACCCAATTACAAGTAAAGTGCGTTTTGTCTAAGGATAAGCCAATTACATAAAATAGCGACATATGTTCACAAGCTTGAACAACTACATATGTCCTAACAGATCTACTTCATTCGCAATTGTTAACATGTACTATGTAAATTTCAAAATTCAAGAACCAGAGAGCATACCTTGATGCAATGAAATTCAAAACCAAAGATTAGAAGTACTTGGGAACACTTTTAATCTTCACTCCAATTCCACTTAATGCCCAAGAAGTGTGGTCTTTCAATCAATTTCCCATGGAGAATAAGAGAGTGGCTTACACTCACTACACACCATTTCATTCCTTGTTTAACACTTATGACATCTGTATGTTTCTTTACTTATATCTAATTGATTATCTAATTAGGCTAGCCTTTTGGGCCATTCTAATTGTGCTTTAGTATGTGTCTAGGAGTGGGACAAAAAATGAACAAATAAGACTTTAGCTCTAATGAGCCTTGGGCTTTTCTGTCAACTCTTGACAAGTTCAAAGTTACCATTAATTATATTTAATACCACTATATAAATATAATTGCACTCTAGGCCTTCTTAATAAATTATATCCCAAGACTTAATTGTACATGCAACCCCTTTATAAAATATTCGTAGTAATACTAAGTCATGAATGAAGCCTGTCATTGAAGATTACTACATCTTAATCCTTGAGTACCCGATTTAATCCTTTAAGTTATTCATCATATATTTAAAAAATCCAATTTCATAAATATATACTTTAGTAACTCCTTGTTAAAGTAGCTAGGTTTAACACTCTGAATAACCAAACCCATTAAACTTATCTCAAGGGAATATTTTATATCTCCGTTAAAAGATTATGAATTCCATCTTGAGAATATATGTTCCATCAACACTAAGTCTGGCTACCCAACATACTGAGGTTTTGATCGTTACTTTAGTTCTCACTCTTGATATATTAAAGCTACCTACACTTTATAATAAGGTCCATTATTCTCTAAGAATTAAGAATTGAAGTAAAAAGAAGTCGTGAGATTTATTATTCATTTGACAATCGTTAGGAGAATAATAAATCTTACAGCGGTCCAGTTTAATATGTCTTAAATCATAAAACATATCAACGCATCAACAAGAATTCTCCACTTCCATGATCAAGACAAATTATCTTAGTTGATATTTTATAATCTTTGCAGATGAAATACCCAAATTCATCACTGACTACGAACTATAATTCTGAGTTTTCAAAGAATTTGTGATCTATATCTTTTTTGACTAAATCACATAAATCACATACTATGCATCTCATGGAATATATGATAATGTCCAAATATTCATGTTACCATTATTTTAGATAATAATAAAACAACTTTATTAATCACAATATTAAGTCATACATAATGTCATACATAGTATCATACAATAGGATTTAAGGGCACTAATCCTAACACATACGTGGGCCGAGGGCCACTTAGGTAATTTTATTTCAAAAATTGGATTTGTTTATCATTTAAAAAGTTATATTTTCCATTTTAACACTTCTTAAGTCTATTTGATATCTGATTTGGCTCTAAACTAACCTTGGGCCTTGGAGTTTGGGCATCATTAGGGAACGGGGGCCTGAGTCATAAGGGGTACAAAATGCGATGTCTAAAAATTCCCCTCTTTTGATTCGTGAGCTTCACTGATGGAATCAAAAGAATAAGAGACAAAACATTTTGTTTTGATGTACAGCTTAGGCCCAACCCACGTACACAACACACTTCACACATACATAGGGCGGGGAGCAACTCTAGAGAGCTGTGTGGGATTTGTAAGTTTGAAGTCCCACCTTTGTTGCTTGGGAAACAAGCAACGACAGGCTCATTATCTTAGAACTTATTTTGACACTTGTAAGCGAATGGCGAGTGACTCACTATCCTAGAGTCACTTAAAAAGAAAAACAAAAACCAAAACAAAAAAGGGTGCTTTTCTAGATAACCCAACAAACAACAAAAGGATACAGTTTTTATGGTGTCCATCCGAGACTCTTGCCTTAAACATCTCTGGGTGACTGGCGCCTCTTGTCTTCTTCACTTCTTTCTCTACTTTTTCTGGTGAGGCCTTTGCCTCAGGTTGACCTTGGTCTCTTTCTCTATCTCTACCTTTTTCTACCGTGCCTACATATTCAATTCCTGGAGGATATGTGTACGAGTGGTCTTGATTGTTGGATCCATCAAGGGTGGTGAAAACCAGCTGAGGAGTAGGTATGTATGGGGTGGAATCTTTTGCCTCTTTCATGACTTACTTGGGGATGGGAAACTCCTTGAGGAGTAGTGTAACTTTTGTAGATGTGTGATCTATTGTGGAAGAATCTTATGCTTCCTTCATGGTTGAGGACTTTGAGGAAGAATCTTCTGCTTCCTCACTGTGGATTGTTTAAATATGGTTGAGTCCATCGGGGAAGAATCTTCTACCTCCTCCATGGGGATGATGTTCTAGACATGCTTAATCCACTGGGGAAGAATCTTCTGGGATAGTGTTCATGTTTCATTTGGGGAAGAGTCTTTTGCTTCCTTTACTGCTCACTAAGGGGTTCTGGGTGACCTTATGCCTAATTGGGGCAATCTTAAGATGTTTTTTTTTTTTTTTTACTATTTATTACTAAACTACACATAGTTTAGTGGTGAGGCCTAAACTACACGTAGTTTAGCCATCAGGTGTGTTCTCACCTCTTCATTTTTCCCAACAGCTACCAACCATTTATTTTTCTTCTTCGTTCTCTTCATCTCCCTCATCTCTTCACATTAACTCTTTAACTTCCCTTTTTTCTCTATAAAAACTTCTCTCTCCTCTCTTTTCCTCACATCATCTAATTCTCCCATTTTTTTAAAACACCCTCATTCTCTCTTTTTCTCACTAGACTGCATCTAAGGCCAAGAAGTCTTCCTATGTCCTTTCCTCCAATACATTTCTCCTCACCCGTTGGAGTGAAGCAGTGAGATTGACGGAGTGTCCTTCATTGACATACTGGCCAAAGAATCACATCCCTATGGCTGAATCTGTAATTTTTCAAACTTTTCTCATTTTCAAGTTTCTCTTTAATCTTTCGTTTTGATGTGTTTTTGGCCATGTAAATGCTTGGGTTTTCTTGTCGGACGGGTTTAGATGAAAACCTGACACATTAGGAGGGATAGAAACATGTTTATGATTGATTTTGGTTGATATATACTTGAAAATTTCGAAGGACACTTTCTGTTTGTGCTTCTGCATTTGTAGGCTCGAGCTTGCATACATAGCTTGGATTTATGCGCATGCAGCTTTGTTCTTGCGTACATAGGTTTGTTCTTGAGGCTCTACGTATATGGGTTTTGGCCTGTGTATGCAAGGTCCTGTCTACGTACGAGAGCCTTGATCTACGTACGTGAGACGCTTGGCAGAGGCCTTACTTTGCCTATCTTCACTTCTTTCGCAACTGTTTCACTTTTATATGCAATCCTAAAACCCCTTTTTGTCATTTTTGCACTTGAACATCACTAAATCCTTCATTTTATCTTTATTCTTGCATCGAAAGCATCATTTCTCATCATTTTCACTAGAATCAGGAATCTAATGTTATCTTTTTCTTTTGCAGTCCTCATCCCCTTATGTTGGTAGGGGAAGCACCAATAAGGTTGTGGAGTGGTATAACATCCTTTTTCTTGAAACTAAGGCTTACATCTGGGAAGCGGGCTTTGAACCTATCCTTAACCTCCTGATGGAAAAGTCTGCAAGTGACACTTTGGTGCAATACCTCATCGAGTGGTGGTGGGATACTACTCATACCTTCCATATTGCTGAGCGAGAAATGATGGTGACTCCCCATGACTTCTATCACATGACCGGCCTTACCTTCAAAGGGTCTTGACATGTTGTGGAGGAAGTACTCCACCGAGACCATCTGTTACTTTGACTTTGTAAGAGATTACATACTTCTCCCACAAAGGACTATGGAGGAGCACATTCAGATGGCTAGAGATTTTCTTCTACATTTTTTAGGAGCTTATCTCTTCACTAATGGTGGGCAAATAGTGTCCTGAAGGTGGTCCACCCTCTTTCAAGACTTTGCATATGCACGGAGGGCCAATTGGGGGCAGGCATGTCTTGCTTATCTTTACTCTATCATTGAAACTTTTAGCCGAGGCACCTTGCGGCAGCTTGTGGGGCATTGGAAGCTCCTTGAGGTTAGTTCTCTTTTCATCTCTTGTATTTTTATTTGTAGCTTGTAGTCTTGCAAACTATATCATCTTGCAAAATGTCTTCTTGCAAACTGTACCAATCTAAATTCGAGGGAATTCCCTCGAGTGAGGGCCTACCTTGTTGGGTTAACTTTGGATGAGGTAAGTTTAAGAGTTCTAATTTTCATACTTCTTCATGCATTTCCATTGGGATACTCTTTTTCTAACCTTATATCATTATAGGTCAACTGGACTCCCTAGGATGGCTAGCCCCTTCCTGCTTCTTCGGATTTGGAAGTTGCTTCCATCATTGCATCGGAGACTACATGGCCCTTCGAAGGAGAGGGCTTGAGGCACTTTACTTGGCAGAGAGGGTGCAGTGTCAATTGGTGGGTGTAGATGACCCACAGATTCCAATGGATCCTTGAAGTTCATGCTTGCCTCACACTCCATGACTAATGCTGAGTACAACTCGTGGAGGAGTGGCACTACCTACACAGTGCAGCTCCTTGATGGATTGGGCTATGAGGAATTCAGCATCTCCTACCTCATGCCTTCCTTTACTGTTTAGGTATATGATCAATCTCTTCTTCTTCTTTTCCTTTTCCTTTACCTTGTTTGTCATGGCTTTTAATGGTGGAAAACTGTAGCAGGAGGAGCCTACTACAGGTGAGCCAATTGATCCTCCACATCTCCCTTGGACAGTTTATGCTTATGGCCTCAATGGCTTTGCTCGAAAGTGCTCTATGCTCCGTAATCCCAATGTTATGGGCTACCCTTTTCCTCCAAACACATGGGTGGTGAGTTCTTCTTTCTATTTGTTTCTTTTTTCTTCTTGTTGTCTCTCCTCTTTTTTGATCACTAACCCTTCTTTCTTTGAACTACAACCCACCATCCAAGAGCATGAGGAGTTGGTATGGTTGGTTGGGAATCTCAAGCTAGAGGTGACCAACTATTCAAGGAGCTTGTTGTTGGAAAAAATCTGGTTTTGTATCTCATACAAAACACACAGCGGAAGCAACAAATAAGGATCTATTTCATTCATGATTGACAACATGCACTATGTAAATTTTAGAATTTAAGAACAACATAGCGTACCTTGGTGTAGAGAAATTCAAAACAAAGATTAGAAGTACTTGGGAACATTTTTAATCTTCACTCCAATTCCACTTTACGTCCAAGATGTGTGGTCTCTCAATCAGTTTTCAAAGGGAGAATGAAAGTGTGTCTCACACTCATTCTTTTTCTTTTTCTCTACACTTCTTTTTCATTTTTTTTTCTCTTAAAGAAAAAAATTCTGTATGTTTCTCCCTTTATAACTAACTGATTATCTAATTGGGCCGGCCTATTGGGCCTTTCCAATTGGGCTTTAGTGTGTGGCTTGGAGTAGGACCAAAAGGGACCAATAAGACACTAGCTCCAATGGGCCTTGGGCTTTTCCGTCAACTCTTAACAAGTTCAAAATTACCATTAATTATATTTAATACCACTATATAAATATAATTGCACTCTAGGCCTTATTAATAAATTATATCCCAAGACTTTATTATACAAGTAACCCCTTCATAAAATATTCGTAGTAATACAAAGTCATGAATATAGATTGCCACTTTGAAATTACTACATTTTATCCTTGAGTACCCGGTTTAATCCTTTAAAATTATTCATCATATATTTATGAAATCCAATTTCATAAATATATACTTTAGTAATTTCTTACCAAAGTGGTTAGGCCTAACTCTTTGAATAACCAAACCCATCAAACTTATCTCAAGGGAATATTTTGTATCTCCGTTAAGAGACTATGAATTTCATCTTGAGAATATATGTTCCATTAACACTAAATGTGGTTGCCCAACATACTGAGGTTTTGACTGTTACTTTAGATCTCACTCCTGATATATCAAAGTAACTTACACGTCATGATCAGGTCCATTATTCTCTTAGGATTAAGAGTTTATGTAAATAGAAGTTGTGAGATTTATTATTCATTTGACAGTCGTTAGGAGAATAATAAATCTCATAGCGATCCAGTTCAATATATCTTAACTCTTAAAACATATCAACATATCAACTAGAAGTCACCACTTCTATGATCAAGACAAATCATTTTAGTTGATACGTTATAGTCTTCGTAGATGAAATGCCCAATTTCATCACCAACTACGAATTATAAATTCTGAGTTTACAAAGAACTTGTGATTTATATCTTCTGTGACTAAATCACATAAATCACATACTATGCATCTCATGGACTATATGATAATGTCCAAATATTCATGTTACCATTATTTTAAATAAAAATAAGACAACTTTATTAAACGCAACATTAAGTCATACATAATGTCATACATAGCATTATACAATAAGATTTAAGGGCACATATCCTAACACTTGTATGGTCTTAGAGGGGTGGCCTACCCAAGCAATGGTGGTGATGATTATGATGGTGGTGGTGATGAGGAGGATTTGGATGCGACTCCTAGCTACCAACCAAGGAAGAGACAACACCATTGATAACTTGCAGTCAAGACACATAGGAATACAACACATGTATTTCTTTGTTTTTGCTACTTTTATTGTTTTTTATTTCTTTTAGCAGACATTTAATTTCAGTTTGAGGTAAAGGGTTGTAAGTTAAGAACATCTTTTAACATTTATGCTTTTAATTGGGACTAGTAATTAATTTCCAAGATATATGCTTAATTGTATGTTTCCATACAATATTGCTTCTTTAATGCTTGAAATCTAGTGTTTGAAATATGTCTTGAATGATCCTTTATGTTGTAGGAACCTTAGGGATGCCTTGGAGTGGAAAGAACCATGCTTAAAAATAGGGAGAATGAGTTTCTACCAAGCATTGTGCGTACGTGGGGATTGGCTTGTGTATTTAGCTTTGACTTAGTGCATATAGGGTTGACCTTGCATATGTGGGCATCGAATTAGAGGAAACCCTAACCACCCTAATTAAGTATAAAAGTAATCGTTTGGGTCCTAGAACCCTCGCCAACATATTTTTAACTCAGAGATCACTTTTCTGAGGTCCCCCAATGGCAAAAAGCTCTCCATTCGATGTCTCAGCTTGGACTAGGATGCTAAATCCTAATTTCAAGGTCTTCATTGCCCCCTACGATCTTTCTTGTGTCTTTCCATCCCATTAAATAAGGGTGGATAAGCCTCTTCTTCGTGGTGCTACCAACTATTGGGTCTTTACTGGGCATGTTTTCCACTTCAATGGAGTAGAATTATGCCCCACTATTGAAGAATTTGGTGCCATCATGGGTGAACTGGTGATTGACAATCTCATCTTCTCTACCATGGGTGGGGATTTCCCTTTTTTTCAACAAGTTGTGTTGGGCGTCCCTTTTGCTAGGGCAAATAGGTGGTGTATCTGCCAAACTCAACCTTAGCTTGGTTTTTGCACAATTTTTCGAATTGGCCATTCTCACAAATGAAAGGCCATGTTCATACTTTCTTCGTGCCTTTTGCTTTTGTGCTCTTACAAGGTACTTCTTGTCCAAAGGTCATATTGTGTGGACCTTCGGATGTGCAAGGTGGTTTATGAGCTAAAGAGAGGTAACCTAGTTGGCTTGATTTGGTGGAAACCCTCAACAGTTTGGGTGCCTTTCATAGGAAGGAAGCAAGCTTTTTTTAGGGAAGTCCTCTTCTTTTCGGATATAATCCCTAAGTTTTTCATAGGCTCTCAACCTAGTGGGATCCCTTTAATTTTGCAGCCTTTCGGTTTTCAACCCATCTAGGCACCTTATATCATCTTTCATTATTATTTATATATTTGTTTCAATCATGCTCTCTATTCTTTTTTGCTTTTTCTCTTTTTTCTTCTTTTTTGGTGCTTTCCTTTTTTTTTTTTTTTACTGCCTCCTTTTTTTTTTTTTTTCCAGAGATGGCTACAAGAGAGGCTTCGGTTACTTCAACCTCCTACCGTACCCCCTAGCACATACCTCCCTAGTCATTTTAGGGACTGCCGACTTCATCAAAATGACATGTGCTTTGAGGTGTACATGGAGTTTATCGATTACATCAAGGAGACCGACATTTAATGGGTTGTGGAGTGGTGGCACATCTTAAGCATGGTTCACTATTGCTGCAAAGACTATTGTGTGCCTTTAGTTGGACTTTATCACTGCTCATACTACTCCACTTGTCTTATCTCAATGAAATTTGGAGAGCATCAAGGAGCTCCTAGTGGTGAAGGTGCCTTTCACACCGAGGTGTTCACTAATAGGATCTTAGGTAGGCTTTGTGAGGCTTGGCCACGCTGTAGGGTGACTAAAGGCATTGAGACTCCTCGATTCACCTATCCCACTACGGGGTACAAGCAATGGTTAGAGGATAACATGAAGTGGATTCTGAGGGATGAGAAAGCTTAAATGAAGACTAGCAAGAAAGCAAGGAGGATTGAGTGACCACCTTGATATGCCCCATATTTTACTTTTCTGCACTTTATGATTCTCATGCTTTTATTTTTGAATTTAATAAAGGATTGGAGTGTTAAATCCCCTATGAAAACAATCTTGTTAACTTTTAATTTGAGTAATAATAGAATCATTTTTTTGTTGTCTTTGTTTATTGTCATCTCATTCCTTTGTTTTTTATTTTTCTTTTCTTTTTCCTTTGCCATGTAATTTTTGTATATCACATCCCTTCGGGAATTTTTACCATACCCATGGTCTTTTCCCCTAAATTTTGCCTAGACTTCCCTTTTAGGTTTTCAATCTAGCGGGGTTCTTTTGCCTAGGCCACCCTTTTGGGTTTTCAACCTAGCAAGCTCTTTTTTCTCTTTTTCTTCTTTAAATGTTGTATTTTTAGAGTATCCATGTTAATTGGGTGAAGCATCTCTTCCCCATCCAAATCTCTGATCCTTGTAGCACCTCCAAAAATGATCTTCTTAATGATAAAAGGCTAAGACTACCTTGGCTTCATCTTTCCTCTTGGATGAAAAATCTCATCTTAAAGCACGTTTAGGACCAAGTCCCCTTCTTTAAGGTTTCTCGGTTTCACTTTCTTGTTGAATGCCTTAGCAATCCATTTTTGGTACTCTTGTGCATGATATTGTGCCCTAGCCCTCTTCTCATCTATCAAAGCCAATTGTTCATATCTCACCTTAGCCCAATCCTCTTCTAGGACCTTGGTTTCCCCTAATACCCTCAAAGATTGTATCTCCACCTTAATTGGAATCATCGCCTCACTACCATAAATCAAAGAGTAAGGCTTTTCGGCCCAATCTTTGTATGTCACTGCCATTTTGGCTAGGATGTTCTTTACATTCTTATTAGCTTCTTCTATGACCCCATTAGCTTGTGGTCAATATAGTGAAGATTTGTGATGCTCAATGCTATATTCTTCCATGACTCTCTAAGCTTCACCCTCAAAGTGGGAACCATTATCGGAGAAGATCTTTTGAGGCACCCCAAACCGACATATGATGTTGTTTTCTAAGAACCGAGCCACATGCTTAGCCTTCAATACGGAGTAGGAGGTTGCTTCCACCCACTTGGTGAAATATTCAATTGCCACCATGATGTATTCATGCTTATTTGAAGCCTTAAGAGCCATCCTTTCGATCACATCTATTCCCTAAACTGAGATTGGCCATGGAGAAGTCATGCTATACGACTCACTAGAAGGTACATGGTTCAAGTTGGCATGTGTTTGACAATCATGGTAATTCTTCACATAGTCCACATAATTGGTCTCCATCGTATTCCAATAGTACCCCATCCTTAGGATTTTCTTGGCTAACACTCTCCCATTTATATGAGGGCCATAAATCCCTTGATGAACTTCTTCCATTACCTTTTTGACTTCTTCCTTCTATAAGCAACGAAGGTGTATACCATCGTAGGACCTTTTATAGAGTTTTCCTCCACATAGGATGTACTGTATTGCCATCATCCTAATGGAACAATGTTCTCTCTTGTTGGCACCATCCAGATATGCCCCTAGGTCCAAGAACTTCATGATGTCATAGTACCACGGAACTTCCTCTTCCTCTTCCTCTATGGTCATTATTGAAGTTTCGGTCTTCCCTTTATGTACTTCCTCATATCTTTGCTCATCTCCAAGGGTCATGTTTATACTCCCTTAGGTATTTCAACCATGGAGGTTGAGGTAGCTAAGGCATTCGCAAATTGATTTTGAGCTCTAGGGATAATTTCGTACTCAATCTTGTCAAAGGTCTTGGTCAAGTCCTCTAAGTATTGTTGATAAGGATTCAAGTGTTCCTCTTTCACCATCCACAACTTTTGTGCTTGGGATATAACCAAAGTTGAATCTACAAAGACTTCAGCCTCCTTTATCCTCAACTTTTGAATAGCTTCCATTTCGACAATATAAGCCTCATATTTAGCCATGTTATTAGTTACTTTTTAGTTCAACTTGATTGCCAAAGGAATGTGAGATCCCTTGTGAGTGATCAAGAGTATTCTTATCCATTCCCATATTGGTTTATGATTCCATCAAATTACATATTCCATGTCCCTAACTCAACATCCAAAATTCCCTCATCCGGAAATCTTTTTTACCATCTTCCCATTCTATAGGGTTCTCGGCGTAAAAACCCGACATGACGCTCCCTTTAATATTTTTTGTAACCATGTACTTCAAATTGAATTCTGCCAATAAGATCAACCATCTTGATAATCTTCCACTCAAATCAAGCTTCTCAAAGAGATACTTTAATGGATCCATTCTTGCTACCACCCATATTTAGAAAGGTAAAATGATATGTCTCAACTTCTATACAACCCAAACAAGTGCAAGACATGACTTTTCTATTGGAGTGTACCTAGTCTCATAATCATGGAACCTTTTGCTTAAGTAGTATATGACCCTCTCATTCTTGTCATTGTCTTCTTGTGCAAGCATACTTCCAACTACATCTCGTATGATAGAGAGGTTCATTATTTTTTAGGAGTTTGAAGATGGGCTCACAAGTGGAGGTGAGCTTCACAATGAATTAACTAATGTATTGTAATTGACCCAAGAAACCCCTTATCTCTTTCTCAGTTCTGGGCGAAGGGATCTCCCATATGGCTTTGATCTTGGATGGGTCAGCTTCTGTCTCTTTATCACTCATTAGGAAGCCTAGCAATTTTTTGGCGTTTATTCCGAAGGTACACTTTTGTGGGATCAATCTTAGCCTATAATCTTTACTCCTCTCAAAGAACTTCCTCAAGTTTATGGTGTGGTTTTCTCTATCATTGGATTTCACTATCATATCATCAACAACACTTCCACCTCACTGTGCATCATACCATGAAACAAGGCTGTAACCATTCTTTGGGAGGTTTCCCCAGCGTTCTTAAGGCCAAACGGCATCACCGTGTAACAATAGATTCTCCATTCGGTAGTGAAAGTGGTTTTGGTCATATCTTTGGGAGCCATTTTGATTTGGTTGTACCCCGAGAAACTATCAATGAAAGACATCAAGGCACTTACCGCCATGTTATCCACCAAGACATCAATGTGAGGGAGAGAAAAGTCATCCTTAGGGCATGCCTTGTTCGAGTCCCTAAAATCCACACACATCCTCACATTACCATCCTTCTTAGGTACGGGCACAAAATTGGTTATCCATTCGACTTGGTGAACAGGTTTAATGAATTCTACCTTTAATTACTTATTGATTTCCTACTCGATTTTTAAAAGCCATTCGGTCCTCATTCTTCTCAACTTTTGTTTGACGGCTACCATGTTATCATAAGTATCAATGTGATGTTGAGCTATCTTAGGGTCAATTTCGAGCATATCTTCATAGGACTATGCAAACACCTTTTGAAATTTCATGAGAAGTTCTTGAAGGTCTTTTCTTTCATTTTCATTTAGAGTTGAGACAATTTTAATTAAGCATGGATTCTCATTATTGCCCAAATTAATTGTTTTAAGAGTTAGTTCCATAGGTTCAATTTTCTTTTCCAATTGTTTATTAATTTCATTTGAATTATTTAAGTGTATAATTTCAATGTTATAGGACACATCAAAGTTAGCCAAATCAGAATTTATCTTATTGAAAATATTGAAAAGTACATTGGATTTGCATTACAAAACTTTTTCCCCATCTTTTCAAAAAACCCAGCCCAAGTCCAATTATTAATGGGCCCCACTGCAGGCATGATGAATTTGGAAGGATCACTTAGCTCTTTATTGGTGATGGCGAACACGTCCCCACTCGTCTTCATTATGGTCTTCATTACTTCAGAATCCATGTAGTTCACCCAATCAACCCCTTCTTGCATCTTTTTGATCACCATGGTAGGCTTCTCCTTAAAGATGAGGTTTTCATTAAAGAATATTTCCCAACCCAGATACACCTTTCCATCCTTACCTACCCAAGGTTTGGGGAAGTCATAATAAGGGAAGTTTTCCCCTTCCTTCATGAAGTTCCCATTGAGCGTGCCAAGGTTTTTCTTGATTCCTTCTTAGCCTTCAAAGAATCCTAAACCATCCCTAGTCACTTAAGTTTTGACGTTGGAGAACTTGACTACCCCTTTTCCTTCTTTTCCAAGGCCCATACCAAGCATGTATCCCATGTTTTTCATCATTGCAATCACCTCATAGCTACAATATAGGAACAAGTTAGTAGTATACCATTCATCCTTCAATCCATAGTTAGCCATGTTTACAAAGTCAAAGCCATTCATTTGAAGCTCAATTACTCCTTTCTCGAGTCCACAAACTGGTGCTAGAATTTCACCATCTCCAAGCACTATGGAAATCCCTCATTTTCATGGGATCTTCATCTTTTGGTGTAGTGAGGAAGGGATTGCCCCACTGAGGTGAAGCCAAGATCTTCTCAAGAAAAGGTTGTAATTTGGGGTGATGTCCATGACATGAAACTCCACAATGGTTTCTATTGGACTAGTCTTGCAAGAAGCCTTGAAAGTACCCATGACCTTTCTTAAAGTGTTGTCATATGCCTTTATGGTCAAAGGTGAAGGGATGATAGCCCCCATATCTAGGCTAATAATGTGGGCGGTCCTAAAAGGACAAACATTCAAGGTAGACCTATTGTCAATAAGTACCATCGGAACCTTGACACCCAAGCATTCAATGGTGATTTGCAAGGGTCTAGTGTGAGTAGCTCCTTCAGGAGGGAGATATTCATCAAAAAAGGCAAGGATGGGGTGTGAGGAACCCTCAACTCCCATGAGAGACAAAACTTCTTGTGGTATAGTTTCTATAGGTACTTCTTTCCCATTCAAGGCGACTAAGAAATCCTTACGATGTGTTTGAGAGGCCATGAGTAAGCCCCATACGGATACATGAGCTTGAGTCTTCTTTAATTGCACTAAGACCCTATTTTCTTTGTCTTCTTTTCCTTTAGGTTCCGCGGGCTTTGACCATTCTCCTAAATCTCTACCAGGATGATCCTTTTACAAAAAAGATGGTTTGTAGTGCTTCCTACCCCTAGTGATATTTGCTACATTGTCCTCTAAGACCATTTTCTTTAATTCTGTCACTCCATTGGGAAGTATTCCCCACACCACTACCGCTTCCTTAAAGACTTCATCTTCTTCATCCAATGTTCCTTGGACTTCCACGACATTGATATTGACTTTTGTAGTTTCTATCAATTTTGAGCAATCTCATTGAATCTCATCTATTTACACCCAATTTTGATATAAAGGAGGAGCCCTATGGTAATCAGGTAAAGGGTTCTTTCTAATGTTGGGTTTGGTGATAATGTTGGGATTTGGGAAGGTTCTATTATCTTTATGGTCTTGTATTTCGTGTTTGAAGTGGAAGCTGTAAGGGATATGTAATACCCGAAAAAAAAAAAAGATTTAAAAGGAGGGGTATTTAAGTAATTTTGTTTATGGGGTCAACTTTTATAATTAATATTACTAAGGGGGTTTTTAGAAATAAGGTTGAAACCCTAGTTATATATATAGTCTAATTTATGTCAGCTATACTGACAGATGTTTTGAGAGAAGAGACTATCCAAAATACTTAAGTAGAGAAGGTTTGACTGCACAATTGAGGTAAGAGCCTAAGAATCTCTCTCATGTCAAATCTAAGCCTATTTGGAATTAGAATATTTTTATTTTATGTGGATATTTTGACCAGTAGTGAAACTATTTAATTATTCAAAAGTTTTAATGATGCAAACGAAGAAAAGTTTAGATTTATAAGCATAGCTAGAAGTTGTAGATTTTAGGTGTGATGGGTCTCAACTTTCTAAAGAGTTTGGTTGTTTAAGAACTATGCCCGAATTGATGGAATTGGGGAAAAAGAAAAAAACAAAGAAGCCAAAGAAGCATGTGTTTAGGTTTAAGGTCTGACAAGTAAAAAAAAAAGTGGTGTACATAATAGTGAATTTTATTGAAGATACTTGGCTACAAAAGAAAAGAAAAAAAAAAGAAAGAAAGAAAGAAGGAAGTAAGTGCAGTACAAGTCAGGTGGCCCACGTCCTTGTCTTCATAGTGTGATATAGCACTAGGAACTTAGGCGTTATCTTTCAAGGCATTAATGGTGGCAGAATGTTTATATTATGATAGGTGCAATTTTGGTGTGGGATAAGTAGACAATTATGGGATATTTTTAGTAGTCTTTTAGTCGGGTGCCGTTATAAGTCTTTCTTGAATTATTTGATTATTGTAAAATTGTGCTTATAAATTGTTAGGTTAGATCTAAGGATTTTAGAGGAAGTGTTAGGGAGAAGTTCTTTATGGTGAGCTAATTGAGGTAAGTAACCTTATCCTAATTGGTTTTATTTTGCGTATTTTAACTACTGAAATTTTTTTACAGTTGTTGCAATTTTATTTCTATTGTATTATTGATTTCAAGTAAAGAATTATCACAAATATCCGATTACTGAATATAGGATGTATTTTATTTAATTTTTTTTAGCTATATTGATTTAAAGTAAAGAATATAGAAATATCACAAATATATTTGAATATTGAACATATGATTATATATATATATATGTATTTGAATGAGATATATTTTTGTCAGGACTATGATTTCATATATATAATTATGGATAATCTGACTATGAATTGATTTTGATACCCAGGCCAATGGGGGTTATTCATTGGTACTTTTATACCCAGCCAATAGGGGTTATTCATTAGTATTCTAATACTTAAACCAATGGGGGTTATTCATTGGTACTCTGATACTCAGCTAATGGGGGTTATTCATTGGTACTCTAATGCCCAGTCACGGGGATATAGCGTGACCATAGTCATAAGATTGTTAAGAATATAAATTACGTTTCAATATTTGAACTATTTCAAGTCCTTAAAACTACATATGTGATTTTCGAAATGTTTGAACATTTGAAATATTTTGAGTTCTTAAGACTACATATGTGATTTTGGAAATGTTTGAGTAGTTGAACTACTTTGAGTCATTTAAGCTGCTTATGTATTTTTGAAACTTATTGTAAGTTATAACGTTTGATATATGGAAAATCAACTACTTTTTGCACCATCTATGATATATATATTTGTAAGATTAAAGTATGCGATTTATTTGTAACTTATTATTTTAAGACTATGAAACTTTTTCAATTATTTTGAAAACACATAGTATATTATAATTTTTGAAAACACATTACATCTTATACTTTTTAGATCTATTGCTTGATATAACTTATTAGGACTTTGGTTACTTATTGAGTTGCCAACTCACTCTCCCTTTTTCCCTTCTAGTTTTAGATTGGGAAGAATAGCAAGTTTGGGAGTTTTGATGTTGTGTTGTGAGCAGGAAAAGAAGCTTAGAGATTTTGGAATTGGATGGTCTTCTAATAGTTTTATATTTATTGGCCAATTGGCATTATGTACATGAGGTTTGGATTTTGTTCCTATTAAATTATTCGAGATCTATTCATAAAGAAATTGTTGAGGAATTTTGGATTTATTTGATTTAATTTTTTAGGATAAATTTTAGTTGCTAAGAAGGGCTTACACACTTGTACGGTACTTACTTTATAAGTGTGCGGTGGTTGTCATGTGCCTATCTTTATAGTTGGGTTCGGGGCATGATAGGACATATTTTAATGTAATTGGCATATCTTTTGATGAAACACACTTTACTTGTATTTGGGTAAATCTAAGTTGGTTAAGAATGATCATTACAAGTGGTTACATTGAAGACATGAAGATTACTCAAGAATTGCTTAAGAAAATTGTAATCTGCAGGTCTCGATACCTCATCGATAGAAGCTCGATCTGTCAAAATTCATTAAATCTCGACACATGTCTTGATCTATCGAGCTTACGGGATTCGGACTATAGCCAGCAATGATTTTATTCTAAAAGACTATTTGCTTATGGGTTTGTATAATCCTTATTGGCCTAGGAATGCCCAAGGTTTGTGTATACCTATTTGGAATAGGAGAGCCCATTGAGCTCCTATTTAAACAAGGAGGTGGAAAAAGGAAAACCTAACCCTAGAGAGCTTCATAAGGTTTTCTTTTTGAAACCCTAGCCTCCTCCTATAGAAGAAAGAGTTCTTGTTGCGTTTCTTGTACACCTTTGGGTTCTGTAACCAAGCAAAGTCTCTCATATCATCATTGAAGATCTTATTGGTGTTTATATGTGAAGTTGTTGCAAATTGACTACATCAATCAAAGGGTTGCTCTGGAGTTAGTCATGTACTGGGATTTGTGCATCATTGGTTAGTCAAGTACTGGGATTCGTGCATTGAACAGAAAGATTGCTGCTACAATACAAGTCTAATTGAGTATTGGGGTAAGGGTTCAACTGTAGGTTAGTATTTCGGATAGGCCAAAGGGTTTGGCAAGATTCTTTATACTTGTAACCACTTGTGATTCAGAATAGTGGATTCTCGGAAGTGGTGACCTTAAATTTACCCAGTGGGATTTTGTCTTGGTGGTTTTCTCCATTCATGAACAAATTACCTGTGTCAAATTTAATTTCCACTGCATTTAGTATAATTGGTGATTTTTTTTATGTTGCCATGCTATTGTAGGTAAATTGATCTAATTAATTAACTTGGGTAATTAATTAATTTGCAAGGGGTCAATTCATTTTAACCTGACAAAAGCAATTATCGGTTTTATGGCCGGATTTTCGGTGGTAGTGGCAATATTCAGCGAGGTTTCAAATGAGAGGTATGGGATTAGGCATGGGTGTAGGGTCTAAAGGTTTAATGAATCCTTTGGAGGATAGGTTTTCATATGCTTGGGTGAGGGACATACCTATGTCAGAGAATTCTCAGCAAGCTTTCTTTGGGTAGGCTATTGTTTGTTGGGGTATCATGGCATTCACATTTATGGGATTGGGCACTTTAGTGGTGGTTTTCTTGGTTAGAGGCTTACTTTCACCTTTCTCCAATTGTCCATTATTGATAGCGTCTTCAATTCTTGCCCCACAATGACATAGTTCTCCAAATGAGCTAATATGCGATGACAAAAGTCTACTATTATAAGCTGGAAGCAAGTTCTTGATGATCATGTTGATTTGGTCCTTCTCATTTGGCCTATTGACCATTTGAGACACCTTGCTCTTCCATGTAGTCATGTATTTGGAAAATGTCTCTCTTACACCTTATTTAATAGTCTCTGAATCCCTTAGAGTCACATCAATCATGGTGTTGAAGATGAATTGGTCCACAAACAACTCCACTAATTCATTCCACACCTTAGTTTTTCTTGGATTAAGGCTATATAGTACCACCTTAACGCACCTCCTGTGAGTGAGAGGAGGAAATGCATATAAAGTTTGCTCCTCATCTAGCCCTTTCATTTTAGTAATGCTTAGGTATCTTCTTATGTGTTGCTTTGGATCTCCAATCCTATCAAACTTTTTTGCATTAGAGATCTTGAACTTGGGGTACAATGCAATAGGAGCCTTTGAACTCATTCCCCCATGTTATAGATGTAATCATCCATCCCTTATGCCTTGTGGAAGGTGAGTTGCATTTTCTCCATCCTTTCCCTCATAGCTATGGTTTCGGTGGTGAGCTTCTCAAATTGCTTGTTCCTTTCATATTCCACTTTGTTCTTTTTATCCCATTCTTCCACTTCCTCCTCATCATCATTGATTTCCATATGTGGAGGCTTCTTGAGCTTAGATTCCTCCAAACTAATGAGATGCCCTCCTATTTTCTTAAGGGCCTCTCCATGTTCTTTCAAAGCCTTAGGATCTTTTGTGTCATTAAGTCTTCCATGGAGGTAGTCATTGTTTCTTGGGGGGTTTCTTCCTCTTCTTGATGTGTGTCCTCAATGTTGATCAAGTTCTTTCCTTTCTCTCAAATCCAAATAGGAGTGGGGACATGTTTTTTTGACTTTAATGGTGCAACGATGCTTGAAAAGAAGCCCCATTTTCATTAAGTTCATGTCCCACTTAAAGGTTTTGTAACTTTGTAGATGTCCTTAGAAAATTTTTAAGTTCATTTTAATGAAGGCCTAATTACAATACCACTCCCTTCCCTCTCATAGATTTTTGCCCCTTGTTTCATTGTGCTTTAGTCCATTTATAATAAAGCTCTCATCTTACTGTTATGGGCTTTCATTAGAATGCACCTAGATATTTTCAACCATTTGTCTCAAACATAGGCTTACAATGTAATCATCACCTTTAGGCTTTTCATTTTTATTCATCATTTCTTTTATTTTTTTTAAATAGCCCTTTAGCTAAAATATATTGTAACCTTCCTCTCAAAGTCCATGAAGTTCTCATCATTTTGGGCCTAGGCATACTATCTTTTTAGGATTTTGGATGCTAAGTCCATAGCATATTTGTTACCTTAGGCCCAAAGTCCTCTTTCCCAAAATCGTCTTTTTCAAAACGGTTTTTTTCCACTTGGGCCTACGATAGCAATTAGGCTATGATCTTATGAACCTTTCAAGTTAAGATATACCTTTGGATTTAGGGACAAGCTTCTTATATGTGAAAACTTCCTCTCTTTTATCCAAAACCATCTTAGGGTATAACATAACTTTAGGGCCATCCCTTCCATTTTTACATCTTTTATTTGTTCTTTAGAATTAGGTGAACACATGATATATGGTTGAACAAACAAGAGATATAAAGGGTATCCTTTGTGATAGGGCCCAGTATCTCTCTGGTGTCGGTAGGCTCCCTAAGGCTAAAGAGATAGATAAGTAGGTCACTCATCACTTGGTGGGCTATGATTCCAATCGAGGGCCTAAGTGGACCCTATAGTGGATTAGTAACAAACCTTTATCGTACTCATAGCCCATTTTAGGCATTGACATCGATTGTGAATTTCTAGGATGAACTTCGGAAGATTTGGGCCCAAATGGGGCCTTCCATCTTCCTACTCATCACCAACCGAGGTTAAGGGACAAAAAAAACCAAGTGATGTGTGTGCAAACAAGTATTGAAATAGTTTTTATCAAGGTTATAAAATAAGACACAAAGGAATTAAGCTCATAATCCCCAGTGGAGTCGCAACTGTGGACACAAGGGAGGAGTCGCCACCTAGTTTTTGCAATGGCCTAGGAACCATGAATATAGCACCTTTTGGAGGAAGGACCATTGATCTTACTACTAGAGATATGCGTTCGAAGTTTAGGTACGTTCTTGGGAAGGTGTTAGGCACCTAAGACCACCTAACCCTAACGTTGGCCTCCCATCATTGTGTTTACATCTTAAACTCAATAAAATCATGTTTAACACTTATATCCTAAAGTCATACACATACTAGCATACATCTAAGCATACAACATGGCATCATCATCCCAAAACACATACATACCCATCCATAAAGCATAAGAAACCAAACCACACATATACAATCTTAGCATTCATCTAACATGTGAAAACCTTATCATGTCATATATAAGGTAGCAACTTAATCATGGCAGCTAGTACATCATTTATCAATTAAACAAAAAACGCAACACAACAACACATGTACATGTTCATCAAGCAAAACAACGTATATGCATATTCATGTGAATGTATAACTTACCTTTACTCAGCTTGTAACAACTTAGCACCTATGGCATCATGCATGGGCATGTAAATGAATAATTATGGCACTGAAACAAAGAAAATACAAAATAAACCCTAATTCCAACATGTGAGACAAAACAAGCAATTAAACAAGTGAAACATAGATATCAAAAGCATAAAGGCACAGGAAAAGAAGCTAAACAAACAAATATGTGAAAGCAGAAACGAAATACACAAATAAAAATTAGGGTTTCTGGGCAGTGGCCTGTGCACGCAAGAACAAGCTTGCATGCGCATAATCAAGCTTGCGTGCATAGCCAAGATTATGCTTATGCAAGTTCTTGCCCATAAAACCCCAAAAGCACAACCAAACTTAAAACACAAAATATTACACCCTAACATGCATTTTAGACATATAAAAATGATAACCTAGACTAGAAAGCATATCAAAACACGTTCTAACAATACAAACAGAAGAATTAAAAAGCATAAAAGGAAAAGAAAAGAAAAAGGCAAAAGTTTGAACCTGTTGAACAATTATATACTTTACTAGAGGTTATGTATACACATACCTTTGGTGGAATAAATCACCAAATGCCCGGATCTTGTTCTTTGTTTGCTTTACGAACTCCTCACGATCTCCTTTGTGGAACACCTCCAAGTCGCAAGAGAGGCTACTAGAGTCTCTCCTAAATTTCCACGCTCCAAATTCTAGGGAACAATTGATGGTGTCCCAGAGAGATTTCTTATTTTGAGAGAGCACTCAAAACTATACGTATGTTTTCTAAACTGTGTCTATCATCTCTTTTTTAACTGATAAAGGAGTATTTTAAATACTAGTAGAGACTCACGTACTATTAGATATATGTGATC
Source organism: Castanopsis chinensis (assembly GCA_032878915.1). NCBI lineage: Eukaryota > Viridiplantae > Streptophyta > Magnoliopsida > Fagales > Fagaceae > Castanopsis > Castanopsis chinensis. The sequence goes on from JAVQMG010000122.1 coordinate 24,983,546, forward strand.
CCTAAAAGATCTCATCTGTTAAATGTAAATTACTCCACTACTGATATTGATAACTCACATCAATATCTGTTAAGTTTAAATTATCCCATTATTGATATTGATAACTTATATCAATATCAGTTAGTTTAAATTTAAACTTACTTATCAGATAACCCATGTGGACGATCCATGGGCCATGGTTTATGGATTGGGTCAAAACCAGCCCAATTTCTAACATCTCCCACTCGTCCACACTGGGCACTACAGTAAAAAAATAGCTCCTCTCAATCTCTTATCCAATCCTCTCTTTATACAGAAAAATGGAGTGTGCGACCTGACGAGAAGGTGTAGGGTAGGAGTACTATATTAAGTCACCATCTAAACTAATGTAGTACATCACTCATAATATCTCGTCTATGCCCCAGATTATTTAATCACACCCAATCAAGTTTCTTTAATCCCTTATGAGTTCAAAAAACTCAAAGCAACACTTGATTCTATACCATATAATATGCTCATGATTATGTTGAAAAACAAATTCCTCATAATCGCCCGGGCAATGAGCCATAAAATAAATGGTGTGTTCTAAATAATCTTCCCTAGACCCTCATGTCAATTCGTTCATACTTGACCGCTTTCCTAGACATGCTCCGCGAGACCGTATATATCATGGCCCTGAGATGACATGCTAAAGTAGCGACATCAAGCATTCACTTCATGACATAGTTCTAGGTCGAAAAAAGGGCATAGAATGGACCATATAATGGTCGACTAGGGCTCACATAGTGACGAAGTAAGGATCTATCCAATCACTCCCTTAATTGGTCGGCTATAGCACATACAGTATAATTTGTATGCTACAGTGGAGCTCCCACTCAACTGGGCTTGTCACACTAAAACACCGTACAAATCTTAGTCCAATTGCCATAGAGGCAACCAACTTGAGTTTCTTAGCACAGTTACACACCAAGTTCCTGTCCAAGATCCCACATTTGGCTTTATTCAGGCTTCATGAAGTTGTGGATACACTTCAAGTGCGACTTTCATAAGTCTCATCTTAGCCTAGCTAAGGCGACATTCATTATATTATCTTGCACGCCTCCCTAAGCATCAAGATGATCACTTACTTGATTTACAGAAAAACAAAGTGATTACTATGTCTCATCCTGCTCGCTACTCAAGCGCTAGGGTGATCATCTATGTGGGTAGACTGATCTAAGCCTGGTGACATATTCTCAATTAATGTGTACTCAGTATGCAATATCAATCACATCACAAGATGAATTAAAGTATGAATAAACATAAATGTCCATAAAGTATCCAAAAACATATCAAATCCTACAAAGTCCCAAACTCCTAACATGAGCCTGAAAGGCATCTCTAGCAATGGCTTTAGTAAGTGGATCAGCCACCATTCTGCTAGTGGAGATATGTTGGAGGATCACCTCTCCTTGTGTAATAGCAAGACGAATGTAGTTATAACGAGTCTGTATGTGTTTGCTTTTGCTATGATACTTGGGATCTTTAGCATGAGCCAAAGCTACCAAACTATCACAATACATCTTTACAGCTTCATCTGCAAGAGATGTTACCTTTAGGCTTTGGAAAAATCTCTTTAACCAAACAGCTTCTTGTGCTGCTGCTGAACAAGCAACATACTCAGACTCCATTGTGGATAAAGCAATGCAAGTCTGTTTCTTACTGCACCAAGAGATAGCTGCACCACTAAGTAGAAATGCATAACCTGTAGTGGACTTGCGCTCATCTCTATCATTGGCCCAGTCAGCATCAGAATAACCTCTCAATCTCAAATCTCCACCCTGATAGCAAAGAATGAGATCCGATGTCCCACGGAGGTATCGAAAAATCCTCTTAACTGCTTGCCAATGAACAGGTCCTGGATTACTTTGATAACGACTAACCATACCAACTGCAAAATAGATGTCTGGTCGAGTACACAACATAGCATACATCAGACTTCCAAGTGCACTTGCATAGGGAACTCTTGCCATTTCTCTCTTTTCCTTTTCTGATTTAGGGCAATTTTCAAGGCTTAATGTATGTCCCTTCTCAATTGGAGTGTCTATGGGTTTGTAATTATGTAGACGGAATCGCTCTAAAATCATCTTTATGTAAGTTTCTTGAGACAAGCCAAGAAGCTTCTTTGAGCGATCCCTGAAGATCTTAACTCCAAGCACATAATTAGCCTCACCCATGTCCTTCATTTCAAAAATAGAGGACAACCACCTTTTGGTGGTGACAATCATCTCCATATCATTTCCAGCCATCAAAATGTCGTCCACATACAAAGATAGGATAAGTAAACTCTTTCCTGATCGTTTGACATACACACAATGGTCTTCTTCCATCATTTCAAAACCAATCGAAATAATAGCCTTATGAAATTTGAAATACCATTGTCTAGACGCTTGCTTTAGGCCATAAATGGAACGCTTAAGGCGGCACACTTTGCGCCCTTGTTCCTTGACCTCAAAGCCAATAGGTTGATCCATATAGATCTCCTCGTCTAGTTCTCCATTGAGAAATGCAGTCTTCACATCCATTTGGAAGAGTTCCAAATCCAAATGTGCAACAATAGCTAGAATAAGGCGAATAGAGACAAATCTCACTACTAGGGAGAAAGTCTCTTCATAGTCTATTACTTCTCTTTGGGTATAGCCTTTCGCCACGAGACGAGCCTTATATTTGTCAATTGATCCATCTGCCTTGCGCTTTATTTTTAAGACCCACTTGTTTCCAATGGTCTTGCGCCCAGGCGGAAGGTCAACCAACTCCCAAACTTGATTCTTTGCCATAGAATCCATCTCATCCCTCATAGCAACTATCCATTCATATGAAGCAGGTGAAGCTAATGCTTCCTCATAGGAAGCAGGCTCATCAAGGTCCAGTGAATCACAAATAAAAAATTCCCCCTCAATCTCAAAATGACGACGGGGAATAGTTCCACGTTCACTTCTACGTACATTGGATCCTTGTGTGTCACTATCTAGCAATTTGCTCCCACTAGGAGCCAAATCACTCCCACTATCTTTGGCGATTTTAGGATGAAGTTGTGATTCTTCAGCCTCACCCAAAGATGGTATGACACCTTCAAGTTCTTGCAGCTCATAAAGCTGAAGATCTTGTTTTGCTTCACTGATACTTGGAAAATCATCTTCAATGAAGTTGACATCACGAGACTCTATCTCAGTCATTCCACTATCAGAATGTTCACCATACATTACATACCCTTTTGAGTTTTCTGAATATCTTATAAAGATTTTCTTAGTTGCTCTAGGGCCCAATTTCCCATACTTATGGGAAGTACTGTGAACAAAACCTGCACAACCCCAAGGCCGCAAGTTTTCCAAATTGGGTTTTGCACCAATCCATAACTCATATGGTGTTGTGGGAACTGACTTAGAAGGCACACGATTAAGGATGTAGGCAGCAGTCAATAATGCATCCCCCCAAAACGAAATTGGAAGGTTAGCTTACGCCATCATCGATCTAACTATCTCTAATAGAGTATGATTCCTTCTCTCTGCAACACCATTTTGTTGTGGAGTGCCAGGAATCGTCAATTGCCTACGTATCCCTTTCTCCTCACACAGTTCCTGAAACTATTTAGACAAATATTCACGACCCCTATCAGTTCGAAAAACCTTTAGGTTTCTTTCTTTCTGATTCTCAACCTCTGCCACAAAGTGCTTAAAGCAATCTAATACTTCAAAGCGATGGGAGATCAGAAAAACATAACTAAAGCGTGAATAGTCATCTATAAATGTGAGAAAATAAGAGGCGCCATGGCGTGCCTTAACATTCATAGGTCCACATATGTCCGAATGTACTAATTCCAAAGGATGAGTTGCCCTTAGAGCCTTACCAAAAGGCTTCCTACAGGCCTTTCCAGCTAGACAAGGTTCACACATAGGTAGGCTTACATTATTGATAGACCCCAATAGGCCTTCTCTAGCTACTCTAGCCAATCTATCTTTTCCTATGTGTCCAAGTCTAGCATGCCACATTACAGAATCAGAAACATCATCATTATGAGCAATAAAAGAAAAAGAGGAATGATCTAAATCCAACATGAAGAAATTATTAGATAAATAACCATGTCCATACAAGGTTTTATTTAAATAAAAATCCAACTGAGGACCATCAAAATGGAAACTAAATCCAAGTTGAAGCATAGTAAGTACTGAAAATAGATTACATTGGACACCAGGTGCATGAAGTACATCATGAAGAAGTAACGTACATCCCAGACGCAATTTGAGCTGGTAGGTTCCAACTCCTATAACTTCTTCTTGAGCTCCGTTACCCAAAATAACGTACTGTGTGCCTGTTGGTATCTTTTTGTAATCCACACATCCAACTCTATCTCTGGCTATATGTTTGGTTGCTCCTGAATCTACAATCCACCCAGGAATAGTATGAGCAACAAAAACATGTGTACAAACATAAGTAATAGCAGAGTTGTTAAGAAAGGATACCTTCTTCGGCTCAGTGCACTCACGAGCGAAGTGACCCTTCTTACCACAGTTGTAGCACTTGATCTTTGCCTTGTCCTTCTTAGCACGCTTGCCCTTTTGGCGCTTTGCTATCTTGCCTTCTTTAGGCCCAAGGTTACCAGCTCCTTTGGCATTCCTCATTTGTCCTTTGTGTTTAGGCCTGAATGCCTTCCGCTGCCCAGATTGGGTGACAAAGAGGGTGTTTTGGTGCACCCCTATGCGCTCTGCCTCAAGCTCAAGATGACGAGAAATATCAGCAAAAGTCTTGATATTCTCACTATGTGTCAAAACAAGCTTCATTTGCCCCCAAGTAGGTTCAGGCAGTGAACGTATCACCGCTATGACCTGTTATTCATCAGAGAGATTATTGCCAGCAGCTTTTAGGTCACGGATCAATGCTGACATTGTCCTTAAATGTTCAGCTATGCTATGTTTTGAATCCATAACATATTGCTCAAACTTCAAAGTAAGAGCTCGTAACCTAGTTGCTGAAGCCCCTCCAAAGGCAATCTTAAGCTGGTTTCACATCTCTTGGGCATTTGGGTAGTTCTCAAACTCCCCAATAAGATCATTGTGCATGCTACTCAACATAGTGAAGCGTGAACAACGATCTTTCTTAACCCAAGACTCATAGACCTCTAAGTCACGGCGATGTTGGGCAGTATTCCCATTTTCAGGTCGCATCATCACATTGGTTAAGGTTTCAAGGACCTCTTGTTCATTAAGCAGATATTGAATTTTTCTGTGCCACATATCATAGTTGGTTCCATCTAGTTTTTCTCCCTTAGTTAGATCAGCAACTACATTCTTAGTGGCCATGTTCACTACATTCATTACACAAGTTAACATTAGCACATACATTTTTTAAATTTTATTTCCAAAAATCCAACTAGACCATGATATTCCTTTCTACATAGTGACATCGAAAATTTCGCTAAGCTCATAATCATCTCTCACTATGTAAATTGGAATAACACATCGAATTGATTTTTAAATAAAATTTTGTGAAGAATAAAACATCACACCATCCACATATTAAATTATACATATAACATGTGTCCATACATCTTTGTGGACAACACATTGTGCATGGGCTCAACTATAAGCCCTATTGGTAATTTCATACAACATGCTAAGACAAAACTTGAAAATTATAGGTAACCGTGAAACACATCCCCTTACATGGCTTCCAAAAAATAAATTACATAGCCTTAAATTATATTGCCAAAAACAATGGCCCAAAAAATTGCCAAAAAACATTGGCCCAAAAATTACATATTTAAGTCCCTACTACAAAGATTCTATTTGTAATTAAAAATTGGGGATGCCACATTACCAAATAATTTCAAAAAAATTGTCTTATCCATCCACAATAAAAAAAAATAAAAAAAAATACATGTTGCATAAATTACCAATATAATCTCTAATTATAGAGATGAGCCAAAAAGTCTCATAAACCATTTGGACACATATTCATCAATGCATTCATATAATATCAATTCAATCATATCACAATATGTTAAAAAGACATCATAAATTAATTCAAAACAATCATAATTATATAGAGAAAATTAGAAAACTAATCTCACAATTTTCTCATACTACCACAATACTATTTTAATATCACAGTAAAAAAATGCCATTACAATTTACATATATGTCATAAAAAAAATGTGGTTTTAAACAAAAATAAGAATATATAGTGTTTTACTATAAATTAAAATAAATAAGAAAACCCGCTGTGCATGTTATAACATTTTATTTTGATATAATTTTCTATATTGTTATAACCCAATTCCTTTGTAAATTATGTTACAAATTCACACAGCATTTATAAATAATATTACAAATCCACACAGCTACACATCACAATTTCCTTATCAAAACAAAAACACACAGGCCACGCAGCAAAATTTCAAGTGTAACTAATACACTAACGTGGTAACTGAAAACAAGGAAAAAAAAAGATCTGTTTGAGTGTATATAGGATACTACATCAACGTGGGCTTTATTGGTTTATAATAATAATAATAATAATAATAATAATATATATATATATATATATATATATATATATATACTTAGATGACCACTCATCCAGAAGATGCTTTCGTGGGACTCTCCATGAATTCAAACTAAAATTGATCACTCATCCAAAACAAAGGTGCTTTACGTGGTGGGACTCTCCAGGACTCCAAATCAAAACAAGTTTTGGCCTTGAATAGTGAATAGTCATTCACTTGGCCCTCCTTTTTAGCCAAAAAAAAAAAGCAACAGTACGTAACTTCATTCACTTGGTTCTCTTTCTTTCTTTCTTTTTTTTTTTTTTTTTTTTTTATGGTGTTTCATTTTAATCACAACTTTATCATTTAAAGTCTAAATTAAATATGTAAACAATTAAAAAAAATTACAGCTTTTTTTTTTTTTTTTTTCTCTCTATATGCCATAACATGCTCCAAAAAATTACAGATCTAAAAAATTAAAAATTACTGAAACTTTTAATTTTTAAGCATGCATATAAGATTACATATATTAGAGATCATGGCATCAAACAAGAGTGAAAACAAGCATAAAATAGCTCTGATACCAATGTTGAACAATTATATACTTTACTAGAGGTTATGTATACACATACCTTTGGTGGAATAAATCACCAAATGCCCGGATCTTGTCCTTTGTTTGCTTTACGAACTCCTCACGATCTCCTTTGTGGAACACCTCCAAGTCGCAAGAAAGGCTACTAGAGTCTCTCTTAAATTTCCACGCTCCAAATTCTAGGGAACAATTGATGGTGTCCCAGAGAGATTTCTTATTTTGAGAGAGCACTCAAAACTATACGTATGTTTTCTAAACTGTGTCTATCATCTCTTTTTTAATTGATAAAGGAGTATTTTAAATACTAGTAGAGACTCACGTACTATTAGATATATGTGATCCCTAAAAGATCTCATCTGTTAAATTTAAATTACTCCACTACTGATATTGATAACTCACATCAATATCTGTTAAGTTTAAATTATCCCACTACTGATATTGATAACTCATATTAATATCAGTTAGTTTAAATTTAAACTTACTTATCAGATAACCCATGTGGACGATCCATGGGCCATGGTTTATGGATTGGGTCAAAACCAGCCCAATTTCTAACAGAACCAATACCTCAAAGAAAAGCTCTTCAAGCTTGATTTTGACTATTACCTGATAGGCCAAACACGTATTGTGATGAGAATCAACAAACATTCAAAGATCCATTGCATGTTCCAGTTGGGCCTATTACAAGAGCAAGATCCAAGAAGATCAAGAAAGCACTTAATGGGCTGATTCAAGAGATTTGGGCTGATTCTAACGTAGAACATTCCAAACTTGGTCCAAAGGAAGATGAATGTGTAATAAATTTAATCCAAGCTATTGAGGGCTGATCTGGCTTAATTTGGAGTGATTTATGGTGTGGATTAATGGTTGATTGACTTTCCAAGTCTATATCAGTTAATGTAGATTTTTTCCTATTCTGAAGCTGCTATTTCAAACCAAATCTACCTGAATTTAGGGCTTTTATTATTTAGAACATTTTTTTAGCTATTTTCCTATTTTGGATATGCTAATTTTAGACCAAATCAACTTTTATTTAGGGATTTATTATTTAGTACGTTTTTTTAATATTTTCTATGTTTCATTCATGTCTTATAAATAGCATGCACTTATTGTAATAAAGGATTATTGAATAAAAATCAGAAAAGGTGAGGCTTTGCTCTTCTTTTGGTTCTTCAAGAACTGTGAACTTATCAAGGATTCTTCCTTGTGGCATTCAAACTTTATACCTTCGGTTTGTGATTCAATTATAATCACTAGGTCAAGGTCTGTCACTTATACTCTTGGTTTGCGTTTCACTTATAAACGTTGGGTCATGGTTCAATCAACATCTGAATTTTAGCTTTCCTGGGTAAATATTCCAATATTGTTGTTGTTGGATAAAAATCTGGTTTTGTATCTCATACAAAACACACAGCGGAAGCAACAAACAATGATCTATTTCATTCATGATTGACAACATGCACTATGTAAATTTCAGAATTTAAGAACAAGATAGCGTACCTTGGTGTGGAGAATTTCAAAACAAAGATTAGAAGCACTTGGGAACACTTTTAATCTTCACTCCAATTCCACTTTACGTCCAAGATGTGTGGTCTCTCAATCAGTTTCCAAAGGGAGAATGAAAGTGTGTCTCACACTCTCTCTTTTTCTCTACTATTCTTTTTCTTCTAATTCATAAAAAAAAATTCTGTATGTTTCTCCCTTTATAACTAACTGATTATCTAATTGGGCCGGCCTATTGGGCCTTTCCAATTGGGCTTTAGCGTGTGGCTTGAAGTGGGACCAAAATTAGGCTTTAGTGTGTGGTTTGAAGTGGGACCAAAAGGGACCAATAAGACACTAGCTCCAATGGGCCTTGGGCTTTTCTGTCAACTCTTGACAAGTCCAAAGTTACCATTAATTATATTTAATACCACTATATAAATATAATTGTACTTTAGGCCTTATTAATAAATTATATCCCAAGATTTTATTATACACGCAACCCCTTCATAAAATATTCGTAGTAATACAAAGTCATGACTATAGACTGTCACTTTAAAAATTACTACATCTTAATCCTTGAGTACCCGATTTAATCCTTTAAAGTTATTCATCATATATTTATGAAATCCAATTTCATAAATATATATACTTTAATAATTTCTTACCAAAGTGGTTGGGCCCAACTCTCTGAATAACCAAACCTATTAAACTTATCTCAAGGGAATATTTTATATTTTCATCAAGAGACTATGAATTCCATCTTGAGAATATATGTTCCATCAACACTAAATGTGGCTGCCTAACATACTGAGATTTTGACCGTTATTTTAGATCTCACTACTGATATATCAAAGCAACTTACACGTTATGATCAGGTCCATTATTCTCTCAGGATTAAGAGTTCATGCAAATAAAAGTCGTGAGATTTATTATTCATTTGACAGTCTTAGGAGAATAATAAATTTCACAGCGGTCCAATTCAATATGTCTTATCTCTTAAAACATATTAACATATCAACTAGAAGTCACCACTTCCATGACCAAGACAAATCATTTTAGTTGATACATTATAGTCTTCGCAGATGAAATGCCCAATTTCATCACCGATTAAGAACTATAAATTCTAAGTTTACAAAGAACTTGTGATTTATATCTTCTGTGACTTTTCACATAAATCACATACTATGCATCTCATGGACTATATGATAATGTCCAAATATTCATGTTACCATTATTTTAGATAAAAATAAACAACTTTATTAAACACAACATTAAGTCATACATAGCATCATACAATAGGATTTAAGGGCACATATCCTAACAATCTCTCACTTTCCCTAAAGACTATTGTGCACTAATCTAACTCCCATTCCCTCCAAATGTGACTCGAAAGTCCTTTGAGGCAAGGCTTTGGTAAAAGGATCTGCTAGATTATTTGCACTTTCAATCTTTGCTACCACAACATCTCCATAAGCAATAATGTCTCGAATGATATGGTACTTCCTCTCAATGTGCTTTCCTTTCTTGTGATTTCTTGAATCTTTGGATTGCACAACCGCTCCACTATTATCACAAAAAAATGTGATGGGAACTTACTCCATTCTTACAACATCAAGATCAGAAAGGAATTTCTTGAGTCAAACAGTTTCCTTTGCTGCCTCACAAGCAACAACGTACTCAGCTTCCATGGTGGAGTTCGCAATACAAGATTGCTTAACACTCCTCCAACTTATGGCTCTACCTCCCAAGGTGAAAGCATAGCCTAAAGTAGATTTTCTAAAATCTAGATCCGATTGAAAATCTGAATCTGTATAGCCAATGGGAATCAAATCCTCACTATGGTAAACAAGCATATAACTCCTCGTTCTCCGTAGATACTTGAGAATATGCTTTACCGCTTGCCAATATTTTGGTCCTGGATTTGATTGATATCGGCTGACCATGCCAATTGAATAACAAATATCTGGTCTGGTACAAAGCATGGCATATATGAGACTTCCCACTGTAGAAGCATAAGGAACTTGTCTCATCATATTTTCTTCCTCTTGAGTCTTAGGCCTTTGGTCATCAGACAGAGGAACTCCATGTCTAAAAGGAAGCAATCTTTTCTTGGAGTTTTGCATGCTAAACTGTTCTTGAACCTTATCTATATATCCAGTTTGTGATAAGCCTAACATCTTATTCTTGCGATCTCGCCAAAGCTTGATCCCTAGAATAAAGTTAGCCTCACCCAAGTCCTTCATATAAAATTGGCTAGACAACCAAACTTTAACTGATGACATTACCCCTACATCATTTCCAATAAGTAGAATATCATCAATATAAAGCACTAGGAACATTACTACTTTGCCTCGATGTCTTTTGTACATATATGGTTCATCAAGATTTTGTTTAAAACCAAATGACTTGATTGCTTGATCAAATCTGATGTTCCATGACCTAGATGATTGCTTAAGTCCATAAATGGACCTATTCAACTTGCATACCATATGCTCTTGGTTCTTTGCTATGAAACCTTCCGGTTGCAACATGTATATTTCTTCTTCAAGATTGCCATTAAGAAATGCAGTCTTGACATCCATTTGCCAAATCTCATAATCATAATGAGCAGCAATGGATAAGAGAATTCTGATAGACTTAAGTATGGCTACTGGCGAAAAAGTTTCATCATAATCAATGCCTTCTTTTTGTGTATACCATTTTGCTACTAGTCTTGCTTTAAAGGTTTCAACCTTTCCATCTATCCCTCTCTTCCTCTTGTAAACCCATTTGCAACTAACAAGTTTAATGCCGTTAGGTGCCTTTACAAGATCCCATATATGATTGGAATACATAGAATCCAATTCAGATTTCATAGCTTGGATCCAATGATGTGCATCCATATCATTCATGGCTTCATCATAAGTGTAAGGATCCGATTCAACCTCTTCTGAGATAGCTTCATAGGTTTCTCCCAAATCTATAAATCTTATAGGAGGTCGAACAATTCTCCCACTACGACGAGGCACCTGTGTACTAGACATTTCATGAGTAATATCTTGTGGTATATCCAATACAGCCACATCATTCCTAGTTTGATCCATTGGTTGTTCAACTACAGGTTTATTCATTTCAGCCAAGACAACTCTACTTTTAGGAGTATAATCATCCATATAGTCATTTTCCAAGAATTTGGCATTTGTGTTAACAAACACTTTATTATCCTTATGACTATAGAATAAACCTCCAACAGTTCCTTTTGGATACCCTACAAAGAAAACCACTTCTGTTTTAGACTATAACTTGTTAGACTTTCCTTTCAACACATGTGCTGGACAACCCCAAATGTGGAGATGTCTCATACTAGGCTTACGCCCATTCCACAACTCTACAGGTGTTTTAGGAACAGAATTCGAAGGTACTAAATTCAGAAGATACATTGCAGTATTTAAGGCATATCCCCAAAAGAAAATTGGTAGAGTCAAATAACTCAACATGGATCTAACCATATCTAAAAGAGTCATATTCCTTCTTTCTGCTATACCATTTTGTTGTGGAGTTCCAGGTGCAGTTAACTGGGATATAATCCCATTTTTAGTCAAGTAATCCTTGAATTCACCAAGAAGGTATTCGCCACCTCGATCAGATCGAATGGTCTTTATGCGTTTACCTAATTGATTCTTAACTTCAGCCCTAAACTCTTTGAACTTTTCAAAGGCTTCGGACTTCCGTTTTGTTAGGTACACATAACCAAATCTAGAGTAATCATCAGTGAAAGTAATGAAATACTCATAGCCACCCCTTGCTTGGATTGACATAGGACCACATACATCTGAATGTACTAGTTCTAGCAAATCTTGGGCTCTTCTACATTTTGCATTAAAAGGCCATTTGGTCATTTTACCTTCTAAACAAGATTTGTGAACTGGAAAACCATCAAAGTCCATGGGCTGTAAAAGTCCATCTTTGATTAGTCTTTGAATCCTACTTGAATTAATATAACCCAAATGCAAGTGCCAAAGATATTCTTCACTAGTAGAAGGAAACTTTCTCTTTAATGATTTCACATGTGAATTATTATCTAATTCAGAATTATATAATTCATGCTTATCAGGAGTTAAAATATAAAGACCATTCACAATATTGCCAGATCAGATAAACATTTTATCTTTCTTTATTACAACATTGTCTTTCAGGATAACACAATATCCATGCTTACCTAAAGAAGTTGCAGAAATTAAATTCCTACGAACATTAGGTACATACAAACAGTCTTCTAATATTAAAACTCTAGACTTAAAGCATAAATTAAACACTCCAACAGCTATAACCGGAATCTTGCTCCCATCAGCCAAAGTAAGAAATAGTTCTCCCTCATTCAACTTTCAGGTCTCTTGGAACCCCTGCAAAGAATTGCAGATATGATTAGTACAACCTGAATCCATACACCAGGAATTCGTTGGATTCTGTACCAAACATATTTCAAGAAGAAAGGAACTTTTATTACCCTTATTATTGGCAGCCTTGAATATCGGACAATTCCTCTTCCAATGTCCTTTTTTACCACAATGGAAACACTTTCCTTTAGTTTTCTTTCCTTTGTCGGCAACCCCTAAGGCAATTTGTTTACCATCTTTCTTAGTGAAGTCCTTCTTCTTCTTCTTACCCTTGCCTTTCGACTTAGGTTGAGAAGTAGAAGCTGCACCCACATTGGCTTCAACACTAGAAGTACCAAGGATGCCTTCCTTTGCCACTAACTCATTCATTAATTTAGACAAAGAATAAATCTTTTTGTTCATATTATAATTGAGTCTGAATTCCTTGAATGATTCCGGTAGTGACTGGAGTCTCATATCCACTTGGGATTCTCCATCAATGTCGGCACCTAAAACTTCTAATGTGTTCAGATTAGCAATCCTCTTAAGACAATGCTCCCCCACTGAACTTCCTGCAGCCATCTTGGTATTATAAATTTGCCTTATGGTTTCTTGCCTTGTAGAACGGCCTTGCTCACCAAACATCTCCTTCAGACTAAGTATTATGTCCGAAGCATGTTCTACATCCTGCATTTGATGTTGTAGAACATTTGAGATAGATGCTAAGATATAGCACTTGGCCATCTCATTAGATTTCTACCAACGATCATATTGTTCTTTTTCCTCAATAGGAGCATCTAATGAAGGAAAGCTAGGACATGGTTGAGTAAGCACATATTTGTGCTCTTCAGCAATAAGAACAATGTCCAAATTCCTTTACCAGTCAACATAGTTGGATCCAGTCAGTTTGTTTTGGTTAAGAATAGCAACAAGTGGGCTAAATGATGCCATGATTTAAATCTGAAAATAATAAATATGAATACAATAAGTAAACTGGACATTATCAATTTAGCATATAAGCATATAATATGGAACTTTAATAAAACCATAAAATAATATATGCAACGACAACCCAATCCCATATTCAATATCCCTCAGCATAGAGTGAGCATTAAATACTATGATTGATTGAGAACTACTCTCATAATTAGTGCTATCATGATAACTCTTATCAAACACTAATAATATGCCGTTTTACATTTAGCCTCTAAGTAATAATTGTAAGAACTCAGCATAGAGGATACTATAATACTTAGTCTAGTATATACCATTGTCTAGAATCATGTGTAGCTACATTTCATCCCTTTAACAAGCTTATTTTGTAGTACCATGACAAACTCTCCGCATGGAATGCAAAGCTCGAAGCTAAGACAAGGTGTTTATCAAACCACTATAAACTAGGAAATTCAATTTTGTAGGACCATGAAATAAATACTCTCCGCATGGAATGCTAAGCTCAAGGCAAAGACAAAGTATATATTTCATACTACTATGAACCAACAATAAAGGCCGTGAGATGCAACCCTTGTATCTCTCGTCCACTAGATATTTTAAAATAAAGGTTTTTAAGATGAAGAGCCATAATAATGCTAGACACTTTGAAAAAAATAATCCTAATCTCATTAGGAACAAATTTCATTAAACCAGCATTAACATATATATATATATATATATATATATATTGTCATGTAATAATACAATATATTATTATATAAAATATATATTATATTATATATATACATATATATATATATACATATATATATATATATATATATATATATATATATAAAACATACTGCCCCTTCAATCCGTATAAACCATATGGTGCAACAACATTCAGAAGGTGCAAAACAAAGTACACAGGACATTATCACATCATAAACAAATTGAATGCTTGAATCCATATATCTTTTAATATATATATATATATATATATATGGATTGAAAACATTCAAGGCAATTAACTTGCTGGCAGGCCTTGTCTTATGCAAAATATTGCAATATAGAAGACCATGTGCATGATGGCCATGCGGTACAATAAACCAATACTGTCATTCAAAAATAACATATGCAGTTTTTGTCAATAAGCCAATTAAGACATGGCTTCACACAAATAACTGCCAAGCCGTACATTAACATAAATAGTTATTGACAATAACTACTCTCTATGAATATCGTATTTTAATTGTAATGGCCAAGACAAATTCTTTTGAAGATGAAATTCCATATTAATAGAAATTCTCTTCACTTCAATGCAAATTCAATCACATGTTATGCAAGCATGATATGAAAACTTGGCTCTGATACCAATTGTTGGATAAAAATCTGGTTTTGTATCTCATACAAAACACACAGCGGAAGCAACAAACAAAGATCTATTTTATTCATGATTGACAACATGCACTATGTAAATTTCAGAATTTAAGAACAAGATAGCGTACCTTGGTGTGGAGAATTTCAAAACAAAGATTAGAAGCACTTGGGATTAAGAGTTCATGCAAATAAAAGTCGTGAGATTTATTATTCATTTGATAGGCGTTAGGAAAATAATAAATCTCACAGCGGTCCAGTATAATGTGTCTTAACTCTTAAAACATATCAACATATCAACTAGAAGTCATCACTTCCATGATCAAGACAAATCATCTTAGTTGATACGTTATAGTCTTCGCAAATGAAATGCCCAATTCATCACTGGCTACGAACTATAAATTCTGAGTTTACAAAGAACTTGTGATTTATATCTTCTGTGACTTTTCACATAAATCACATATTATGCATCTCATGGATTATATGATAATGTCCAAATATTCATGTTAACATTATTTTAGATAAAAATAAACAACTTTATTGAACACAACATTAAGTTATACATAATGTCATACATAACATCATACAATAGGATTTAAGGGTACATATCCTAACAGTTGTTGGGTCTCAAAGCGTGTCAATTGAGGTTCGCATCATATTGACCCCTAGTGATGGATTAAGTTGATTAATTAGCCAAGTTATTAATTAATTAAATTAACATGCAAAACGCGTGGTAGCACAAACAAATCACCGATTAAACTAAGTATGCAGTGGAAATTAAATGACTCAATGATTTGTTTTCGAATGGGGAAAACCTACACGGTAAAAATCCCACCGGGTGATTTTAAGGTCACCACTCCTAAAATTTCATTATTATCACAATAAGCAGTTACAAGTAAAGGAATCCTAGTACCATATACCAACCTACAGTTGAACCCTTCCCCAATACCTAATTGGACTTGTTCTGTAGTGACAATTTCTCCTTTTGATGCATGGCTCCTAGTACGTGACTAACAAATTGAGCGGATCCCAGTACACGACTTCAATCACCAATTAGAAGAAGTTGTTGGCTGCAAAATTCTTCAATTCATCCACATGATGAAGATCAAGAAGATGCTTGATTACAAAACCCTATGGTGCAAAGACACAAAAACTTCTTCACAAAAGAGATGAACTAGGCCAGAACTTTTGTCTTAGGTCACAACTTGCTTGAACAATGGTTGTTCAACTTGTGTTTACTTTTTCGGCCCTTAAAATAATCCTTTTATATGTCTAGGGTTAGAAGAAAAGAAGGCTCAAAGACACATCCACGGATTGGAATCAAAATAGAGTTTCAAAATCTGTTTTTAGTAAATTTGAACTGCTAGAGGTGTCGAGGTGCTGTCAAGCCTCGGGGTTGAACAGCTTCTTTAAAGCTCGATAGATGAAGGTGTTGAGCCAGCTGTCGAGCTTTAATAACTGACACTTCTTAGCTTGAATCTTGGACATACTTGCATGACCTTAACACTTGATCTTGAAACCTTATTTCTTGAAGTATTAAGATCATCCTAGATCTACCCAAATACAAGCTAAGTGCGTTTTGTCAAAAGAGAGTTCATGGCATTGAAGACTTTGACAACCTGTATTTCTGAAATACTTTAAACAAAACACATCAAGGCATCTTTGTGTGAAGTAGAAATAATAGATTGCATACAAGTAAAGAAACATGTGTATAAAGATAGAAAAGAAACAACACATGTAGAGATAGGTGAAGAAAACATACATTATCACATATATATCAAAGATAAGAACAATGTATGTAAACATGGTCACAAGACCTAGGTACAGGAACAATGTATCTCCAATCAAGAAAGAAAAGAAAGAAATACATGTAATCTTCACTACATCCCTTAATACAACAACACTCCCCCTATCAAAATGTCCTATACATGCTCTCTCCCTAAAAATGACTACTCTTATATAATCAAAACTACTCCCCCTTTTTGTCACGAGTGACAAAGGGTAGAGTGTCAAGTAGACATCTCATCGGTAGAGCTAGCATCTCCGTCAATATCATCCGAAGCATCATCGTCATCACCATTATCATCCTTAGACTCAGAAGCCACAGGAGGTGGTGGAGGAGAAACTTCATGAACAAAGCCACTCATGGTCGCCTGTCGCCGAGCAATGCGACCAACACGAACATTCACCTAATACAACTCTGTAGAGAGCGTATCTAGGCGAGCATCCATGCGCTGAAGCTGCGCCGTGATATTTCTTAGGGACACATCGCTCGAAGAAGAGGAGGGAGTAGATGTGGCTTGAGCAGATCTAGATGGAGCCGGACGGGAGGAAACAGCTGCTGAAACCGTCTGTTGCGACCTAAACTGCGCCTCACTACGTTTTACAGTAGCGGCATCTATGGCAACCATGACATGGAAGGGGTTAGACACAAGAAAAGGGATGGAAAAATGGTGTTATATCCTCGTGATAGCAGAGGGAAAAATAAGCTTATCACGGGTAGGCGTATCCTTATGGACATCTATGATAGAAAGAATGAAATGTGAAGGAAAGTCAATAGTGAGATGCTCAAGAAGTGACAACAAGAATCGAGCATGAGGCTCTATGATGGAGTTGTAGTAAGAGAGAGGATGCAAAACAAATGTCATCACCATGTTCATGAAATGATAACCTTTAGCGAAAGGCTGACATGGTGTAAACTGACGCTCACCCCAATCAGAAGAGCACTCACAAAATGCAGAAGTCATCTCATCTTTAGACACAGTCCACAGACGCTCACAACTAAGGAAATCAGGATGCGCAACCCTCGGAACATGAAGCACATTGGATACCAACTCTGGTGTGTTACTATGCACATACGTCGAACGCGAGTGTGAAAGAGAGGTACTAAAGTATCAATTCCATGCATGTTGGAGTAAAACTCCTGAATCAGCACGAAAGGGCAAGTGACCGGGACGTCACACAGTGACTCCCAACCCCGACTGTGAATGACATCAGGTAGGTCAGTGTTGGCAAAGTCTGCCAGAACAACTTGGAGTTCCGAATGAACACCTCGTTTAGAAAAGTTCTTCGAGAAGTCCTTTCAAGCATCCTCATCACGGAACCGAATAAAGGGGGGAGTAGGATCAGAAAATGAAGAGGCCTTAGAACGAACAGGGTTCTGGGACGAAGTGGACCTACGTTTTGGTGCCATAGACACTACTAACATAAATAGAAGGAGAGGGAGAAAGAAAGAAACACTCAGAAAAGTCCCAAAACAAATCAAACCTAGCAACAGATTAAGCTCTCAAAAACATCTCTCAACAACAAAATTAAGCACTGGATCCCAAAACACACACACACACTAAACAAGTCTAACCAATTTTATATTTCAAAAATAAGTCAAGACAGTTTAGTGAGCATACATTAACGCATGTAAACCTTGTGATGGCCAAATCACATTGTACTTGCACATGTATCAAGAGTATCAAAGAATATTGCATGTTGCGTGTGAAAAATATCGCAAGATTATATAAGTGACTCAAATTTATGACGATTTGAGATATGAGAAAATTACTTTAACTCACACACAATCATAATCATTTGATGGGGACTATCACCTTCGTGGTACATCCTATAACTTTCACATTTCCTAGAAAACACGCTTGTAATCATATTTTAAAGCATTTTGTTCTTTTTGCTTTTATTTCTTTGCATATTTTCTTTTATTAAGCAAACCATGCATGAGCATATCAGAGAGAAAAGAAATACCTAATAATGTTAAGCCTTTTGACATTTTGCACTTTTGCTATGCCGAAGCATACAGATGTCATTTCATGATTGGCGGGTAATAGTGGTGAGATGGTTATTTATGCCTTTCTCTTAGGATTTTCTAGTCCTACCAGTCAAAAAGAGTGATACAAGTGTTAAGTACAAGAGATCACTTAACCTTACTCATCACAAACAAAGAGCTACAAAGCTCACTTGCTTAGTTGTGCATAAGGATGCTCATCTACGCTACAAGAGATACAAAATTTAGAAAACTCTGTTTCAATGACCATTTTAAGGTTCACAAGAACCGATGTACACAAACACACTATTTTTATATTTTTTTGATTTTTTCTTTTTTTTTTATTATGAAAACAAAACAAAAATAAAAACTAAACAACCAAACAAAAATAGACAAACAACATGAATGCATGAAAGAAAGATACATATGCATGAAGGCATGATAGAAAAGTGCAAATGCATGAAAGCATGATTCCAAAAGCAGATAAGAAGTCAAGCAAAGAGAGTCCTACTTTAGAAAGAAAGAATTAAAGTAGAGGAAAAAAAAACAAGACAATTAAGTCTTAGGCTCTTTTCTCACCCACATAGCACGAGTCTTTAGCCATGAAGATGAAAAGGCACGTGTCCTAGTATGTCTACTAAAGGACATAGAAGAATTAAAATTCTCCTGAAATTGAGTTAAAAAACTCAAAACTTTTAATAACTCTCCAAATAAAGGTGTAGGTCCTTGAGAGGAAACCTGTGACTGTTTGGACAATTACTTATGAGGATACAACTTAAAGCAATTAGGATGAATGTGTCCAGAAACACCACAATGGTAACAAACATGAGGTCTAACAAAGGATTTAGAATTAGCCAAATCAGTTTTGGATTTTACCTTTCTCATATTGGGGTACATAGACAGTCCTTGATACAAAAGCCATGGAAGAGGAGTGGCTGGAAGAGATAGCATATCCTAAGCCAGTCTTTTCTGAACTAGGCTTTTGAGCACTCAAGACCTCATCAAGCTTTGCACTAGACATCCTCTCTATTTGAGTTCTAGCTTGACTAAGCTCTACCTCAAGATTCTTGACCTTCTCTTCTAATGAGGTGTTCTCCATAACGAGAGTCTCAACTAACCTTGTAGTCTCATCTAGCTTGACCAACAAATCAGCTTTTTCAGTTTTTACCCAATTAAGCCTTTTCCTACAAAGATGAGAAGTCTTTTCAGATTTTACGAATTCAGTGTATAGCTTATGATAGGCTTCCTACAGGGCCATCTTCTTAGATACTTCATCATCAGAAGAATCCTCACTGTCACTTGCACTCTCCACAGTCACCTTATCAGTTGAGACAGCAAAGGCCATAACGTGACTACATTCATCCACATACTCATCAGAAGAGTCATTCTCAGTGTCACTCCCAGTAGCAACCAACCCTTTATCTTCTGACTTCTTGGTCTTTTCCTTTATAAGGTAGTTTGGGCACTCTATCCTCATATGACGAAAACCCTTGCACTCATGGCATTGGATGAGGGGTTTCTCATCCTTACCCTTCCTAGAGGATTTAGATTTCCTAGGAGGTTTGCCCTTATCCTTTTTCTAAATTGAAGAAGCTTGATAATGTCATCAGTTATGAAGGTTAGATCCTCATCCTCATCCTCATCATCATCTTTTATCTTCATCTTCATCTTTATCTTCAAAGTCTTCAATCTCTTCCTCTATACCCTTAAGAGTCAAGTTTTTACTCTTTCCACCTTTTCCCATTGAGCCTAATCCCATCTCATAGGTTTGAAGGTTCCCTACAAGCTCAGTCAAAGGAATTTGATCAATGTCCTTTGCTTCTTCAATGACAGTGATCTTGGCATAGAATCTTTCAAGTAAAGACCTAAGGATTTTCCTAACAATTTTGGATTCTGCTATAGATTCTCCAAGGTTGAAGGCAGAATTCACAATATTTTATGAGTTTAGCATAGAACTCATTAATGGTCTCATCCTTCTCCATCCTTATCTCTTTAAAACTACTAGTGAGTCGTTAAAGCTTCACAGTCTTTACTGCTTTGGTACCTTCATAGGTGGTTTCAAGAATGGTCTATGCTTCCTTGGCAACTTCTGTGGATGATATTTTCTTGAATTTCTCATTGGTCACCCTACAAAACAAAGCAATCAAGGCTCTACTATTGAAATTTGTCGCTATGATTGTTGCATCATCCCAATCCACTGGCAATTCCTTTAGCTTAATTCAGCTAACTTCAATAGCTTGCCATACCTGCTCACCTAGAGCCTGCAAGAAAACTTTCATACGAGCTTTCCAATACGCATAATTAGTGCCATCAAATATAGGAGAAATCAAAAGAGATTGTCCACGATCCATGACAACGGGGGTCAGGGATCACACTCAGGAAATTAATCCAATCAGAGTGTACCCGCTCTAATACCACTTATTGGGAAATTTAGATCCCAGTTGATAGAATTAACAAATTTTAAACCCAGTTGTTAATTAGATTTATTATGCATAAAACTTGTTAAAATAAACAAACATCAATATCATGTCAATATAAGTGCAGTGGAAAAGTAAATAAGACAAGATATGATGACCCAAGAAAACCAATGACACCAACCAGTTTTACAGTAAAAAACCTGGGGGGAAACCTTCCCGAAAAGCAATTCACTATAGTAAAGAGAAGTTTCAGATCTAGTACAAAACCTTTGTCCCTAGACTCTATAATCCCCGTAGATGAACTTACAGTATAAACCTTCTACCGCTTCAGAACCTTTGAACTCTTCAATATATGAATGCCACCCTTTAATGCACGGATCCCAGTACGTGACTTACGCACCAACTTGAGGAAGAAGAATGTTGGCTGCAAAGTTATTCACTTCATCAACAATGAAGATCAAGAAGCATTTGGTTACAAAACCCTAAAGCACAAATACGAAGTAGCTTCTTTGTAAGAGAATAAAGCTTCGGTCACCTTTTGCATATGTTTTCCTTGTATTCTCTTATGTGACAGCCTCTAAAATAAGCCTTATATATGTTTAGGGTTGTGAGAAAAGAAACCCTACACAAATACATACATATGGGCCGAAAATCAGATCTGAAAATCTAAATTCCTGTAACCTCGATAGATACCTTGATCGATCAAGAAGCTGTCGAGCTTCATTAAACCTCGATAGATAGAGGTGTCGAGCAGCTGTTGAGTAGCTGCCCGCAAGTGTCCAGTAGGTGTCCAGCTATCTGTCCAGCTTTAGTGAACACTTTTTCTTCACTTGTTTCTTAGTCCAATCTTCATGGCTTTAATACTAGACTTGAATAACATGTTCTTTGAAGTATTAAACATATTCTAGATCTATCCAAATACAAGTAAAGTGTGTTTTGTCAAAGGATTAGCCAACTACATAAAATATGTCCTTAACACTTGCACTTTTTTTTTTTTTTTTTAATTCATGGTATATTCCTAACTTTTACAATTATAGTTGGGTTTGGTTCTAGAAATTAGAGGTAAGGAAATTGAAATTCTAATATGTCACCATCTTTATTAAATATTTTTGGTAATGTGTTTTTTTGAATTTTTCTCTTTCAAATTTAAATCATTCAATTTCTTTCTCTGCAGAGATAAAGTGGAATCTTTGTTCAATCTAGAGTACCTAAATTCATCAAAGCAAAGGTATTAATTTCTTTTCCTAATATTCTCTTCCCTTTGCCTCTCTATTTGTTAAATTTAGGGAAAATGTCCACAACATGAAATCCTTCAAATTCTTTAAACTAAATCATTTCACTTTAATTTTTAGGTTTTGTTTGGGATTGAAATTGTGGCTTTCAAAATCTAAAAATATAATGTTATTTTATTTATACATTGTTGGTTTTAGTCAATAGTTTTTTAAAAGATACTTTTAAGTCATGATTTTGATATTTTTTATGGTGGGTTTTTCTTGGTTTTGCATGTTATAATTTGTGAAAACTGAAAGTATAATGTTCTTTGTACAAAATTGATTACTTTGTAGGTTATGGCAGAGATTTTTTTTTTTTAAGAGATTCCTAAGTGTTGGTTTTGGTGTTTACTGTTTACAATATTTGGTTTTTTGGGTTTTTCATGTTGTATGCCATTCTTGAAAATTCGTTGAAAATCCTTTTGGTACTAAGAAAAAAAATGAAACAACAGCAAAAGGAATTGCAACCAGTTCTAAAGGTTTTTTTTTTTTTTGGGTTTAAATTACATTTTTTAGTTTATTTTGCTAATGTATGAATTGTGGTGATAAGTAGAGAATTGCAACCAGTTTTGATATTTAATACCAATGAAACAATAGTAAAACGAATTGCAACCAGTTCTAAAGGTTTTTTTTTTTTTTTTTGTTTAAATTACATTTGTTAGTTTTACTTTGCTAATCTATGAATTGGTGAAATTTTAGCAAATTGAGATGATAAGTAGAGAATCTGTCATGCAATCACATGAGGAAAAAAGAAAAAGAAAAACCCAAATATTTTCTTTGGTCTTTTATTCTATTTATTCCCTGCCTTTCAATCTGATTTTTGTTGTTAACGCTGCTCTGTTTGTGTTAAAACCAAAAAAACAGATTTCTTCTAAATAAAATTTCCTTTTTTTCATTTTTCCCGTGCCTTATGATCTGATTTTTTGTTGTTCATGCTGTTTTTGTGTTTTATTAATATTGAAATGGTTTAAAACCAAATGGTAGACCCTTTGGTAAAAAAGTATTTAAACCGTGTGTTTTAATTGTTTTATGGGTATTTTGGTTGGACTGTTTTCAAAGGTTTGTGGGTTATATTTTTGCTTGCATTTGGGTTAGAATTGGTTTTGTTTGCATATTTGGAATTAATGTTTTTTATTTCCTCACCTCCATTAGAATTTAGTGGTTGCAATGGAGATTTGGTTTAAAATAAAATTACAAGTTGTTTTGATATTTTCTTTTTTCCATAACTTGATTTTAGCGCTGAAATCATGGCCATTGTAGAAACTTGAATCCTGTGCATTAGCTTTATGTTCATTATTTACTCTAAGAATGGCACTGTGTTTTGCTATTAGCTGAATTGTTGCATTAAATTATATTATATATCCTGTTATTAACTGTTTTTTAAGACATTTTACTACCTGACACCAGTACATCTATTTATAGTCGAATACTGTTTCTTCTGTTGTTGAATATATTTAATGTAATATTATTATCAATTTAGGTTCAGGTTTGGGTAATTTGGTTGAATTGTTTTCAAGCTAGGTTTGGGGTTAGATTTTATTTATATTAAGGCATTCGGGTTGGAATTGGTTTTGTTTTGTATTGGCACAGGAATCAAGAAAAATTGAGTTTTAAATTTTCGTCTTCTTTTTGTGAATGAATTTATCTGTTAAAGTATATTTGAAGTTTATGTTTTGTATTTCTATTGTCCCATAGGTTCAGTGGATCAGGTTTTACTTCAAAACTCTTAACACTATTTGATGATAATTGCAATTATATTAAATTAAAGGCTAATTTGATAGACTCCAAGTAATTGTGAAACGACATGTCTGTTTTATTTCAAAGTAATTTTTTTGTTCTCCTATACTTCAAACTCTCGAAATGAAGCACCTTTAGAATGCCAGTTACCATGCCAAAGTACAGTTCTTACTCCATTACCTTTAGAATGGCTAAACAGAGGCTTAACCATCTCTTTAAGCTTTAGTATCTTCCTGTGTTAGGACATATGTAGTTCAAGTCTGTGAACATATGTCACTATTTTATGTAATTGGCTTATCCTTAGACAAAACGCACTTTACTTGTAATTGGGTAGATTTAGGATGAGTTTAACACTTCAAGAAACAGTGGTTCAAGGTTAAGTGTTAAAGCCGTCAAAGTCTGTCCAAGAAACAAGCTAGGAAGTGCAAGTTTTTAAAGCTCGACACATACCTCGACAGATGCATCTATCGAGCTTTAAAGAAGCTATTTTGCCCGAACCTCGACAACTTCTCGACACCTCTCGACACCTCTATCTGTCGAGAATTAAAGAAAACAGATTTCCAGGTCTGTTTCAAGTCTAATCCGTGAGTGTGTCTTTGGGACTTCTTTTCTCCTAACCCTAGACATATAAAATGATTATTTTAAGGGCCGTCAAGCAAGGAAGGAGAAGATACAAGTTGCACATTCTTTGAGAACTTGTTGTTCATGCAATTTGTGATCAGAAAGACAAAGTTCGTGCCCTAGTTCATCTCTGATGATTTGAAGAACTTTGCAGCCAACTCTCTCTCTCTCTAGTTGGTATTTGAAGTTGCGTACTGGGATTCGCGCATCTGGTTAGTCACGTACTTGGGAGCCGTGCATTGAAAGGAGAAACTGTCACTACAGAACAAGTCCAATTGGGTATTGGGGTAAGAGTTCAACTGTAGGTTGGTGAGGTACTGGGATTCCTTACTTGTAACTGTTTGTTGTGATAATAGTGGAGTTTCGGGAGTGGTGACCTTAAATCACCCGGTGGGGTTTTTGCCGTAAGAGTTTTCCCCATTCGTGAACAAATCACCGTGTTATTTATTTTCCGCTGCTTAACTTAGTTTGGTGATTTGTTTGTGCTGCCACGTGATATTGCATGTTAATTTGATTAATTAAGAACTGGGCTAATTAATTAATCTAAATTATCACAAAGGATCAACGCATTTGTGGCCTGTCATCTTGCAATCCCATGAGAAAATTGGGTATGTGGACATACCAAAAGCTGTTGCCTTTTAAGAGATTGGTGTGTACCCTTGCAACCCACAAGGAACCTGCCTGTATAAAGAGATTCCATCTATGCTTAGTAACATCAACCTTATTACAATCTTAGAGATTTTTAAGCCCCCCACAAAGAAACTGCATGTTTAAAGAGATTCCATCCGTGCTTAGTAACGTCAACCTTATTCCAATCCTAGAGATTTTTATGCCCCAATCCTCCTTTTGATTTAGAATAGCAAACCACATCCTGTGCAGCTATGCCTACCTCTAGAGACCATAGAATCAGCACCCGTTGACAAAAATCTGTTGAAGCACCTCTCTATCTCTTTGATCACTCTAATGGGAAGAATGATGATATTAGTCCAGTAAACTAGAATACCATAGAGCACAGATCGTAGGAGTTGTAACCCCCTGCAAAAGAAAGTGTTCTGTCACACCAGGAATTTAAAGGTGTGCAGTCATTACTAGACAGTTTTCTAGATATCAAATGCAAGCCTAAATATCTAAGTGGCAGTTGGCCTCCAACAAACTTCAAGAAAGATAATATTCGGGCCATTGTACCTTCACTCTTGCTGGTGTTTGTTTAAAGACATGAAAGAATTTTGAATTCATCTAATGCATTTTCTATGATGCTAACAGAGCCTAGGTGAGCAATAGCTATATATAAAAGAATAAGCCTTCTCCTACAATTAAGGCCGGGCTGCCACATAGGAAAAAATGTCCATCTAAAAATCTGCCACCCTTACAATTAAAAAGCAAAACATTATAATGTTTCAGCAACACTAAAACACCGTTAGATACTCTCTCATTATAAAAAGAAAACTAACCGGTTGAAACTTAAAATTAGTTCAAAAGGCTTAATACGGTGAAACTTAAAAGCTAGCTGTTTATTCTCTTTATTTTGATGCTTTGTTCACAAATTATCATCTCTTTTTTATTTTTATTTTTTGATAAGAATCATCTCTGTTCTTTTGTTTTGAAAACATTAGGAATATCACCCTTGGTTAATGTTTGATGCTTTCAAATCTAAAAGTTTAGAGTGTAGAATTTTAAAAACACATAATTATTCATATAGGCAATTGCAATGTTTTAAAATTTTAGAATACTACCAATACAGTCCTTCTTTTTTTTTTTTTTTTTTAATTTCTTTTAAAAATTTGTGGATTAAATATGCTTTAGATTTGGTTCTTTTGGTTGGATTGTTTTTCATTTGGGTATTTGGGTAAGATTTGGTTTTTATTAAGGACTCTAGATTAGAATGGTTTAGTTTTGGGTGTATATACGCTGCTGTAAACAGAGGACTCTGGATGATAATGGGTTTTTTTTTTTTTTAATCATAAATCTGTATTGAAACATTTTTCTTTCTTTATTTATTTATTTTTATATGTTCCTATTTTACCCATTATTTTCAAGTTCTTTGAGCGCTTTTCATATTTATTAAGTTTTCCTTGGGGTTGCGATATAAAAGTGAAAGAATTCACAGATGACAGTGAGCGATACATATAATTGCATTACATTGAATATCAGTAATTTAGCGGGCAGTATAGGGATTTTTCTCAATTTGTCACGCACAGTTTTTTTTTTTTTTTTTTTTAACCAGCCCAATCTATCTAGAATATCATCTTTTTTTCTTTTTTGGGTCAATGTTGCACGCCATATATTTGATGAAATTTCTCATAGGCATGCGGTATTAAACGTCTCTTATATAAAATTTAAAGAGACGAAAATTCATAATGATTTTTAGATAGAAGAATCTTGAAACAATTAATGTTATGAAAGGGCATTAACAATAGCGAGAATATTTTAAACCTCCTTACAGGGAAGACTGGTGTGAGGGTAATTTAGCTCTCATGTGTTTTATGTGTTGAGGTTTCCATTTGAGGGATTTGATTTTTATATTTGGGGTTCTATTGCTTTAGTTTCTATAGATCACATTTGTATGTGCTATTTATCTTTTTAATAAAAGCTTATAGAAATTCAATTGGGTTATCAACTTCATAAACGCATTTACATCTTTGTTTAGTTTTGGTGATAATATGCTTTTTCTTTCGAAGGCTGCCTTTTAAAAATATTGTTTGCTAATTTGTGGGATGCAAATTTGGGTGTGGACACATAGCTTGAGGTCATTAATAGCGAAAGCTCCTACTATGCTATGGAATTTTTTTAAGAGCATGCTCTGTTGGCACTTTTATTTTGTTTTAAGAGGATTAAAGTTTTATCATATATATGTGTGTGTGCGCGCGTGTGTGTGTGTAACAAGGTATATATATTTTTTATTTGTAAGCAGTCAATTTATGTATTTGCAAGCAAATTTAGGAAGGACACGTGAAATGATTTGTTGTTGGTAAGGTAGTTGAGAAGATTTTGGATTCATAAATCAACCTTTTTTTTAAGTTTGAGTTAATGTAATTTTTTTTATTTCAAGGTTTTATTATATATTGTTCAATATACATTTGGTAGTCAAACAGATTCATTTAGATATTGAATAAATTTTATATTTCAGTTGTTTTCAATAACTGAAATTTAGTTTGCTTTTGGACATATTCTGACAGTTTAACAGAAACAAAATAGAGTAAAAAACTGAGGTACAATGCACAATTAACCACCACAGGAAGATATTTTAGTAGTTGGGAGCTGCCAGAGTGGGTGCCGTTATATGAAATTCAATGTTTCTTCCAATGGTAGTGCTATGCCAAAATAAAAAAGAACAATTTGAAGATACTTTAGAAGTTGAACTGGTAGCTGTTTTGCGTTGCTAGAATTTTGCTCACGAAGAATAGAAAAAGGCTTATATTTTAGAAAGTGATTCACGTATTGTTGCTTTTGTATATGAATGAAAATAATTAATTATTGATTGAGTTTTGAATTTTTTTTAAACATATTTTGGAGTATTTAATTAAACCCAATTTCTAGATATGTAAATTCAAGTGCTATTTGGGAAGAATAGAAAGTAGTTTGTACCACCTGAGATTTTTTTTATTTATTTAAATGTTGTTTGTTCAGAAATGGGTATATGTTTTTCTTTCTGCTATGCATTTTTTATTTTTTATTTTTTATTTTAGTGGGAAAGGGTTAAAAAGAAAGAAAGAAACTAAGGAATAGGGGACATGGTGTTGTGTATAGTGCCTTAGGTAAATTTGGAGAATTATGTTGAATCATTTATACACTAAGAAGTTTTTTTTCCTACTTAAAAAAAAAAAAAAAGTGAAGGAAATATCTATACTTAGTGAAAAGAAGGAAATTACCTCTATTCTATGATGTTAAAAGGTAAGAAAACAGAAAATATTCAAACTACTTGATGTGTTTAAATTTGTTAAAGAGATTTTAAATGCAATTCCTCCCATATGTATGTGCTTCAACATTGGACATCGATTTAGTAAACATTTCTAAACAACCATTTGAATTACAGCTTATCAAAAAATAAAATTTTTTACTTATCAAAAAAAAAAAAAAAATTGTTTGAATTACAAGAATTATGTGCTTTTAATTATTTAAAAAAAAAAATAGTTGACACTATAGTGCTTAGGACCATTGCACACTTGAGACTTCCATGGTGGAAATTTGGTGGTTGGGATTGTAGGATGCATTCTTAGAATTCAGACTACAAAAGATTGAGTAAAGTGTAACTTGCCAAAGGAAAAATATGAATTTATTTTTCTTCTACAATTTTGTTTTATGTTCTTTTGTGGTTTTCAACTTTTCATAGATTTAATTTAGATGCTGTTTGTATATTAAAAATTGCAATTTCTAACTATATTTGATTTTTTTTGTTTATATATATATATATATATATATATTTTTTATATCTATTTCTAACTATACTGTTTGTATATTGCATGTAGTTAACTCCTTTATTTCTAGAATCCTTCACGTTATAATTTCTAGAATTAGCTAATGACATTTGATCCAGTACTATAGAAAAATAAGCTATATGAATAATCACGGTAAAGAAGTCTCTATTGCATAAGGTAATTGTTCTTTTCGAGGATTACTTTATTTGCTACAATTGACTACAGCTATTATATTGTAAACTCAAAATGATTTATCTCTTGGCCGAAATTCTTAAATTACCTAAAGATTATAATGTAAGCTAGATATAAATGGCCAATATAGTTTGCTTCTGCATTTGTTAATTTTTTTAATGCTTAAATGATCAAAGATTATAATACATTACAAATTATTGAAGGAGGTATTAACTTTCACTCAAACATTTTTTTAGGTCTATTACCATTCTACAACACTACCTTAATGTATGAATAAGTGTAATCCTTCGCCAAGGCAATTGTGGATTTATGTTTGGCAGTTTGCGTATTTGCTTTGTTTTGATTTAGGCATTTTGGTCAAACTTATGTCTCCTTCTCTCTACGATTTACCGTTAGAAATTCTCTACTTTTATTTCATTTTTTTCTTTTTTTAAAGTTTATTTACTATTATGGGCTCTCTTTCTACTTTTTTTTTTTTTTTTTAATTATTAGTATTATTTATATAAAGAGTGGATCGGTGGGTTTTAATGATTAGGAGTGTAGATACTGAAAACTTCAGATGTTATGGGAAAGAAATTGTCTTAAATTATAGACAAGAGAATTATCTATTTTTTGAGCTTTTGACATCTGATTTTTGGAGTGAATTATCTATGGGATTTTTCTCCTCAGTCTATGTGCGTTTAATTGTAATATA
The DNA here is from genome assembly GCA_032878915.1 of Castanopsis chinensis. Classification (NCBI taxonomy): domain Eukaryota; kingdom Viridiplantae; phylum Streptophyta; class Magnoliopsida; order Fagales; family Fagaceae; genus Castanopsis; species Castanopsis chinensis. Next base: position 25,013,906 of record JAVQMG010000122.1, read on the forward strand.
TGGGTTCCAGTTTTGGTATTATTCAATTCTAATATATAGGTGTTGCATTGTATTAATTTTATAGGAGTTAACACTAATCATCTTGAATGCTATTTGATTTTTTGGTACATGTTAGTCTATTGCTTAAATTTTTTCGTATTTTCAGCTTCTATTGAGAGATGCTGTCTTTAGGAAATGTCTTTGCAATTCCTATCCACAATCTATCTTTTTTTGAGTTAGATATTTTTTAAAGATGATACTTATTTTGTAAATCAGTTTATGATTCTTAATATGCAGATTATTTACAAATAGAATGTGATTTTAATATTAATATATATATATATATATATATATATATATATATTATTCCAAATGCTTGCTCAACATTGAATTTACATTTTAAATTAATTTAGTCTTGGTCCTATGAGCATTCAGCATTACAGGCATTTTTTTTTTTTTTTTGCTTATACCCAAAATTTTGTACATGCATGTGTTTGCTGCACCCATACCTAGTTAGTGACAAATATATTGAATGATTTATGATAACAATAATCCTTTGAAGTTTATAGAGTGCAACATAGTGCACCATTCTCTAATTTATGTTGATGTTACTTTGTTAGGTCTTAATTGCTATTAAGAGCCGAAGAGTAGTTAAGAAATTGCGAGACAAATAAGAAAATGACTTTTAATGACATTGAGAAGAGGACAAAAATTGTCAATATCCTTATGCACCAAGAAATTTATGGAAAAGGATTGAGCTAAAAAGCATCAAGTAGATGTACATGGCTTAAGAAAGGAATCAGGTAGCTGCTGATTTCTTTGTGAGATTTCATGAATGTAGCTTTGATTTACTGCTATTATCCTTTTTTTTTTTTTTTTTTTTTTTTTATGGGCAGTACAATGATTGGTAATAATAAAACTCTACAATATAATTTTTTTCAAGAGTTTTGGTTTTTTTTTTCCCTACCCTAAGATATATCTTTTGTCCGATTTTTGTATTCTTGAAATTAATTGCCCTTTGTGTGGTCTAAATTGGATAATTATAGTAAGAATTCTGTAATTGTGATAAACATAGATTGTATAATTGAGGTTTTCTATATTTTCCCTATTCAGTATGTCTTCATTTGACCATATTTAAGGGAGTTTCTCATCATTTGAAATAAGAAAGTTTTTTTTTTCTTTAAAAAAATCAGTATATTTCTTTTAATTGTCTATGGAGTTATCATAATTTTTTATGATATCATGATAATGTTTGATTGGCCAATGGAGTTAGCACAAAATTTTTGTATCAAGATTATGTTATTAGAGTTTGATAGACAATTAGTGAAAGAACTAATGTTCTACTAATACAATTTTATTATGATTCTACATATTTATTCGTGAATGATAAATAAAAGTAGCCCGTGCATTGCGTGGGTCATGCACTAGTCATATTTATATAGTGGTATTAAATATAATTAATGGTAACTTTGAACTTGTCAAGAGTTGACAGAAAAGCTCAAGGCCCATTGGAGTTAGAGTCTTATTTGTTCCCTTTTGGTCCTACTCCAAGCTACATACTAAAGCCTAATTGGAATGGCCCAAAAGGCTATCCCAATTAAATAATCAATTCGATATAAGGAGAGAAACATACAGAATTTCATAAGTGCTAAACAAGAAATGAAATGGTGTGTATATAAGTGTAAGCCACTCTCTTATTCTCCCTTGGAAACTGATTGAGAGACCACACTTCTTGGGCATTAAGTGGAATTGCAGTGAAGATTAAAAGTGTTCCTAAGTAATTTTAATCTTTGGTTTTGAATTTCATCACACCAAGGTACGCTCTTTTGTTCTTGAATTCTGAAATTTACATAATACATGTTAACAATTGCTACACAAACATGTATTTATCCAACAACCTTGATGGTAGGCACACTTTTTACTTACATTAAACTTGTAGGTAATGGATGTGGGACTGGTTTTAGGTCTAAGGGTTTCAGTAACCCTTTTGCTTTTAGTTTTCAAATACTTGACTCATTGGCATATAAAGTTCATGAAATTCATTCCTAGGTTATAGTGGCGGTGTGGACACCGCATTTTTTACCCCTTACGACTTGGGCCCGCATTCCCTAATTATGCTTGAATTCTAAGGCCTAAGGCCAATTTAGAGCCCAATCAAATATTAAATTGACTTGAGGAGTGTTAAAATGGAAAACATAACCGTTTAAAATAAGCAAAAATCCTTTTTTGGAAATAAAATGACCAAAGAGGCCCTCAGCCTGCATACATGGTTCGCGGCTTGCGTACACAAGCTAAAGCATGCGTATACAGTCACATTCCTACGTACATAGTTAAAGTTTCAAAAGTATAAGAAAGACAAGTTTTCTACAATAATTGCTAAGGTTTGGAATGAATTCTGATGATGCACAGAAAATTAGTGGGTTGATGCTCCGGGTTTCAATAGGCTAGTAATTTCTTAGAAGGCCTGAAAAGAAAGAAGCACAAGTTCAAAGGTGACCGGGGTGAAAATTGAGAAACACCATTTTTCCACTATATAAAGCCTTACATGGTACATTTCCAAAACACTCAGAAATCCCATGGGAAAAACATAAAATTCACTAGAAAATAGTGAATCAAAAGAGAGTTTTTCACAAAACACTCTCAAGTCAATTTTGTTTGATTGAGACCTTTTCTGGCCCCAATCCTTTTAGTTTAACATTGCTATTCACTTTTGATGGGGATAATTACTAAGTGTTACTCGTCCTTGAGTCGTCATCCAAAGCACATACAAAATTACATCAACTCGTCCAATAGTTGTTGGATTATATAATGGTCTTCTATAGACGGGATGATCTACGGATGGCTAGTACATGGACAACCAAATCATACTGGGTGAATTTTTCGGATGATTCTCTATTATGTTCACATAATAGAGAATATGACACATTGCACGACATGTGGAAGGAACTCCATACACAACGCTCCATATAACCTCTTTTCTTTATCAACCGCCAACATTACCCACGATGGTAATGGATTCAAACAACTAGACCCACTTCTAACTCTCTATAAAAGGGGTAAATCCTATTCACTTAAGGTAAGTCTAGACCATTCACTATTTTCTTTCCTTGTGTCCTAAAGAGAAAACTGACTTAACCGTCGGAGGGTCCTTGGTCGGGTCACGTCGGTAACCTTTAACAGTACTTTCTTTCTTTTTAGGATTCACAACCATTACCGTAGCCTAGAGTATTTTAGCCTACTGATTTTCATCCTTTCAGTTGGTGTCCTCTGTGGAAAATTCAATAGAAAAAGTTTCTATCAGCTTTTCTGTTTTCCATGACAAAAAGGCTTAATGGTTTGGACTAGGTTAATGGCTACTAGTCCAGGACATCAGGAGGCTGGAAATGCCTCTAATCATCCAAATCATGCACCACCACCCCTCATAACCATCCAGCAACAGTTGCAGTCCATGATAGCAACGATGGCAGAACTGGAGCAACAAAACCAAGAGTTAACTAAGTTAAAAACAGCGTTAACAACCTGGTGAAGAACGAGGCCAGAACTCAAGATGTGAAGGTGTGGAGAACAATCCTAAGGGGACTGGTCCAGGGGTACTATCACTTGAAGGGTACCACATTTGAAGAGAGAGATTGACCAAATGATGAGAGCTATGGAAGAAATGAAGGATTTCATGAGAAGAGTGAACCATGTGGATGATCTCGTCCACAGGGCAGATTTTCCCTTTGTTGCGTCCATCACCACTCATCCTTTGCCTTCCAAGTTCAAAATGCCATCCCTGGATTCTTATGACAGGACACGTAACCCTTGTGATCACATTGCCACATTTAAGACAACCATGCATCTTCAAGGTGTTCTGGATGAAATCATGTGCGGAGACTTTCCAACAACCTTGAAAGGTCCAGGTTGAGTTTGGGTTAGTAAACTACCACCAAACACTATAACTTCCTTCCAGGAGTTAAGTACGTTGTTCGTCAACAACTTTGTGGGAGGACAAAGGCAAAAGCATTCCTCGTCCAGCCTGTTGAACAGAGTGATAGGCCACAAACGCGTTGACCCCTAGTGATGAATTAAGTTGATTAATTAGCCAAGTTATTAATTAATCAAATTAACATGCAAATAGCATGGCAGCACAAATAAATCACCAATAAACTAAAGTATGCAGCGGAAAATAAATAACACGGTGATTTTTTACGAATAGGAAAAACCTACACGGCAAAAACCCCACCGGGTGATTTAAGGTGACCACTCCCAAAATTCCACTATTGTCACAACAAGCGGTTACAAGTAAAGGAATCCCAAGTACCTTACCGACCTACAGTTGAACCCTTACCCCAATACCCAATTGGACTTATTCTGTAGTAACAATTTCTTCTTTTGATGTACGGCTCCCAGTATGCGACTTCAATCACCAACTAGAGAGAGTTGTTGGTTGCAAAGGTCTTCCACTCATCCACAAGATGAAGATCAAGAAGATGCTTGGTTACAAAACCCTACGGTGCACATTACACAGCAACTTCTTCACAAGAAAGATGAACTAGGGCATGAACTTTGTCTCAGGTCACAAATTAATTGAACAAAGGTTTCTCAATGCTCGTGCAACTTATGTACTTTGATGGCCCTTAAAACAATCCTTTTATATATCTAGGATTAGAAGAAAAGAAGTCCCAAAGACACATGTATGGATTGGAATCAAAACGGAACTTAGAATCTATTTTTCTTAAATCTCGATAGCTAGAGGTGTCGAGGTGCTGTCGAGCAGGTGTCGAGCCTCGGGGCTAAACAGCTTATTAAAGCTCGAGAGATGCAGTTGTTAAGCTTTAAAATCTGACACTTCTTCAACTGGAATCTTGGACAACTTTCATGGCTTTAACACTTGAGCTTGAAACCTTGTTTCTTGAAGTATTAAAATCATCCTAGAGCTACCTAAATACAAGCTAAGTGCGTTTTGTCAAAGGATAAGCCAATTACATAAAATAATGACATATGTTCAAAACAACTTGAAACACATATGTCCTAACAATCTCCCCCTTTGGCAATCCGTGACAAAACCACAACAAACAAATGAACATATGAGAGAAGTCATAAATCAATCAACTCATATTCACTTGTTGAATACAATAAAATCTATCCTAACACAAACTCTTGAAAAACTTTGCAAGAAGAGAGTTCATGGCAAGTAGACTTTGACAACCTATATTTCTGAAACACTTTTAAACAAAACACATCAATTTCAAAAGGTGAGGATCATACTACTTGGAGGTCCTGGATGGACGGAAGCTGGACCACTCATGGAATGTGGAGCATTTGAGGAAGTACTACCAGTGAAAGCAACTCTTCAAGAAAGTCAGCATGGATGAGATTAAGAAGTTTTTTTATGATGGTGAACTAAAAATCTAACTCCAACTCATTTATAGGAGGCGTCCAGAACAGAAGGGACATCCCACATAAGAAGGTCGTCCATGGAAGGATGACCGTTCGTGAGAAGGTCATCCATGGAGGGACAACCGTCTATGGGAACGAGGTGCGTTTGTCAGGAAGGCTTTTAGATGACCCCCTAACACTTATGGAATTCTCAAATATGGATTAGTCTATAAGAGCTGGCGATGGAACCACATGCTATTATTCTAAGGCATTAGTGAGATCCAGGTTCATCGTTACAACTAATTAAATACTTAACTTCCAATGACAGTTATATAAAAAAAAAATATATAACTTCTATAGCGGTTATGGAATTTATCCTTGGACCCTTTGACCTCCTTAAATATAGGAGAAGTTACAAACTAATAACCGTTTCCAAGGTGCACTATATAAACTCCCAATCAGACTAGATAAAGGTACGTTTTTATAATTCCTAAAAGGTTGTAACTTTGGAACATGAGAAAGAAACTAAATTTGGCATCGAAGGGTTCTTAGCCAGTCCACCCCAGTCTCCTTTGATCGCTTGTTCTTTCATTTTGAAGCCTTCAAAATAGCCACTAGCCCTTTAAAGCCCGAAGTATTCAGTCTACTAATTTTCTTCGCATCATCAGTTAGTGCCATCTATGGGGAAAGTTTCAATCATTTGTGTTTTGGCGATTCGCCTTTCCCCGACAAAAGGTTGTATGGTTCGAACAAGATCGAGGGCTACTAGCCCAGGCCATCAAGAAAGTAGGATGCTTCTAGTAATCCCCACTGTGATCGTCAATCAGCCCCCGCCATGCAACCGCCTTCCATTCAACATACACATTCCATGGCTGCTGCCATGGCAGAACTAACCTTTCAGAACCAAGTGTTAAATAAGGAGATTAATCTAAGGAGGCAGCACCATGAAAGACACATGGAAGGGCAAGCCTAGAGTCCATAAGGTAGAGGAGAAAACGCTGAACCCAAGAATCAATCAAGGGGTACTGCTTTAAGGAGAGTACCACACTTAGAAAGGGAGATGGATCTTATGAGAAAAGCTAAGGACGAAATGAGGGAGAATATTATACGGGCGAACCCATAGATGACTTAGTTCATAGAACGGACTCCCCTTTCACGGCTTCCATCAATAGTCATCATTTACCCCCAAAGTTTAAGATTCCTTCGTTGGGTTCATATGATGGAAATCGTGACCCGTGTGATCATATCGCCACCTTCAAGACTACTATGCACCTTCAGGGGGATCTAGATGAGATTATGTGTAGGGCATTCCCTACCACCCTCAAGGGCCCAGTGCGAGTGTGGTTCAACAAGATACCCCCAAACACTATGGGCTTATTCGAAGAGTTGAGTAAGTTGTTCGTCAACTATTTTATTGGAGGACAATGCCACAAGTGTTCCTCTTCCAGTTTGCTAACTATAAAACAAGGGAAAAATGAGAGTTTGCAGTCCTTTATTACTCGGTTCAACAAAGAAGCCTTGACGGTAGATGAGATGGACGACAAGTTTCTATTGGCTTATTCATTCATTCATAAGCTTTACAAGAAATGGGGTCAACTTTGGCTTATTCATTCGTAAGCTTTACGAGCAAAAGCCACAAACTATGGCTGAACTCTTCCAGTCAGCCCAAAATTTCATGAATGCGAAGGACACGATCATAGCCAAGAAGAGGAAGAGAGCAAAGCATACTGAAGCAGACCTTCCACGTCATCTTGAGCAGGGTCCTCGTCCAAAGAAGGCGCGGGCTGGAGAGAAAAAAGACGAGGATAGCAAGAAGGCGAGTTCTTCAGCGAGAAATCAGCAATACACTCCCTTGAATATGCTGTTAGGATATGTGCCCTTAAATCCTATTGAATGATGCTATGTATGACATTATGTATGACTTAATGTTTTGTTTAATAAATTTGTTTATTTTTATCTAAAATAATGGTAACATGAATATTTGGACATTATCATATAGTCCATGAGATGCATAGTATGTGATTTATGTGAAAAGTCACAGAAGATATAAATCACAAGTTCTTTGTAAACTCAGAATATGTAGTTCGTAGTCGGTGATGAAATTGGGCATTTCATCTGCGAAGACTATAACGTATCAATTAAGATGATTTGTCTTGATCATGGAAGTGGAGACTTTTAGTTGATATGTTGATATGTTTTAAGAGTTAAGACATATTGAACTAGACCGCTGTGAGATTTATTATTCTCCTAACGATTGTCAAATGAATAATAAATCTCACGACTTCTATTTGCATGAACTCTTAATCCTAAGAGAATAATAGACCTGATCATGACGTGTAGGTTGTTTTGATATATCAGGAATGAGATCTAAAGTAACGGTCAAAATCTCAGTATGTTGTGCAGCCACATTTAGTGTTGATGGAACATATATTCTCGAGATGGAATTCATAATCTCTTAACGGAGATATAAAATATTCCCTTGATATAAGTTTAATGGGTTTGGTTATTCAGAGTGTTAGGCCTAACCACTTTAGTAAGGAGTTACTAAAGTATATATTTATGAAATTGGATTTCATAAATATATGATGAATAACTTTAAAGGATTAAACCGGGTACTCAAGGATAAGATGTAGTAATTTTCAAAGTGGCAGTCTATATTCATGACTTTGTATTACTACGAATATTTTATGAAGGGGTTGCGTGTATAATAACGTCTTGGGATATAATTTATTAATAAGGCCTAGAGTGCAATTATATTTATATAGTGATATTAAATATAATTAATGGTAAATTTGGACTTGTCAAAAGTTGACGGAAAAGCCCAAGGCTTATTGGAGCTAGTGTCTTACTGGTCTCTTTTGGTCCCACTCCAAGCCACACACTAAAGCCCAATTGGAAAGACTCAATAGGCTGGCCCAATTAGATAATCAGTTAGCTATAAAGGGAGAAATATACAATTTTTTTTTTAAGAAAAAAAGGAAGCATAAAAAAAAAAAAAGTGGGAGACACACTTTCATTCTCCATTTGGAAACTGATTAAGAGACCACACATCTTGGGCGTAAAGTGGAATTGGAGTGAAGATTAAAAGTGTTCCCAAGTGCTTCTAATCTTTGTTTTAAATTTCTCCACACCAAGTTACGTTATCTTGTTCTTAAATTCTGAAATTTACATAGTGCATGTTGTCAATCATGAATGAAATAGATCCTTGTTTGTTGCTTCCGCTGTGTGTTTTGTATGAGATACAAAACCAGATTTTTAACCAACAATTGATATTAGAGCCAGGTTTTCATCTCATGATTGTATAGCGTGTGATTGAATTTTAGAATTTAAGAAAAACCGTTATCTTTGTGTTTCATTTTTCTGTATCAAGTTATGGTGTTGTGTCATGTTTTTAATTTCCATGGAACCTGTATGTATATATTGTAAGTACTATCGGCTGTGCTGTAACTGGTTAATGACAAGGATACAGTTATTGAATTCAATAACTATATGTGCGTTATCTTTGTTAATGCACTGCTTGGTGTATTCTACGTATGGCTTGTATGATTGCATGGCTTGGTTTTGTTTGCATGGCTTGAACTTAAATAAACAGCTTGGCCTTCTTGCACATTTTAAACCGAGCAATTGTCATGTACTTTTGAAAGAATGAATCCGTACATAATATTGAAGTTTCCAACAATCTGAAGTTATAATATAATACAGTTTTATAACGTAATATATATTATATTATATATATAATATAATATAGGACTATGCTAGGATTATGAAATTTATTCCTAATGCGGTTAGGACTATGTTTTCAAAGTGTCTAGCATTATTATGATTCTTCATCTTAAAAACCTTTAATTTACAATTTCTAGTGGGAGAGAGATACAAGGGTTGGAACTCACGACCTCCATTGTTGGTTCATAGTAGTGTGAAATATATACTTTGTCTTTGCCTCATGCTTAGCATTCCTTGCGGAGAGTATTTATTTCATGGTCTTACAAGATTGAATTTCCTGGTTTATAGTGGTTTGATAAACACCTTGTCTTAGCTTTGAGCTTTGCATTCCATGTGGAGGGTGTTTTTATCATGGTACTACAAAATAAGCTTGTTAAAGGGATGAAATGTGGCTACACATGATTCTAGACAATGGTATACACTAGACTAAGTATTATAGCATCCTCTATGCTGAGTTCTTGCCATTATTACTTAGAGGCTAAATGTAAAACGACATATTATTAGTTTTTGATAAGAGTTATCATGATAGCACTAATAACGAGAATAGTTCTCAATCAATCATAGTATTTAATGTTCACTCTATGCTGAGGGATATTGAATATGGGATTGTGTTGTCGTTGCATATATTATTTTATGGTTTTATTAAGGTTTCATATTATATGCTTATATGCTAAATTGATAATGTCCAGTTTACTTATTGTATTCATGTTTATTATTTTCAAATTTAAATCATGGCATCATTTAGCCCGCTTATTGCTATTCTTAACCAAAACAAACTGACTGGATCCAACTATGTTTACTGGAAAAGAAATTTAGACATTGTTCTTACAGTTGAAGAGCACAAATATGTGTTTACTCAACCATGTCCTAACTTTCCTTCATTATATGCTCTTCTTGAGGAAAAACAACGATATGATTGTTGGTAGAAATCTAATGAGATGGCTAAGTGCTACATCCTAGCATCTATCTCAAATGTTCTACAGCATCAAATACAGGATGTAGAACTTGCTTCGGACATAATGCTTAGTCCGAAGGAGATGTTCGGTGAGCAAGGCCGTTTTGCAAGGCAAAAAACTATGAGACAAATTTATAATACCAAAATGGCTGCAAGAAGTTCAGTGAAGGAGCATTGTCTTAGGATGATTGCTAATTTGAACACATTAGAAGTTTTAGGTGCCGACATTGATGGAGAATCCCAAGTGGATATGATACTCCAGTTACTACCGAAATCATTCAAGGAATTCAGACTCAATTATAATATGAACAAAAAGATTTACTCTTTGTCTGAATTAATGAATGAGTTAGTGGCGGTGGAAGGCATCCTTGGTACTTCTAGTGTCGAAGCCAATGTGGGTGAAGCTTCTACTTCTCAACCTAAGTTGAAAGGCAAGAGAAAGAAGAAGAAGAAGAAGAAGAAGAAGAAGAAGAAGGACTTTACTAAGAAAGATGGTAAACCAATTGCCTTAGGGGTTGCCGACAAAAGAAAGAAAACCAAAGGAAAGTGTTTCCATTGTGGTGAGAAAGGACATTGGAAGAGGAATTGTCCAATATTCAAGGCTACTAAGAATAAGGGTAATAAAAGTTCATTTCTTCTTGAAATATGTTTGGGACAGAATCCAAAGGATTCTTGGTGTGTGGATTCAGGTTGTACTAATCATATCTGCAATTCTTTGCAGGGGTTTTAGGAGACCAGAAAGTTGAATGAGGGAGAACTATTTCTTACTTTGGTTGATGGGAGCAGGATTCCAGTTGTAGTTGTTAGAGTGTTTAATTTATGCTTTAAGTTTAGAGTTTTAATATTAGAAGACTGTTTATATGTACCTAATGTTCGTAGGAATTTGATTTCTGCAACTGACTTAGGTAAACATGGATATTGTGTTATTCTTAAAGACAATGTTGTAATAAAGAAGGATAAAATGTTTCTCTGTTCTGGCAATATTGTGGATTGTCTTTATATTTTAACTCCTGACATGTATGAATTATACAATTCTGAAATAGATAATAGCTCTCATGTAAAATCATTAAAGAGAAAGTTTCCTTCTACTAGTGTTACATATCTATGGCACTTGCGTTTGTGTCATATTAATTAAAATAGGATTCAAAGACTAATCAAAGATTGACTTTTATAGCCCATGGACTTTGATGGATTTCCAGTTTACAAATCTTGTTTGGAAGGTAATATGACCAAACAACCTTTTAATGCAAAAGGTAGAACAACCCAAGAGTTGCTTGAATTAGTTCATACAGATGTATATGGTCCTATGTCAACCCAAGCAAAAGGAGGTTATGAGTTTTTCATCACTTTTATGGATGATTACTCAAGATATGGTTATGTGTACCTAATGAGACGGCAGTCCAAAGCCTTTGACAAGTTCAAAGAGTTTAGGGCTAAAGTTGAAAATCAATTGGGTAAACACATAAAGGCCATTCAATCTGATCGAGGTGGCGAATACCTTCTTGGGGATTTCAAGGATTACCTGATTCAAAATGGGATTGTCTACCAATTGGCTACACTTGGAACTCCCCAACAAAATGGTGTAGCAGGAAGAAGAAATAGGACTCTTTTGGAAATGATTAGGTCTATAATGAGTTACTCCACTTTACCAGTTTCTTTTTGGGGATATGCACTAAAAACTGCTATGCATGTTTTAAATTTGGTTCCATCAAAATCTGCACCCAACACACCCAAGGAATTATGGAGTGGGCGCAAGCCTAGTATGAAATATCTCCACATTTGGGGATGTCTAGCACATGTGTTAAAAGAGAAGTCTGATAAGTTGGAAGCTAAAACGGAAGTATGCATGTTTTTAGGGTATTCAAAAGAAACTAAGGGTTATTTATTCTATAATCATAAGGATAACAAAGTGTTTGTTAGCACCCATGCCAAATTTTTGGAAGATGATTATGTGAATAATTTTAATCCTAGAAGTAGAGCTGTCTTGGGCCGAAATGAATGAACCTGTAATTGAACAACCAGTGGATGAAACTAGGGATGATGTGGCTGTATTGGATACACCACAAGACATTACTCATGAGATGACTAGTACACAGGTGCCTCGTCGTAGTGGGAGAATTTTTCGGCCTTCTATAAGATTTATAGGTTTGGGAGAAACTTATGAATCTATCTCAAAAGAGGCTGAATCGGATCCCTACACTTATGAGGAGGCAATGAATGATATAGATACACATCATTGGGTCCAAGCTAAGAAATATGAATTGGATTCTATGTATTCCAATCATGTATGGGATCTTGTAAAGGCGCCTAACGGCATTAAACCTGTTGGTTGCAAATGGGTTTACAAGAGAAAGAGAGGGATAGATAGAAATGTTGAAACCTTTAAAGCAAGACTAGTGGCGAAAGGGTATACATAAAAAGAAGGCATTGATTATGATGAAACTTTTTCGCCAGTAGCCATGCTTAAGTCTATCAGAATTCTCTTATCCATTGCTGCTCATTATGATTATGAGATTTGAAAAATGGATGTCAAGACTGCATTTCTTAATGGCAATCTTGAAGAAGAAATATACATGATGCAACCGGAAGGTTTCATAGCAAAGAATCAAGAGTATATGGTATGCAAGTTGAATAGGTCCATTTATGGACTTAAGCAATCATCTAGGTCATGGAACATCAGATTTGATCAAGCAATCAAGTCATTTGGTTTTGAACAAAATCTTGATGAACCATGTGTGTACAAAAGACATCAAGATAAAGTAGTAATGTTCCTAGTGCTTTATGTTGATGATATTCTACTCATTAGAAATGATGTAGGGGTAATGTCATCGGTTAAAGTTTGGTTGTCTAGCCATATTGATATGAAGGACTTGGGTGAGGCTAACTTTATTCTAGGGATCAAGCTTTGGCGAGATCGCAAGAATAAGAGGTTAGGCTTATTACAAGCTGGATATATAGATAAGGTTTTAGAACGGTTTAGCATGCAAAACTCTAAGAAAGGATTGCTTCCTTTTAGACATGGAGTTCCTTTGTCTGATGACCAAAGGCCCAAGACTCAAAAGGAAGAAAATATGATGAGACAAGTTCCTTATGCTTCTGCAGTGGGAACTCTCATGTATGCCATGCTTTGTACTAGACAAGATATTTGTTATTCAGTTGGCATGGTCAGTCGATATCAATCAAATCCAGGACCAAAACATTGTCATGCTGTAAAGCACATTCTTAAGTATCTTAGGAGAATGAGAAATTATATGCTTGTTTACCATTGTGAGGATTTGATTCCCATTGGCTATACAGATTCAGATTTTCAATCGGATCTAGATTTCAGAAAATCCACTTCAGGATGTGTTTTCACCTTGGGAGGTGGAGCCATAAGTTGGAGAAGTGTTAAGCAATCTTACATTGCGGACTCCACCATGGAAGCCGAGTACGTTGCTACTTGTGAAGTAGCAAAGGAGGCTGTTTAGCTCAAGAAATTCCTTTATGATCTTGGTGTTGTAAGAATGGAGCAAGTTCCCATCACATTGTTTTACGACAATAGTGGAGCGGTTGCACAATCCAAAGATCTAAGAAATCACTAGAAAGGAAAGCACATTGAGAGGAAGTATCACATCATTCGAGACATTGTTGCTCGTGGAGATGTTGTGGTAGTAAAGATTGAAAGTACTAATAATCTAGCAGATCTTTTTACTAAAGCCTTGCCTCAAAGGACTTTTGAGTCACATTTGGAGGGAATGGGAGTTAGATTAGTGCACAATAGTCTTTAAGACAAGTGGGAGATTGTTAGGAAATATGCCCTTAAATCCTATTGTATGATGCTATGTATGACATTATGTATGACTTAATGTTTTGTTTAATAAATTTGTTTATTTTTATCTAAAATAATGGCAATATGAATATTTGGACATTATCATATAGTCCACGAGATGCATAGTATGTGATTTATGTGAAAAGTCACAGAAAATATAAATCACAACTTCTTTATAAACTCAGAATTTGTAGTCTGTAGTCGGTGATGAAATTGGGCATTTCATCTGCGAAGACTATAACGTATCAACTAAGATGATTTGTCTTAATCATAGAAGTGGAGACTTCTAGTTGATATGTTGATATGTTTTAAGAGTTAAGACATATTGATCTGGACCACTGTGAGATTTATTATTCTCTTAACGACTGTCAAATGAATAATAAATCTCACGACTTCTATTTGCATGAACTCTTAATCCTGAGAGAATAATGGACCTGATCATGACGTGTAGGTTGCTTTGATATATCAGTAGTGAGATCTAAAGTAACGGTCAAAACCTCAGTATGTTGTGCAACCACATTTAGTGTTGATGGAACATATATTCTCAAGATGGAATTCATAATCTCTTAAAGGAGATATAAAATATTCCCTTGAGATAAGTTTAATGGGTTTGGTTATTCAAAACATTAGGCTTAACCACTTTAGTAAGGAGTTATTAAAGTATATATTTATGATGTAGTAATATTCAAAGTGGCAGTCTATATTCATGACTTTGTATTACTACGAATATTTTATGACAGGGTTGCGTGTATAATAAAGTCTTGGGATATAATTTATTAATAAGGCCTAGAGTGTAATTATATTTATATAGTGGTATTAAATATAATTAATGGTAACTTTGGACTTGTCAAGAGTTGACGGAAAAGCCCAAGGCCCATTGGAGCTAATATCTTATTGGTCTCTTTTGGTCCCACTCCAAGCCACACACTAAAGCCCAAGTAGAAAGACCCAATAGGCCAGCCCAATTAGATAATCAGTTAGTTATAAAGGAAGAAATATACAAAAAATTTTTTTTAAGAAAAAAAAGAAGAGTAAAAAAAAAAAAAAAAAAGAGTGTGAGACACCCTTTCATTCTCCCTTTGGAAACTGATTGAGAGACCACACATCTTGGGTGTAAAGTGGAATTGGAGTGAAGATTAAAAGTGTTCCCAAGTGCTTCTAATCTTTGTTTTGAATTTCTCCACACCAAGGTACACTATCTTGTTCTTAAATTCTGAAATTTACATAATGCATGTTGTCAATCATGAATTAAATAGATCCTTGTTTGTTGCTTTCGCTGTGTGTTTTGTATGATATACAAAACCAGATTTTTAACCAACATATGCCACTCGAGCAAGTGCTTATGCAGATCAAGAACGTTCCATCCTTGAAGTGGCTAGAGAAAATGAAAGGAGATCTCAATAAGCGCAATAGAAACAAGTATTGCCGCTTCCATAGAGATCATGGTCATGACACGGACGAGTGTTTTGATTTGAAGCAACAAATAGAGAATCTCATCAGGCAAAGAAAGTTGAGGAACTTTCTTGGACGAGACCACAAGGACGAGAAGTTGAATGCAAAGGTAGAGGAGTCATCACGACCCCCACTTGGATAAATAAGAGTTATTATAGTAGGAACCTCAACTGGTCAGTCATCCAAATCAAGGAAGACATACCTAAAGGTGGTGCAAAATGTCTAGCTGTCTAGATGATCTCCCAAGATAAGGGTAGTTGACGAACAAGCCATCATGTTCACAGACGAGGATACTGAAAGAGTTCATCACCCATATGACAACGTGATCGTCATTACCCTGTTTATTGCCGATTATACAACCAGAAGGGTGTCGATAGACAATGGCAGCTTAGTGGACATCCTGTATTACCCTACCTTCTAGCAAATATAGCTAGGACAAGATCAACTCAGTCCAGTGAATTCGCCCTTGGTAGGATTTGGAGGAATGAAGGTGCAACCTGTGGGCATCATTACATTTCCTGTGGTAGTCGAAGCGTACCCACAGCAAATAACCATAGGCGTATACTTCCTTGTTGTTAATTGTTCATCATCATACAATGAAATTATTGGAAGGTCGACTTTAAATAGTTGGAAGGTGGTAACCTCTACCTATTATTTCTTCGTCAAGTTCTCGATTGAGTATGGAGTAGGTCAAGTACAAGGAGATCAACTAGTTGCTAGAGAGTGCTATTTAGCCATGTTGGCTATGTATGAGCACATATAGACAATGAGCATAGACAAGAGAAGGATTACTGTGGAGCCCACTGAAGTATTAGAGGATGTCCCGTTGGATGAGAATAACCCCAAGAAGTTTACTAGAATTGGGGCGAGTACGGAAAAGGAGACAACGCAGACTTTTGTCCAGTTTTTGAAGAAAAGCCTTGACTTGTTTGCATGGAGTCACGAGGACATGCTGGGTATTGACTCAAGTGTCATTACCTATCGTCTAAACGTATATCCTTACTCCAAGCCTGTATGTCAGAAGAAGTGGGTTTTTGCTCCAGAGCGAGACAATGCCATCAAAGCAAATGCACGTTTGGAGTTTTGTCAGGAAAGTTTC
This sequence comes from Castanopsis chinensis, assembly GCA_032878915.1. Lineage (NCBI taxonomy): Eukaryota > Viridiplantae > Streptophyta > Magnoliopsida > Fagales > Fagaceae > Castanopsis > Castanopsis chinensis. The sequence goes on from JAVQMG010000122.1 coordinate 25,030,283, forward strand.
TGGGGTTCATGGTTTCACATAGAGGAATTGAGACAAATCTTGACAAAATCCAGGCAATACTGAACATGGAGCCATCGAAGAATATCAAAGAAGTCCAATCTCTCACCGGGTGAATTGCCGCCCTCAACAGGTTCGTCTCAAAAGCCACTGACAAGTGTTTACCATTCTTTAAGGTTCTCAGATAGGCATTTGAGTGGACGAATGAGTGTCAGAAGGCCTTCCAAGATCTCTTGGCTTACCTCACCACAGCACCTTTGCTGAGCCCATTCGTACCTAGTGAAGAATTATATTTGTACTTGGCGATGTCCCTGCATGTAGTGAACTCGGCATTGATAAGAGAAGAAGGGCGGATTCAGAAGCTAGTTTATTATATGAGCCGGGCGCTAAGAGGAGCAGAAGGAAGATATCCAATGATGGAGAAGCTAGCCTTTGCTTTAATCAAAGCTTCTAGGAAGCTAGGGCATTATTTTTAAGCTTATGTTATCAACGTCCTAATAGATAATCCCTTAAAGAAGGAAATGAATAAGTTGGAAGCTGCAAAAAGACTAATCCAATGGGCTTCAGAGCTTAGTGAGTTTGATGTTAGGTACCAACCAAGGAACGCGATAAAAGCACGAGCATTGGCAGACTACATTGCGGAGTTCACTCCCGGTCAGGACAAACTAGACGTTGGGACTCAAAGGTGGGTTATCAATGTAGATGGCTTGTCCACATTATATGTAGGAGGGATTGGAGTCATACTAAAGTCCCTGGAGGGAGACAAGTTGGAATATGCATCCCATCTACAATACCAAACCACCAACAACGAAACTGAGTATGAAGCTCTCCTCAAAAGACTGGAATTGGCTAAGTCTTCAGGGGCGGAGTCAGTAGTAGTTAAAGGAGACTCTCAATTAGTTATTAATCAAATGAATGGAATGTGTGAAGCTAAGGAAGATAGAATGAAGAAATATCTCAATAAAGTAAAGCGGCTCATCCAAAATTTTAAAGAAGCCAGTTTTGTTCAACTCCCGAGGGAGGAAAACATGGAAGCAAATGCCTTGGTGAGAGCAGCTTTAATAGGAGGAATTATGGACGAGTATGACAAAATCCAATACATGCCAAGCATAGACCTTCCAGAAATACAGCAAATAAGAGGGGGACAAAAGTGGATGAGTCCAATAATAATCTATCTTAAGGATGGAAGGCTTCCAGAAGACAAGGATGAGGCTAGGATGTTAAGGGTCAGGGCTGCTAAGTACGTCCTTATAGATGAAGTACTATACAAGTGAGGCTTTTCTCAGCCTTACCTAAGGTGCCTGGCTCCAGACGAGTCAAACTATGTATTGAGGGAGGTCTATGAAAGAGCATGTAGGAATCACTCGAGAGTGAGGTTGCTAGTCCATAAAGTCGTCCGCGCAAGCTACTACTGGCTGACTATTCAAGCAAATGCTAAGGTTTATGTCAAGGTGTGTGACCAGTGTCAACGCTTCAACAACGTTCTTAGACAACCTTCGGAGTACCAGACCCCAATGATGGCGCCATGACCCTTTGCATAATGGGGACTGGATATTCTAGGTCCCTTCCCACTAGGAATTAGACAAATGAAATTTTTGGTAATAGGGATTGACTACTTTACCAAGTGGGTGGAGGCTTTCCTTACTCAGTAAATTGTTAAGAACTTTTTTTGGAAGAAAATTGTTTGTAGATTCAGAGGTACCTAGGGTACTAGTATCTGATAATGGACGACAGTTTGATAACATACCCTTTAAAGAGTTTTGTGAGCAATTTGGAATCAAGAGTCACTATTCCTCACCCTCTCACCCATAGGCGAATGGACAAGTAGAAGCAGCAAACCGATCCTTGCTGAAAATCATCAAGACTCGGCTCGAGGGGGCAAAGGGGGTATGGCCAGATGAACTGCTAGGTGTTCTTTGGGCCTACAGGATGACTATGAGGACGTCGACAGGAGAAACTCCTTTTAAGCTAGCCTATGGAAGTGAAGCAGTCATCCTTGCAGAAGTTCATATGGCTAACCATCGAGTGATGAAATACTAGGAGAAAGAGAATGAAGAACAACTCTGTCTTGACCTCGATCTCATTGATGAGGTAAGGATGGATGTAGAGCAAAGGACAACAAGATACAAAAATCTCATGACTAGGCAGCATGATGCCATGGTAAAACCTAGGCATTTCAACATTAAGGACCTCGTTCATAAAAGGGTATCCTTAGCAACCAGGAACCCAGCTTATGGAAAACTAGGACCCAATTGGGAAGGACCCTATAGGGTAATTAATTACAAGAGGTAGGGGTCGTACTACTTGGAATGTTTGGACGGACAAAAGCTAGAACATCCTTGGAATGTGGAGCATCTAAGGAGCTACTATCAATAAAGGGTAGGCTTGGATGAGAATTACCATGGACAAGAGTTATGGACGAGGTTACAGCTGTGGTCTACGTGTTTACTCATGTTTACTATTATTGCATGTTTTTACTACTACTATTACATGTTTTAAAAATAAAAAGTGCACAAGTTCCTAACTTTTGCACCGTTTACGGGCAAATTTGTGAAAGACAAGGTTATGTACTTGTATAAGTATTTTAATTTCCTAAGGCACTGGCTTCTAAACGTGTGCCATATTTGTGGATGATGTTTATATAATAAGTACGGTTTGGATTTCCAATGTATTTAATGCATGAATCTAATTTGCATAATAGTACCCACAAGAAGGCCAAAGCCTAAGAAGAATGAAAATCTCTGGACTCAGGGATGTAACGTTCATAAGCTTTCCTTGAAATGAGGATAATGCAAAGAAAAATAAGCTAAGACATACTCATCTAATAAACAGAGAAGAAAACTTATACTCATCCAAATAAAAGGATGAGAAGGAACTATAAGTGTTACGCCCAAGTAGTGGACGAAAAATAGCATACGATGAGCATTTGAAGTCCATGGATGAGCGTCTAGCCAAGACATTCTCGTGTTTTGGACAAGTGAAACACTAAAAACGTCTTGACGAAAGATGAATGCCAATTGTCCAGCCCATGGATGAGGAAAAGAACTGGAAAAATCATCACTGCCACTCTTAGGATGAGTTATACTTGTAAAATTTAAATGGCAAACGAGTCATCGACGTATAAACAGGTCGTCCATAGGAAAAGCACATGGACGACCCTCCAACACTTGGGAGTGGGCAGACTACTTAAAAGCCAATAACATAAATGGTGTAAACAAAAAGATACACTCGTCCATACAATAATATGTTCAATAATAGACAAATAATGCAAATAAACATTCATAAGTCAAAGCTTTAAAGGGTAGACGACCACCGTCCAAAAACCCTTATAAAATAAAAACCTAAAAAAAGGCAGTTGTTTGTGAACTCATCCTGATTTCCTGGACGAGTGAAATCTACTTGAATAAATTCAAATGGTCCTAAACTATGGACCTTATTCAAAAAAAAAAAAAAAAAAGAACGAAGAGAAAAGGGAACTAAGATAAACTTTCTCTGATACAAATTTTTACTGAGGGGCATCTTCGGCCTTAGGCTCATCCTGGGCAGGCTGCGTGGTGGCATCGTCCTTAACGTTAAAATCTATTGAGTTCATCTAGAGGAGGGAGCTGGCAGAGCCACCAAGGTGAAGTTTGATGGGGCTAAAATCTACCTCAGGGAAGTGTTCAATGGTGTCCATGCGGAAATCTTCGAAGCTAGCAGCATGGTTCGTGTCTAGGAGGTCAGTGAACTGGTTGAAAGTTTTGAATTCCTCCACAGCTACCTTTTTGGCGTCCTTGAAAAGGTAACTTAACTCAATATTCCTCTTCTAAAAATGATCAAGAAGAGTGTCCTTTTCAACAATGTCAGCTTTCAGCTCCTCGATGAGATTCTTAAGCTCCTTAACCTCGTCCTTAGCCTTGCCTGCTACCTTGGCCCAACCTCTACAGTCGTCCTTAACCTGTCGTAGCTTTGTCTCAAGCTTGGCCCTCTCCTTGTCTATCTCTGTGGCCTGCCTAGACGTTGCGATGAGCTTTGACATTACCTATGCAAATGATTAAAAGTCCTATTAAAAATAAAATCAATAGCCACAGTAAAATAACAGGACGAGGTAAAATATAAAGTTACATACCTTGAAGAGGTCATGAACAACAGAGTGCTCAAACTTCTTCAAGGACATATCATAGCAAGCAGCCACATCTTCTTCACCCACAAACTTTTCAAACCTCTCCCAAGCTAGGTCTTCGTTTTCCATCATGTTCATAGGAACCTTTGGATGAGGCTGAGACGAAGCAAGAGTGACAGTCTTGGACTGAGTAACACCAGCAGAGTCAATCACTTCCATGTCAAGGACTTGGACTAGTGGCACTTGGTAAACAAAAGGGGCAGTGCCTGGCTTAATAATTTCGGGCTTAGACGACCCATGTTTCGCCTTCTTATGCCCTCGACGACTGGGGAGATTTTCAAAATCCAGCGTCTTGGACAAATTCTTCCTTTTATCCCCAATAGCAAAACGAGGCTGAGACTAAGCCTTTGGCCTAACAGCCTCGTCCACTACTCCTTCCCTTTGTTCTCCTTCATAGTGGCCATTCCTGCAAAGAAAATTGTTAGAATCATTTTGAAAGATGACATAAAAAGGAATTTTTCAAAGTAAAAAAAAAAAATTATGTCTACGGACTGTAATTTCATGGGCTGTGGCTTTAGGAGAGGGCTCAAGACCAAGTCCCCAAGTAGTGAGGCGTTGAAGAGTAACCAAGGAGTGGAAATCCCTCTTAAGGTGAAGACGAGCTTTTTGAATGCGTCCAAGGCAAAACTTGTTCAAGGACATTCGTTTAACACCTGCAAAAAAGAAAGGGGGTTAAATAATTATGGAACGACATACATAGTAAAGATAACAACACAATGGTAATAAACATACCTTCAAGACGAAGGTTCCCTAACTCTCTATTATATGTGGCAAACGGATCCCTGCCAACCTCAACAGGTTGTCCTGCCCAGAAATCAGAGACGAAGAAAAACTCCGTCTTCCATTTCTTATCTGATGTAACCAAAGACTTTATTATCCTACAATCTCTCCCACTGGCTGTGAATTGATAAAAGCCAAGGGATTGGTTAATTTCAGAGGGTTCATAACAATAAAGGAATTCATCCATGGTGAGAGGACGATCCCCTTCAAACACCTCTCTCCACAAAATTTGCATAGAGACGACTAGTGTCCATGCATTTTGGTTAAATTGACACAACCCTAAACCTAACCTAGTGAGTAACTCCCTGGAAAAGCGTTAAGCAGCAACCTAAGACCTTCTAAAAGATAAGCCTCATAGACTCCTACACCAAAACAAGGCTGGCAACACCATTCCTCTCGAACGGCCAACCTAGGGTTCAACTCGTTTGGAATTTGATACCAACTCCTAAGAGACATTATCCTTTTATCGTCCGTCCTAGAGGGGACTCCCACAACACAGCTGTATATGGCCTCAACCTCATCCTGAGGAGTGGACGGGGGAGCACTCGAAGGACCGGCTCCAGACCCAGACGCTACTTTCGTCCTAAGTTGTTCTTGAAGGACTTCCAGAGGAACCCCAGGAAACTCAAAAGTATATTCCTTGTTCATGGTGTTTCCATCACTACTACTATCACTATTAGAGCCACTGTAGCTAGTTGAGTTGTGGTACTCATCTATCTCCTTATTAATACTATTACTAGACGAAGAAACGACAATTTCAGACATTTTGAAAACTTAAGGAAAACCTAAAAACTAGTATGAAGAAGATACCTGGCTCTAGACGAAGGAAAACTAGGGACGCTGGAATACTTCTAGACGAGGCGATGGATGAGAAATGTCAAAGAAGAATATTTGAAAAATGTAAAAGGTACGAGAGGAATTCCATTATTTATAGGCATTGAAAATTGGTACCTGGAAAGACATGACCAATTGGGAAGCATCGTGTGGCATTTCCCTTAAAAACTTAAATCGACGCGATAGTTCACCAATGAAACCATTACGCATGGCGCATTCTGAAACAATGAAATTCAGCCATTAAAATTGTGACACGTAGAACATCTAATTACCAATATGAAGACACGCATCCAAAGGACACCGGTAGATCCTCCAATGCTCTGAACGACCCTTGGACAAGGGTGCAACTGATGGTGAATTAAAAATCTAACTCTAACTCGTCCATAGGAGGCATCCAGAACAGAAGGGACATCCGACATGAGAAGGTCGTCCACAGAAGGACAACCATCTGTGAGAAGGTCATCCATGGAGGGATGACCTTCTGTGGGAACGAGGTGCGTTCGTTAGGAAGGCTCCTGGACGAACCCCTAACACTTAAGGAATTCTCAAGTATGGATTAGTCTATAAGAGCTGGGGATGGAACCACATACTATTATTCCAAAGCATGAGTGAGATCCAGGTTCATCATTACAACTAATTAAATACTTAACTTCCAATTACAGTTATTTGAAAAAAATATATAACTTTTATAGCGGTTATGGAAGTTATCCCTGGACCCTCTGACCTCCTCAAATATAGGGGAAGTTACAAACCTAATAACTGTTTTTAGGGTGCACTATATAAACTTCCATTTAGAGCAGATAAAGGTATATTTTTATAATTCCAAAAAATTTGGAACTCTAGAACTTGAGAAAGAAACTAACTTTGGCATTAAAGGGTTCTTGGCTAGTCCACCCCGGTCACCTTTGGTCATGTGTTCTTTCTTTTTCAGGCCTTTAAAACAGTCGCTAGCCCTTTGAAGACTGAAGCATCCAATCTACTGATTTTCTTTGCATCATCAGTTTATATTATGTTTTTAGTGTTTATGTTTTAGAAAAGTGTGTTATATTTTTAAGTATTTGAATTCCCTAAAAAGCACTAGCTACTAGCATGTGCTATGGACGGAGTCATGAGCTAAGTCCCTTTGTACATAAAGTAATTTAAATTCCCTAAAAAAGGACTACGTTTTAGCATGGACGAGCTATTTGGATGATGCTATAAACTATGTCCTTAGTATCCATGGACGATGTTATGTATAGGTGTTGTACGTCCATGGACGATGTTGTGTACAAATGTTGTATATAAAGCAGCTTGAATTTCCTAATTTAAGTGTTTATGATTTTGTAAAATCAACATCCTAATGAAGTTTAAAATCTTTAGACGCAGAGAATGTCTCATCATAAGCAATCCTTAATAAAAAGGAAACCAATTGACATAAAAGAGAATGACCAAGGTAAAGAACAAATTTCCCAATAAAACTTGTCCAAAAAGGATTAGAGACGAGAAAATCATGCATGCTACATTTCTCATGGATGACAGGTCCAACCAATCCAAATCATGAATAACATAACCAAGTTTATTTCCAAAGATAAGTCTAAAAAACGAAAAGTTTAGATGGAAAATACTTGGAAAAAACAACATAGATAAAACATTCATAAATAAAAGGGTAGACAACTATCATCCAAAAACCCTTAAGTTAAGCCTAAAAAAGGTGATTTTATCAATACTCATCTAAAAGCAAGGACTAGCCAAATGTACTTAAACAAATTCAAATGATCCAAGACAATGGATCACATAAAAAAACACACTATTACAATAGAGTAAAAACTTCAACATCCTTTACTAGGGGCGAGGGGAGAGAGAATTTCTCCGGAATTAGGGTTGGCATGGGCAGGCTGGATGGTGGCATCGTCTTCAATGTTGACATCCTTAGAACTCATTTCAGGGAAAGAGCTTATAGTGCTAATGTTAAGTTTCATAGAGTTGAAGTCAATCTCAGGGGAGCGTTCCATGGTGTCCATATGAAAGTCCTCAAAACCAGCATCGTAGTTCTTATCCAAAAGATCAGTGAACTCACTGGAAGCTCTAAAATCCTTGATAGCATCTCCCCAGCCCTTCTCAAGAAGGACGCGAAGTTTATCGTTCCTCTTTTGATGATGATTAAGACGAGTGTCTTTCTCAACAACATTTTCCTGAAGCTCTTCGACAAGGTTCTTTAGCTCCTTGACCTCATCCATGGCCTTAGCTGCTACCTTAACTCTACCCCTACGATCAGCCTACACCTCACAAACCCTTGCTTCTAGCCTAATTCTTTCTTGGTCCATCTCAGTAGCCTGTCTAGATGCTGCCATGAACTTTGACATGGCCTACATATGCAATTGATTGAAGAAAAAAAAAAATGATTAGACGAGACATGTGAAATATGACAAGATGAAATAAAATCAAAATAATAAAAACATACCTTGAAGCGATCATGAACAGAAGAGTGTTTAAATTCTTTAAAGGACATGTCACAACACACAGCAATGTCCTAGTCAGTCATAGCCTGTTGAAATCTTTCCTAAGCAAGATCCTCATTCTCAAGAAGATTCATAGGAGCTCTTCTGATAGGCTGGGACAATGTGGTTACAGCAGGCTTCGACGAAGTGGCTCCAAGAGGGATAGATAGATCCAAATCAAGTATTTAGACGAATGGCTGTTAAAAAGCAAAAGGGACAACAGAACCTAGCATAATGACCCGAGACTTGGGCGACCCATGCTTTGCCTTCTTATGACCTCGACAACTTGGAAGGCTTCTCAAATCAATCATCTTAGACAAGGTCTTCCTCTTGCCACCAGCTACTGGATGAGGTTAAGACTAGGTCTTTAGCAGGGTCTCCTCATCTACCAAGCCCTTTCCCTTGTTTTCTTTCGTGGTTGCTATCCTTGGAAAGAAAAAGAATGTTATTGCTTGGTTAAAACAAGTAAGAAAATATTTTTTCAAGTAAACAGCTTATGTCTACGTGTAGTGATTTCGTGAGCCAAAGCCTAAATAGATGGTTCAGGCCCAAGTCCCTAAGTGGCAAGACGCTGAAGAGTAACTGAAGAATGAAAACTCCTATCAGCAAATGGATGAGCCTACTAAACGTGCTTAAGATAAAACCTGTTCAAAGAAGGTTATCTAACAGCTTAAAAAAGGGGGAGGGGGGTTAGACGAATACAAAAAAGATAGAAAATATTGGGTAGAAAAGAAGCATACCATCAGAACGAAGGTTCCCTATTTCTCCAATATAGGGGAAATGGATCCATGCCTACCTCAACAAGGTTTCTAGTTCAAAAACCAGAGATGAAAAAGAACTCCGTCTTCCAATTCCTATCAGGCATAAGGAGGGACTTAATCAATCTACAATTTGTACCACTGGCTGAGAATTGAGAAAAACTTAGGGATTGACTAATAGCTGCGGGTTTGTAGTAATAGAGGAACTTGTCTACACAGTAAGAGGATGATTCCCCTCAAACACATCCCTCTATAAAATATGCATAGAGAGATGACAAGCCTAACCTAGTGAGTAACTCTCTAGCAAAGGCATTGAAAGGCAACCTAAGTCCCCCCAAATGGTAGGCCTCATAAATACCCACTCCAAAATGAGGGTCACAACACCACTCATCATGGACGGCTAATCTAAGGTTAAGCTCGTCAAGAATTTGGTTCCAACTTCTAAAGGAGGTAAGTCTTCTTTCATCCTTGTTAGAAGGGACACCTATAGCACAACTATAGACAGTTTCTACCTCATCTGAAGTGGTGGACGAAGGAGCGCTAGTGGAGGTACCAGCATGCGACCCTGAAGTAGCCCCCATCCTTAGCTCTTCCTGAAGGACTTCTAAAGGAACCCCACGAACTCTGGACATATACTGCTCGTTCATAGTATTCCCTCCACTGCTACTACTACCACTACTTCTACTACTATTACTATTACTAGAGCCATTATCACTAGTACTATCATGATACTTGTTTATCTCCCTATTGTCATTGTTGCTAGACAAGGATACTACGATTTTAGACATCCAGAAAACTGTAAGGAAAACCTAGAGATGAGATGGAGAAGATACTTGGCTCTAAACGAAGGAGGCCTAAGGACACAGGAAGACTTCTAGACAAGGCACTGGAAGACAAATGTCAGAGAAGAAAATATTGGAAATGTGAAAAGGTAGGAGAGGAATTCCACTATTTATAGGCGACGAAGTTGGTCATAGGAAACAACACAGTCAATCAAAAGAAAACACGTGGCACTTTTTTAAAGGACGAAATGACATGATTGATAAACCTCAGGATTGCACCACGTGTTGAAAATTGAATATGAAATTCAAAAATTTAAAAATTTGAAAATTCAAAAAAAAAAAAAAAAAAACTTTGGCAGACAACCCAAGGACAAGGGGGCAGCTGTTGGGGATATATATTAAGTGTTACACGTCCTTGTGTAGTCATCCAAAGCACATATAAAACTACATCAACTTGTCCAATAGTACTTGTCCATTAGTTGCTGGATTATATAATGGTCTTCTATGGATGGGATGATCAACAAATGGCTAGTACATGGATAACCAAATCATACTTGGTGAATTTTTTGGTTGATTCTCCATTAGGTTCACATAATAGAGAATACGACATGTTGCATGGCACGTGGAAGGAACTCCACACACAACGCTCCATATAACCCGTTTTCTTTATCAACCGTGAACATTACCCACAATGGTAATGGATTCAAACAACTAGACCCACGTCTAACTCTCTATAAAAGGGGTAAATCTTATTCACTCAGGTTAGTCTAGACTATTCACTATTTTCTTTCCTTGTGTCCTAAAGAGAAAACTGACTTAACCGTCAGAGGGTCCTTGGTTAGGTCACATCGGTCACCTTTAACAGTACTTTCTTTCTTTTTAGGGTTCACAGTCGTTACTATAGTCTGGAGTATTTCATCCTACTGATTTTCATGCTTCATTAACTTTCTTATTGGTTTGTGAATAGATTTGACTAAGGGGAACGGTCAAAATCAAGCTTGGAAAGCTTTTATTTAAGGTCATAAGTCAACCACTTGCCTTTTATTTTTCATTCTTTTATGCTTTTCTTTTGCATTTTAGTTTTGTTTCTTGCGTAGTTTATGATTGTATAATGTCTGTTTAAGATAGTTTTTCAATCCTTATCATATTCTGTATATGTTAGGTTGTTAGCTTTGCATGAAAATCAACAGGCTAAAATACTTCGAGCTACGGTAATGTCTATAAGTCCTGAAAAGAATGAAAGAATTGTCAAGGGTGATTAGTGTACTGCTTGCTCACTCCCAAGTGCAGGAGATCGTAGCAATATAATTCTCGGAGTACCGAGGTCGAACCACAAGGAGCAGGGTAAATTCAAAGACAATATAATTAAATGACAATTTACGTGGAGAAAAAAAATACTTTTGCTTGGTGATTGTTAACAAGAATAATAATAAAAATTGATTCAAATCAATAATGTATATACTAGAGCATCGGGGAGTTTCCCTATATCGATATGAGATTCTTTGTGATCTAAGAAAATATCTATTTCATAATTGATTGTTCTTATACAATTAAAAACTTATGATTCGGTTGAACTGAGACAATTCAAGAACGCATTATAACCTCGATTAATAATGCGGTTAGAAAAGTTTTTCAGAAAAACCCATTCACTTTAAAATCTGATTTCTATTTGAAACTATTAGAAATTGATCTAAACAATAAGAAAAACATGATTGAACTTATTGAAAGCATGGAAGAACTAATACATCAATAGAAATCTAATTGAACAATCAAATATGTCATTGATAAAATCTTAGAAAAAATCACATTGAATATTCATACCGTATAGAAGAAACATAACCCCTAGCCCTAGCAAAAGGTTTAGGCTGCCATTAGAGAAGGAAAAATACAAGTTTTCTTTGCCCAAAAATTCGTTCTCACAGCCTCGCCTCCAAAACCCTAATGTCAAAAAGTCTAAAGAAAATAAAACTTTTTCTATTTTAATTTCCGTACAGGTTTACAGCGGTAACTTGTGAGTTAATTTCTGCCTTCAAAACTTGCGAATTTGGAAAAACTCAAAACTGGAAAGTTGTAGATAATGAAATCACAGTTCCAACCCATCTGGCCTTGTATCAATTGGATTTTTGATGAGTGAGATACGCCCAAAATACTGATCAGTGCTCAAATCAGATTTTTCCTTTTCAGATTCTACCTCTTTGATTTCTTTCCTTATTTGAAGCTTCCAATCATGGTAGATGATCCAAGCACTCCAGCTGCTCCTTAGACATTTGAGCATGGTTCTTTAGCTCCACTTTAATTATAGTTTGGCCTCCATTCTCTCACAAATTCCTGTAAACTCATCTTTCTCACATAATTTCCTGAAAGTAGAAAATTACACACAATGAATAGCATCTTATTCAAGAAATTATGTAAAGCTATATAATAGGGACTAATGCAAATAATGGTTTAATTATACAAATTAAGCATAGTAATAAGGAGATAACGCCCACGTAAACATATAACAAGTATACATTTTAAGGCGTTATCATGTACCTAGTCAAGGACCCCCCGACGGTTAAGTCAGTTTTTTCTCTAGAATAGAAGAATAGGGAATAGTGAATGGTAAAACTTACCTTGGGTGAATAGGGCTTATACTTTTTATAGAGAGTTAGAAGTGAGTCTACTTGTTCAGATCCACCATCATCATGGGTGATGTTGCTGGTTATTGGGTGAAATGGGGAGCATGGAGTGGACTATGGGGCCTGATTACATGGAACCTTATGAGAAGTTTTCTTGTAGAATCCACCAAGTATTTCCTGGTCATCCATCCCTTTGAGCCAATTCTAGACGACCATCATTGAAATGGTCTGATCATCTTGTGGACGAGTATAGGTCATATGTATAATTGGGGTTTTCTCCTCTTAAGGCTTTCTGGATGCAATCAGGATATGGTTGTTATTTGACTACTTGGACGACCACTATGGACGAATCCTGTTAGACAAACCCCATCAGTTGCCCCCTTTTGTCCTTGTGTCATCCATGTTATCTTATGGTGATTTTTTATTGATGTGATCTTGGAGTTCATTTGTTACGTCATTTTGTTCTTCAAGAAAAGTGCCACATGGCTCATTTTGATTATTTCACATAGTTTCAGTGACCAGGTCTGTCACCTACAAATAGTGTATTTCTTCTTCTACCCTCTCAAATTTATCATATTTTCTCCTCTGACCTCTGTCTTCCAGCGCCTCATTTAGGAGTTTTCTTCTGTCCTTAGTCATCCTCTTTTAGAGCTAGGTATCCTCTTTTTCTCGCCTCTAGGTTTTTCTTTAAAGCTTTTTTGAAATGTCTAAAATCATAGTATTTTTGTCTAGTAATAGTGATGAGAGGGAGATGGATAAGTATTATGATAGTGTTTCTAATGGTAGTAGTACTAGAGGGGGGGAACACCACAGACGAGCAATACATGACTGGGGTTCCTAAAGTTCCCTTAAAGGTCCTCTAAGAAGAGATGAGGACACGGATGGCCTTTGGGTCACTTGCTGGTACATCCACAAGTGTCCCCTCATCTGCCTTTTCAAGTGAAGAAGAGACCTAATATTGCTGTGTTGTAGGCATCCTTTCTAAAACTAATGAGAAAAAGCTTAATTCCCTTAAGAGTTAGTACTAGATCCCTAACAAATTTAACCCTCATTTGGCTTTTCATGGTGAATGGTATTGTAACCCTCATTATGGGGTAGGAATTTATAAGGCTTATCTTCTAGGGGGCTTAGGTTGCCTCTTAATTCCTTTGCTAAGGAGATATTCTATAAGTTAGGCATAGACATTAACCAGCTTAACCCCAATGCATGGAGACTTATCATATCCATGCAAGTTTTATGGAAGGAAGTTTTTGAAAGGAATCGTCCTCTCACTGTGGATGAGTTCCTATACTATTACAAACCCTCAGAAATCAGTCAATCCCTAAGTTTCTACTAGTTTTCAGCTAGGGGGTTCAAACTGTAGATTAGTCAAGTCCCTCCCCACTTCTGATAGGAGACGGAAGATGGAATTTTTCTTCTTCATTGGGTTCAAGGGAGGAAACCCTGTTGAGGTAGGTAGGGATCCATTTTCTCCATACACTGGTGAGATGGGGAATCTTCATCCAGAGGGTATGTTACTTTTCACTAGTTTTATTTCTTTTGTTATATACATCTAACTCTTTTTTTTTTTTTTTTTAAAAAAGGCTGTAAGACGACCTTCCTTGAGTAGGTTCTACCTTAAACGCATCCAGCAGGCACATTTATTTACAGACAGAGGTTTCCATTCTTTAGTTACCCTACATCGTGTTGCTACTTGGACGCTAGAACCTAAACCAACTGAGGAAGCGCTTGCCCATGAGCTTACTACACGCAAATGTGAGCTGCCTACCTTGCGCCTTAATTATTTACTTCGTCCAAACTTTAACACAATTTCTTCTTGTAGGAATGACAATCATGAAGGAGAACAAGGGGAAGGGTTTGGCTAATGAGGAAATCATACAAGAGGAGGAAGTCCACTCCTAACCTCGTCCATTTGTAGGGGAGAAAAGGAAGACTCTATCCAAGACGGCAAACATGGGGAGTCTTCCTAGTCCTAAAGGCCATAAAAAGGCAAAGCATGGATCGTCCAAATTTGGCATCCCTCCTTCTCCTACCAAACAGCCATCTGTGCAAATCCTTGATTTGGATTTGTCCAATCAACCTATACCCACCTGTCCAAAACTCTCAGTGGCAGCCCTATGACTTTTCTCAGGAGTGAAGGCCTTGCTTGGGAAAGGTTCCAACTAGTTGTGTTCGAGGAGGACATTGCTATATGCTATGATATGTCTATGAAGGAATTTGAATGTTCTACAGTTAATGATCTCTTCAAGATACTTTTATTTCATCCTTAATCATTTATAAGTAAATATACTTGTCCATTTGTCTCACATACATATTTTTTTACACAGGCAATGACCAAGTTTATGGCAGTGTCTAGACAAGCTTATGAATTGGACTAGCAAAAGGTTAGGCTAGAGGCAAAATTTTGTGAGATGGAGAGAGAATCTAGTCGTCGAGCTGAAGTGAGGGCCAAACTGGAGGATGAGATGAAGGAGTTAAAGAATCTCATTGAAGAGCTAAAGGTAGATGCCATCGAGAAGGACACTTATCTTGACCATCTATAAAAGAGAAGTGACAAGCTCTGTAATCTTCTAGGAGACACTAGGGAAGCAGCTATCAGGGAGATCAAAGCGTCCAACGAGTTCATTGACCTTTTGGACAAGAACTACGCAACTGGATTTGAGGATTTCTGTATGGACGCCTTTGAACACTTCCTCAGAGTGGATTTCATCCCCATCAAACTTCGTGTTGCTGTTGGTAACTCTTTTCTCCTGATGAGTTTCGAGGATATAAATGTCGAAGACAATGCCTCCACCCAGCCTACCAAGGATGACCCAAAGTCTGGGGATAATGCCCCTAGTGGTGCATTTGTTTTGGACCATTTGGATTTATATAAGTACATTTAGCTCGTCCAAGTTTAAGGACTGGTATTGAAACAATTGCATTTTTTAGAATTAACGAATTTAAGGGTTTTTGAACGATGATCTTCTACCCTTTTATTTATGAAGATGTTTTTGTCCATATTTTTGTTGCCAATTTTAAGTCCAAGTGTCCTTCGTCCATGGAGTATGAATACTTTCCTCGTCTTTAGACTTATTCTTGGAATTTTGCTTGGCTATATATTTTTTATCTATAGCTTGGATTGCCCAATGGATTGGACATGTCGTCCATATAAAGTATATTGCATGCATGCTTTTCTTCGTCTTTTATTTTTGGACAAATGTATTGGGAGGTGTTTGTTCCTTCCCTTTGTACTTAAGGTTATTGCCTTAGGTCTTATGGCAATTTGCCTTTTCCTCGTCTAAGGATGGTCTATGATGATACATCTTCGTGTCCAAAGATTTTAAAGGTCACTAATTTCATATGGATGTTAATTTCACAGAATCGTCAACAATTTCTAAGGTCACTAATTTCTAAGGTGATTGTACATATGAAATTAGTATGTACAATCACTAATTTCTAAGGTGATTGTACATAAAATCGTCTATAACATTAGAGGACTTAGTACGTAGCATCTTCCGAAGACATTATCCATGCTAGTATTTAGTCCTTTTTTAGGGAATTCAAATGCTAGAAAACATAAGATACTATTGAAAAACATGAGTACTAAAAGATAAGTAAATTACTAGTGATCTTTCTTTACTAGTAGTTCTTCCTTAAGTGCTCCACATTCCATGAATGCTCCAGTTTTGGTCCATCTAGAACTTCCAAGTAGTATGAACCTTGCCTTTTGGAATTGATAACTCTGTGTAGTCCTTCCCACTTAGGTCCCCAACTTTTCATGAGTAGGGTCCATAGTAGCCAATGACACCCTTTTTAGGACGAGATCTCCAATGTTGAACTACCTTGGCTTTACCAATGCATCATGGTGCTTAGTTTTCAGATTCTTGTAACGTGCTACCCTTTGCTTTACATCCATCCTTACCTCGTCAATGAGGTCAAGGTTTAGACAAAGCTGTTTCTCATTCTCCTCATTGTTATAGTAGGCCACCCTATAGCTAGTTAGACCAACTTTTGTGGGTATTGCTACATCACTTCTATATGCTAACTTAAAAGGAGTTTCTCCAGTTAGAGTCCTCATTGTCATCCTATATGCCCAAAGGACACTAGGTAATTCATCCGACCATATTCCTTTTTCCCTCTCAAGGCGAGTCTAGATAATCTTTAGCAAGGATTGGTTTACAACTTCAGCTTGTCTGTTAACCTGTGGGTGGAAGGGTGAGGAGTAGTGATTCCTAATTCCCAACTGCTCGCAAAACTCTCTGAAGGGTGTATTGTCAAACTGGTGTCCATTGTCTGAGACTAGCACCCTAGGAATTCCAAAGTGATAGATAATGTTTTTCCAGACAAAGCTCCTGACGTTCCACTTAGTAATTTTTGCCAATGGTTCTGCTTCCACCCATTTGGTAAAATAATCAATCCCTACCACCAAGAACTTCATTTGTGTCGTCCCTATAGGAAATGGACCAAAAATGTCCAACTGTCACTGAGCAAAGGTCCAAGGGGCCACCATTAGGGTAAGATACTTAGGTATGTTACTGTAGCGTTGGCACTTATCACATACTTTGACATAAGCCTTGGCATCTGCTTACATGGTTGGCTAGTAGTATCCTACGCGGACTATCTTATGGACGAGGGATCTAGCCCCATAATTATTTCCATAGCCTCCTTTGTGAACGTCCTTCAAGATGTAGTGGGACTCATCTAGAGTTAAAAATCTCAAATAAGGTTGAGAGAAACCCCTTTTATATAACACTTCGTCCATAAGGACAAATATTGCTACTCTGACCCTTAATTTCCTTGCTTCTTCTTTATCCTCTAGAATGAGCCCGTCTTTGAGATAAAACATGATTGAGGTGATCCAATTAACTACTCTATCTATCTTATTCACTTCTGGAATATCAATACTTGGTATACACTAGACTTTGACTTGATCACCTATTGTCTAGTCCGTAGATGCTGTCTTGGCTGATACATCAACTTCTACATTTTCCTCCCTTGGTACCTATTGAAACTAGGTTGTCGTGAAGCCTTTAATGCATTGCTTAACTTTTTCCAAGTATCTCTTCATCCGTTCTTCCTTGGCTTCACACATTCCATTTACCTAGCCTATTGCTAACTATGGGTCTCCTTGGACGAGGACTAAATCCACTCCAAGTGATTTAGCTAACTCCAAGCCCTGGTATTCATATTATGCTTTATTATTGGTTGTTTAGAACTGTAGACGGACTACATACTCCAAATGATCCCCTTCTAGTGAGCATAAAACTATCTCAATTCCTCCTGCATACTGTGTAAATGACCCTTCTACATAGGCAACCCACTGCTGTGCCCCTTGGTCTCCAATTTGCTTCCCACTAGCAGGAGCAAATTCAACAATGAAGTCTGTAAGGACTTGAGCTTTTATTGCTTCTCTTGGTTTGTATCCAATGTCAAACTCATTAAGTTCTACTGCCTACTGGATCAATTGTCCAGTGGCCTCCAGCTTGTTCATGGCCTTCTTTAGTGGGTGATTTATTAGGACATTGATTACATGAGCTTGAAAATAAGGCCTGAGCTTTCTTGCTGCTGTTACCAATGAAAATGCTAATTTTCCATTGGCAAATATCATCCTTCAACTCCCCTTAAAGCTTTGTTAGTGTAGTAGATGGGCTTCTATACTTTTCCTTCTTCCCTGATCAAGGCTGAGCTCACTGCATGAGGGGACACTGCTAGGTAGAGATACAACTCTTCACCTGGCTTGGATAGGCTCAACAATAGAGTTGAAGCGAGATAAGCTTTTAGATCTTCAAATGCTTGTTGGTAGTTGTCTGTCCATTCAAATGCTTTTCTTAATACTCTGAAAAATGGTAAACATTTGTCAGTAGCTTTTGAAACAAACCCGTTAAATGTAGCTACTCACCAGTGAGGCTCTAAACGTCCTTGACATTCTTCGAGGGATCCATGTCCAAGATTGCTTGGATTTTATCAGGGATTGCCTCAATCCCTTTATGTGAAACCATAAAACCAAAGAATTTCCCTGATGCAACACTAAAGGCACATTTTCTTGGGTTTAACTTCATCTTATATCATCTAAGCGTATCAAAGGTTTCTTAAAGGTCGTCCAGATGTTGTGTCTTCTTCAGGCTCTTGACCTGCATGTCATCCACGTACACTTCAACGTTTCGCCTAATTTATGGACGAAACATATGGTTGACTAGCCTTTGGTAGGTAGCTCCTGCATTTTTTAGACCAAATGACATTACTTTGTAACAAAACAAACCTTGGCTTGTGATGAAGGATGTTTTCCCCTGATCTGTCTTGTCCATCTTAATCTGATTGTACCCTGAGAATGCATCCATGAAGCTTAGTAGCTGGTGTCCAGGTGTTGAGTCCACCAACTAATCAATGCGTGGAAAAGGATAACTATCCTTGGGGCATGCCTTGTTTAAATCTGTAAAATCTACGCACATCTCCCATTTGCCATTAGCCTTTTTTACCATCACTACATTTGCTAGCCAATCAAGGTAGTAAACTTCGTGGACAAACTCTACGATAACTAACTTATGATATTCTTCTTTGATGGCATTATCTCGTTCTGGGGCGAACACTCTCTTCTTCTGACGGACGGGCTTGTAAGACGGAGACATGTTTAAACAATGAGTAATCACACTTAGGTCAATCCCAAGCATGTCTTCATGGCTCCGAGGGAAAACATTTGTGCTCTTTTTGAGGAATCCAATGAGATCCTGCTTTGTCTTCTTCCCCATACTCGTCCCAATCTTGGTAAACTTCTTCGATTTAGATTCATCCAATAGTACATCTTCCAATACCTCAATTAGCTCAACCCATGTTTTTCTTTCTTTAATGTTCATTGTCTGTGTCTGCTCGCCCATGGCCAACATAGCTAAGTAGCATTCTCTAATAGCTAATTGATCTCCTTGTACTTCCCCAATGCCATACTTCGTTAGGAACTTGACAGACAAATGGTAAGTGGACGTTAGACGTTGTAGCCCTCCAACTATTCAAAGTTAGTCGTCCAATGATGGCATTGTACAAGGATGAATAGTCTACAACAAGGAAATTCACTTCCTTATTGATTTGCTGTGGGTAAGAGCCAACCATGACTAGCAAGGAGATAGTGCCTACTAGTAGAATCTTCATTCCTCCAAACCCGATCAATGGCACATTCACTAGATGAAGTAATTCTGTGTTAATCATCATTGTTGGAAGGCTGGAGAGTAGAGGATGTCTGCTGAACTCCTATTGTCTATTAATACCCTTCTAGTTGTATAATTTGCAATCGCCAAAGTAATGACAATCACATCATCATATGGATGGTGCAATCGTCTTGCATCTTCATCCATGAAAAGAATGGTCGGTTCATCTTCTCTGATCATCCTTGGTGGTCATCCTAATATTTGAACATTCTGGACTTCCCACAGGTAGGTCTTCTTGGCTTTAGACAAGCTTCCTATTGATGTACCCCCTACAATGATTCTTTTTTCTCCAAGCGATTGATGTGTTGGTTCTTTTGCTTTGCCCTTCATGGGCTGTCTCTCGTCCTTGTGGTCTCGCCCAAGAAAATTTTATAACTTTTGCTATTTAATGAGAGCTTCAATATACTGCTTCAAGGTGTAACATTCGTCTGTATCATGTCCATGGTTACAATGAAAACGATAGTACTTGCTTTTGTTCCACTTTCTAAGATCTCCTTTCATCCTCTTCGGCCACTTCAGGGATATAAATATACATGTTGCTCTTGATGTTCAGTCTAAAGAACCAACAAAGAAGGTGAAGATGATCTTCGAAGAATGCCATTTGGGCTATGTATGCACTAGCCAATTTTCAAAGTGCATGGTTAGTATTTTTAGTGATATGGTTGAGAAATTTTTGGAAGTGTTTATGGATGATCTGTCTATCTTTGGTGACTCTTTTGATGACTATATAATAACTTAAAATTGGTTTTAGCCCGTTGTGAAGAAAAAGGCTTAGTTCTTAATTGGAAAAAGTGTCATTTTATGGTCACTTCAAGAATTGTTCTTGGACATGTAGTTTCTTATAGAGGCATAGAGGTGGACAAAGCTAAAATAGACTTAATTCTTAATCTACCTACTTCTAAGATAGTAAAAGATGTTAGATCCCTTTTAGGGTGTGCTGGCTTCTATAGGAGATTTATAAAGAACTTAGCTCTATATCTAGACCTCTTTGTGATCTCCTACTTAAGGAGTTCAATTTTGAGGTGGACGAAAGAGTGTGAAGTAGCCTTCCAAAAGCTAGTCCACAAGCTTACATTTGCCCTTATAATGCACTAGATTGGTCTCTACCATTTGAAATCATGTGTGATGCTAGTAATTATGCAATAGGGGCAATCCTTGGATAAAGGAAAGATAAATAGCTTTATATGATATACTATGCTAGTCGAACTCTAAATAGTGCACAAATGAACTACACCACCACAGAAAAAGAGTTGCTAGTTGTGGTATTTGCTCTAGATAAATTTTGCTTATATTTGATTGTTGCTCCCATTTTTGTTTTTACAAATCATACTGCCCTTATATACCTTCTTTCTAAGAAGGATGATAAGGCACGATTAATACGTTGGATTTTACTCCTGTAGGAATTTAACATTGAGATTAAAGATAAGAAAGAAGTGAAGAATGTAGTGGTAGATCATTTATCCTGGCTTACTTTTGATGAGGAACTAAAAGAAATGCCTATTCAGGACTCATTCCCAAGTGAGCAACTTTATGATGTTATGGAGTTGCCATGGTATGTGTTGGTTAAAAATCTGGTTTTGTATCTCATACAAAACACACAGCGGAAGCAACAAACAAGGATTTATTTCATTCATGATTGAAAACATTACCCTATAGTGTACCTTGGTGTGGACAAATTCAAAACAAAGATTAGAAGCACTTGGGAAAACTTTTAATCTTCACTCCAATTCCACTTTACACCCAAAAAGTGTGGTCTTTCAATCAATTTCCAAGGTAGAATGAAAGTGTGTCTCACACTCTCTCTTTTTCTCTACGATTTTTTTTCTTTTATTTCAAAAAATTCTCTATGTTTCTCCCTTTATAACTAACTGATTATCTAACTGGGCCGGCCTTTTGGGCCTTTCCAATTGGGCTTTAGTGTGTGGCTTGGACTGGGACCAAAAGGGACCAATAAGACACTAGCTCCAATGGGCTTTGGACTTTTCCGTCAACTCTTGACAAGTCCAAAGTTACCATTAATTATATTTAATACAACTATATAAATATAATTGCACTCTAGGCCTTATTAATAAATTATATCCCAAGACTTTATTATACATGCAACCCCTTCATAAAATATTCGTAGTAATACAAAGTCATGAATATAGACTGCCACTTTGAAAATTACTACATCTTAATCCTTGAGTACCCGGTTTAATCCTTTAAAGTTATTCATCATATATTTACGAAATCCAATTTCATAAATATATATACTTTAGTAATTTCTTACCAAAGTGGTTGGGCCCAACTCTCTGAATAACCAAACCCATTAAACTTATCTCAAGGGAATATTTTATATTTGAGAATATATGTTCCATCAACACTAAATGTGACTGCCCAACATACTGAGGTTTTGACCGTTATTTTAGATCTCACTCCTGATATATCAAAACAACCTATACGTCATGATCAGGTCCATTATTCTCTCAGGATTAAGAGTTCATGCAAATAAAAGTCGTGAGATTTATTATTCATTTGACAGTCGTTAGGAGAATAATAAATCTCACAGCGGTCCAGTTCAATATGTCTTAACTCTTAAAATATGTCAACATATCAACTAGAAGTCACCACTTCCATGATCAAGACAAATCATCTTAGTTGATACATTATAGTCTTCACAGATGAAATGCCCAATTTCATCACCGACTACGAACTATAAATTCTGAGTTTACAAAGAACTTGTGATTTATATCTTCTGTGACTTTTCACATAAATTACATACTATGCATCTCATGGACTATATGATAATGTCCAAATATTCATGTTACCATTATTTTAGATAAAAATAGACAAATTTATTAAACACAACATTAAGTCATATATAATGTCTTACATAGCATCATACAATAGGATTTAAGGGCACAAATCCCAACAGTATGCACATATAGTGAATTACCTAGTCATGAGTTCCATTCTTAAGCTTGGACTGCGCAAGATAGACGAAAATTTTTTATTGGGATGATCCTTATTTATTTAAATATTGCCCTGATCAAATCTTGAGAAGATGCATTCCTAATAATAAGACCTATAATGTAATAAAAGTTTGCCATTTAGAAGCTTATGGTGGCCACTTTCCTGTGAGAAAAACCGTTGCAAAAATCTTACAGTGTGTATTTTATTGGCCTACTATGTTTAAGGACACTTACAACTTTTGTAAGAGGTGTATAGAGTGCCAAATGTTAGGGCATATCACATGAAGGAACATGATGTCGATGTCCCCTATCCTTGAGATAGAAGTTTTTGATTGTTGGGGAATTGACTTCATCTGACTTTTTCCCCAATATTTTGGTAATTTATATATTCTCTTAGTAGTAGATTATGTATCTAGATGGGTTGAGGCCATAGCATGTGAGGTTAATGACCATAAAACGATTTTGAAATTTTTGAGAGAACACATTCTCTCACGATTTAAAATGCCAAGGATATAATTAGTGATAATGGTAGCCATTTTTGTAACCATTATTTTGAGGCAATGTTGAAAAATTATGGAGTTGTCCACCCCGTACCACCCTCAAACTTGTGGGCATGTTGAGCTTGCCAATAGGGAGATTAAGAAAATTTTAGAGAAAACGGTCAATCCAAACTGTAACGATTGGTCTTTAAGGCTAGTTGATGTATTATGGGCTTACTGGATACCTATAAGGGACCCTTAGGAATGCCTCCCTATCATCTTATTTATGGGGAACCTTGTCATTTGCCCATAGAGATGGAACATAATGCTTATTGGGCTATTAAAGCCTTTAACTTTGATTTACAATGAACTAAAAATTTAAGGAAATTTCAATTGAATGAGCTAGAAGAGCTTAGGAATGAGGCTTAGGTAAGCACTCACAATTATAAAGAAAGGATGAAATTATTTCATGATAAAAGTATTGTGAGGAAAAATTTTGAGAAAAATTAGAAAGTCCTTCTCTATGATTCGAGGCTTCATAAATTTCCAAGTAAACTAAAAACTAGGCGGGATTGCCCGTTCATTGTAAGGGAAGTGTTTAACCTTGGAGCTATAGTAGTTAAGGACCCTAGGGATGGTAGGATTTTGAAAGTAAATGGACAAAGGTTGAAACAATACTTAGGGTAAGTTGTACTAGAGGAGGAGACTATGTCACTTGAGATACCTGCCAATCAGGATGCTAAGCAAACTCTCATGGAGCCTTATGGAGTTGTACCATATTTGTTTTGATTTCTTTTCTTTCTATTTCTTTTTTCCCTTTTGCCTTTTGTTATTTATTTATTTATATTTTTTTGCTTTTTTTTTTTTTGTTTGTTTGTTTTTTTTTTTTTTTTTTTTTTTGTGAGCTAACATTTGCAGGTGTAAAAGAAATTTCAAAAAAAAAAAAAAAATTAAGTGCTTAAGGTAACTTCTTCCCTTTATACTTGAATTTATTTTGGCTTTGATACATTAAGGACAATGCAATATTTTAGTTGGGGGAGAGGTTTACACATTTTGCTGCACCTTGCATCTTTTTCTTTTTCTTTTTTTCTTTCTTTTTGGTTGCAACTTTTCAATTCTAAAAAAGAAAAACCCTTCGATTTGAATGCAGAAGAGTTATAAGCTTTTAGCCGGGTTAGCGGTCGGTAGGATGTTGGATATGCATAATCAATCAATAAATCATTGGTGTCTCACACATCTTTCATTTATGTCATAAGGGTTATATGGTTGTGCAAAGGTTGTTTTGATTCAAGTTAGTTGTTACTGCTATGAGTTGGGTTTGACTTGAATTTTCTGCATTTGATTCACATAGCTTATATTTCAAAGAGAGCAGTTTTACCTTTACCTAACCATAAGATTATACTACCATTGAGCTTAAAGTCCTACTTGATCCTAAAGGTGCATGGTTGGTATATGTTTGGGATAAAATCTAGGAATAAGAATGGAATTAACCTCATGTTTCCAGGAATTCAACATCCTTTCCAAGAGATATTTTTCTGTTGTTTTAGCATCTGTTTTGTATACACGTGATATTCTTAAAAATTCTTCTTTCCTTTTCGTTCACATGTGATTTGAAGAGAGAAAAAATAAGTCATTACTTCTATGTGTGTTCTTTCAGAGTGTTGATGACTTAAGAAAGGTTTTAGAGTAGAGGCTCTAATCTAGATTATTCTTGGTCTATGCATGTTTAAAAAAGTCGGTTTGATTGGATGGGCTGTGCACACACACACTCCAAAAGTGAAGCTAGTGAAAACTCTTTAATATGATGAATAGTATCCCAACTCAAAATTGAAAGCTCATTTGTATGATATAATGATAAAGCAGACTCACATTTGTTACAAGAATTTTCAAGAGACCTTTGAATTTTGTGGGTAGAGTCACTGCAAACCCTCACAAGAGTAAACTCGTCCACTAAGGGTGACCTAGGGGTTCAAAGACTTGCTGCACATGGGAAGTGCAATCATGTAGCCTACAAAAGTGGCTTGTATTTTAGTTTTAATTTTTCACTTTCACTAGACATGGGTGCTTTGTGGATTGCTAGAGACTAGCAAGATTTAAGTTGGGGGATGTTGTTAGGACATATGTAGTTCAACTTATTGACATATGTCACTATTTTATGTAATTGGCTTATCCTTAGACAAAATGCACTTTATTTGTCATTGGGTAAATTTAGGATGTATTTAACGCTTCAAGAAACAGTATTTCAAAATTAAGTGTTGAAGTCATCAAGTCTGTCCAAGAAACAAGCTGGAAAAGTGCAAGTTACTAAAGCTCGACACCTATCTCGACACATGCATCTATCGAGCTTTAAGAAGCTATTTAAGCCCGAGCCTCGACAGCTTCTTGACAGATCCTCGACACCTCTATCGGTCGAGATTTAAAGAAAACAGATTTTCAGTTCTGTTTTAAGTCCAATCCGTGAATGTGTTTTTGGGACTTCTTTTCTCTTAACCCTAGACATATAAAAAGATTGTTTTAAGGGCCGTCAAATAAGATGCAAGTTGCACAAGTATTGAGCAATCCTTGTTCATGCAATTTATGATCAAAGACAAAGTTCATGCCTTAGTTCATCTCTTATGAAGAAGATTGCTGTGTATTATGCACCGTAGGGTTTTGTGACCGAGCATCTTCTTGATCTTCATCGTGTAGATGATCTGAAGAACTTTGCAGCCAACAACTCTCTCTCTCTAGTTGGTGAATTGAAGTCGCATACTGGGATCCACGCATCTGGTTAGTCATGTACTTGGGAGCCGTGCATTGAAAGGAGAAACTGTCACTATAGAGCAAGTCCAATTGGGTATTAGGGTAAGGGTTCAACTGTAAGTTGGTAAGGTACTTGGGATTCCTTGCTTGTAATCGCTTGCTGTGATAATAGTGGAGTTTCGGGAGTGGTGACCTTAAATCACCCGGTGGGATTTTTGCCGTCAGGTTTTCCCCATTCGTAAACAAATCACCGTATCATTTATTTTCCACTGCATAACTTAGTTTTTGGTGATTTTTTTGTGCTGCTATGTGATATTGCATGTTGACTTGATTAATTAATAACTTGGCTAATTAATCAATTTAATTTATCACAAGGGGTCAACGCATTTGTGGCTTGTCAGATGTGATAACGCCTTAAATTGTATACTTGTTATGTATTTATGTGGGCATTATCTCCTTATTATTATGTTTAATTTGTATAATAAGCCATGATTTGCATTAATCCCTATTATTTATCATTACATAATTTATGGAATAAGATGTCATTCATTTTGTATAATTTTCTACTTTCAGGAAATCATGTGAAAGACAAAGTTTACAAGAGTTTGTGATAGAATGGAGGCCAAACTAGAATTAACTCAAAGATAGATGGGTTGGAACCGTGGCTTAAATATCTACAACTTTCTAGTTTTGAGTTTTTCGAAATTCACAATTTTTTTAGGCCGAAATTAACTCAAAATTTGCTGCTATAAATATGGACGAAAATTAAATGTAAAAGTTTTATTTTCTTTGGACATTTTGACATTAGGGTTTTTGGAAAGGTGTAGACACCTCATTTTATATTCGGTTGATAAACTTTAGTCCCTGGTCCCAATGATGAGCTTGACATGTCTACAAAAGGTAATTGAAGCTATTTTGATAGTTTGGAAGTAATCACAACTCAAAAGTGCTCAAATCACTTTGAAAGTAAATTTTGATAGTTTGGAAGTAAATTTTTTGAAATTCACAACTCAATAGCTATTTTGATAGTTTGAAAGTAAATTTTTTAGTAAGGTTTATCTCATTGGAAAGTAGACATCCTAGGCTTCAATTTAAACACAAATTTTACTTAATTTGAGCTTAACTTGAGTGAATTATGACTGTTTGAAGTTGGGCCAACTGGGTAGTCCAATTTTTTGGGTTTTAAAACTTCATGTTAAGGGTCCAAAACATAATTTTTTTATGTAAGCCAGCCTATGGACCCTTAAGAACACTCAAAGTGTTGGAAAAATATAATACGCAGCGGAAGAAAATATAATGTAAACGGATCTACTTCATACATACAAGTTAACATGGACTATTTAAGTTTCAGAATTAGAGAACAAGAGAGTGTACCTTGGAGCGGTGAATTTCAAAAACTTGAAGAACGGAAGCACTTGGGAATACTTTCAATCTTCACTCCAATTCCACTAACGCCCAAGATGTGTGGTCTCTCAATCAGTTCCAAAGGGAGAATGTCCAAAAAGTGTCCAACACTTTTCACCACTTCACAAGAGTGTTCTTTCAAACTCTCTCAATTATCTTTTTAATCTCTACAGAAAATTCTGTATGTTTCTCCCTTTGTATCTAACTGATTATCTAATTGGGCTGGCCTTTTGGGCCTTTCCAATTGGGCTTAAGTATGTGGCTTGGAGTGGGACCAAAAGGGACCAATAAGACACTAGCTCCAATGGGCCTTGGGCTTTTCTGTCAACTCTTGACAAGTCCAAAGTTACCATTAACTATATTTAATACCACTATATAAATATAGTTGCACTCTAGGCCTTATTAATAAATTATATCCCAAGACTTTATTATACATGCAACCCCTTCATAAAATATTCATAGTAATACAAAGTCATGAAAGAAGACTGCCACTTTGTATATTACTACATCTTAATTCCTTGAGTACCCGGTTTAGTCCTTTAAGTTATTCATCATATATTTATGAAATCCAATTCCATAAATATATACTTTAGTAACTCCTTACTAAAGTGGTTAGGCCCAACTCTCTGAATAAAAAACACATTAAACTTATCTCAAGGGAATATTTTATATCTCCGTTAAGAGACTATGAATTCCATCTTGAGAATATATGTTCCATCAACACTAAATGTGGCTGCCCAACATACTGAGATTTTGACCTTAACCATAGATCTCATTCCTGATATATCAAAGCAACCTACACTTCATGATCAGGTCCATTATCCTCTCAGGATTAAGAGTTCATGCAAATATAAGTCGTGAGTTTATTATTCTATTGACAGTCTTTAGGAGAATAATAAATCTCACACCGGTCCAGTTCAATATGTCTTAACTCTTAAAACATATCAACATATCAACTAGAAATCTCCATTTCCATGATCAAGACAAATCATCTTAGTTGATATGTTATAGCCTTCGCAGATGAAATGCCCAATTTCATCACCGACTACGAACTATATTTCTGAGTTTACAAAGAACTTGTGATTTATATCTTCTGTGACTAAATCACATAAATCACATACTATGCATCTCATGGACTATATAATAATGTCCCAATATTCATGTTACCAATATTTTCAAATAATAATACAACTTTATTAACCAAAACATTAAGTCATACATAATGTCTCACATAATAAAATACATAGCATCATACAATAGGATTTAAGGACATATATCCCAACACAAAGATCATTAAAAAGTCTAAAAATCCTAATTTTAACTTTTAAATACCCATCTTAGGCCTCCAATCAAAACCCTAGCTAGAGAGAGCCTTTTCTTAGCCTCCATCTTCTCTAAAATCCTAATCCTCTTTTCTAAAACACACACACACACACACAACACCTTTGCACGTTTTTTACAAATTAAAATCCTCTCTTTAGTTAGTTCTAAGGCAGAAACTATTTTCCCAATTTGATTTCTCAAAACCCTTTTCAAAACTAATCTTTTTTTTGAGTTGTGATTACCTATAAACTATTGAAATCTTCTTTTACCTTGATATCTCATTGAATCAAGTTTGTACCCCATATCAAGGTGAGTCTCTCTTCATGGCTTTTCCTTGATTTGGTTCTTTTACAATTTGTATTTTTGTTGTCCTTAGTTAATTTATATGTTATTCATGCTTAAAAATATGTTTTGTTTTGTTTGATTTTTTTTTTTTTTTGTCTCATCATGTTTTGATTGGAAAGTTGATATGATCTGACATATTGATGAATATGTTTTGATGTGTTAAGTGTTGCTCTATTTGTTGTTAGATCCAATGCATGTTTAGGAATCTTTGATATCTTTTTTGTTAGTTTAGGTTGTTTAGTTTTATATTAGAAGCATGCTAGGTTTGTTTTGATTGTTATTTTGTTATTTGCTTTAAAACTGTGTTTCTGCACATGTATGTGTATGCATACTCATGCCCAGAAATGCAGATTTAGGGTTCTTGCAATTTTGATTGTTTTGCTTAGTTCTAAATCTCTGTTTAAATTTCATTAAGTCTAATTGATGAGAGTTAACAACATTCAAGGATCCATTGCATGTTCCAGTTGGGCTTATTACAAGAGCAAGATCCAAGAAAATCAAAGAAGCACTTAATGGGCTGATTTAAGAGATTTGGGCAATTCTAACGCAAGACATTCCAAGCTTGGCCCAAAAGAAGATGAAGGTGTAATAAATTTAATCCAAGCTATTGAGGGCTGATTTATCTTAATTAGGTGTGATTTATGGAGTAGATTAATGACTGATTAACTTTCCAGATCTATATCAGTTAATAGAGATTTTTTCCTATTTTGGAGCCACTATTTCAAACCAAATCTACCAGAATTTAGGGTTTTTATTATTTATAACGTTTTTTTTAGCTATTTTCCTATTTTGGATCTGCTAATTTCAGACCAAATCAACTTTTATTTAGGGTTTTATTATTTAGTACGTTTTTTATATTTTCTATTTTTCAGTCTTGTCTTATAAACAACATGCACTCATTGTAATAGAGGATTTTAAAATAAATAAAAAAAAAATCAGAAAAGGTGAGGCTTTGCTCTTCTTTTAGTTCTTCAGGAACTGTGAACTTATCAGGGATTCTTCCTTGTGGCATTCAAACTTTATACCTTCGATTCATGATTTAATTATAATCATTGGGTCAGAGTCTGTTACTTATACTTTTGGTTTGCGTTTCACTTATAAATGTTGGGTTAGGGTTCTATCAAAATCTGAATTTTAGCTTTCCTGGGCAAATATTCCAATATTATTTGTTGGGTCTCAAAGCATGTTGATTGAGGTTCGCATCATTTGGTATCAGAGCACAGGTTCTAAAATCAGTTTTCTGTCTCTTTATCTTTTGTTTCCTATTATCATCCTATCTTGTTCCTTTCGTATTTTTTATTCATTGTTCTATTTTTTTGATGTGCACTAGGTTAAAATTGTGCACCTAAGTGACATAATTTGAGTGCAAACATGTGAGGGAGTGTTGTGAGGAATTATTTCTAACATTTCTTTGTAGTTTCAAAAGTATGTCTTCTAGGGACGAAACATCAAATAGGGAAAGAGGGGAGGAGTTGTCCATCATGTTGTAGGCTATGCAACAACAATTTACGTGAGAAGCGTCGACAAAGAGGCAAGATACTGTTATTGCTACTTTGCGTGAGGAGCGTCGCCAAAGAGGCCCTAATGCTAGAAGGCAAGAAAGACGTGTGCGCATGGATGATTCAGATGACTACTACGAGGATGAGTTTGAAGATGAAGAAGATCAAGCTTCATTGAACAATGAGGGCAGGTTTGTGCCAAGGGGAGAAAGGTGTGGCAGAGGTTTCCGAAGATATCCAAGATGGCAAGATGGTGTTAGGATATGTGCCCTTAAATCCTATTGTATGATGTTATGGATGACATTATGTATGACTTAATGTTATGTTTAATAAATTTGTTTATTTTTATCTAAAATAATGGCAACATGAATATTTGGACATTATCATATAGTCCATGAGATGCATAGTATGGGATTTATGTGAAAAGTCACAGAAGATATAAATCACAAGTTCTTTGTAAACTCAGAATTTGTAGTTCGTAATTGGTGATGAAATTGGGTGTTTCATCTGCGAAAACTATAACGTATCAACTAAGATAATTTGTCTTGATCGAGGAAGTGGAGACTTCTAGTTGATATGTTTTAAGAGTTAAGACATATTGAACTGGACCACTGTGAAATTTATTATTCTCCTAATGACTGTCAAATGAATAATAAATCTCACAACTTTTATTTGCATGAACTCTTAATCCTAAGAGAATAATGGACATGATCATGATGTATAGTTTGCTTTGATATATCAGGAGTGAGATCTAAAGTAACGGTCAAAACCTCAATATGTTGGGCAGCCACATTTAGTGTTGATGAAACATATATTCTCAAGATGGAATTCATAATCTCTTAACGGAGATATAAAATATTTCCTTGAGATAAGTTTAATGGGTTTAGTTATTCAGAGAGTTAAGCACAACCACTTTGGTAAGAAATTACTAAAGTATATATATTTATGAAATTGGATTTCATAAATATATGATGAATAACTTTAAAGGATTAAACTGAGTACTCAAGAATTAAGATGTAGTAATTTTCAAAGTGGCAGCCTATATTCGTGACTTTGTATTACTACGAATATTTAATGAAGAGATTGCATGTATAATAAAGTCTTTGGATATAATTTATTAATAAGGCCTAGAGTGCAATTATATTTATATAGTGGTATTAAATATAATTAATGGTAACTTTGGATTTGTCAAAAGTTGACGGAAAAGCCCAAGGCCCATTGGAACTAGTGTCTTATTGGTCCCTTTTGGTCCCACTCCAAGCCACACACTAAAGCCCAATTGGAAAGGCCTAATAGGCCAGCCTAATTAGATAATCAATTAGTTATAAAGGGAGAAGCATACATAATTTTTTTTATAAGAAAATAATTGTAGAGAAAAAAAGAAAAAGAGAGAGTGTGAGACACACTTTCATTCTCCCTTTGGAAACTGTTTGAGAGACCACACATCTTGGGCGTAAAGTGGAATTGGAGTAAAGATTAAAAAGTGCTCCCAAGTGCTTCTAATTTTTGTTTTAAATTTCTCCACATCAAGGTACGCTATGTTGTTCTTAAATTCTGAAATTTACATATTGCATGTCGTCAATCATAAAAGAAATAGATCCTTGTTTGTAGCTTCCGTTGTGTGTTTTGTATGAGATACAAAACCAAATTTTTATCCAACAGATGAGACTGACAGAAATCTAGGAAACATAAAAATGAAGATACCAATGTTCCAAGGGAAAAATGATCCAGAAGCATACTTGGAGTGGGATAAAAAGGTGGAGTTAATCTTTGAGTGCCATAACTACTCCGAGGAGAAAAAGGTAAAACTCACTGTCATTGAGTTTACTAACTATGCTATTATATGGTGGGATCAACTTGTAATGAATAGAAGGAGAAACCGTGAGAGA
>JAVQMG010000122.1:25067500-25235000 GCA_032878915.1 Castanopsis chinensis
CATTCAAGGATCCATTGCATGTTCCAGTCAGGCCTATTACAAGAGCAAGATCCAAGAAGATCAAAGAAGCACTTAATGGACTGATTTAAGAGATTTGGGCTGATTCTAATGCAGGACATTCCAAGCTTGGCCGAAAGGAAGATAAAGACGTAACAAATTTAATCCAAGCTATTGAGGGCTAATCTAGCTTAATTAGGGTTAATAGAGATTTTTTTCTATTCTAGAGCTGCTATTTCAGACCAAATCTACCTGAATTTAGGGCTTTTATTATTTGGAACATTTTTTAGCTATTTTCCTATTTTGGATTTGGTAATTTCAGACCAAATCAACTTTTATTTAGGGTTTTATTATTTAGTACGTTTTTTATATTTTTTATTTTTCAGTCGTGTCTTATAAATAGCATGCACTCATTTTAATAGAAGATTTAAAAAAAAAAAAAAATAGAAAAGGTGAGGTTTTGCTCTTCTTTTGGTTCTTCAAGAACTATGAACTTATCAGGGATTCTTCCTTGTGGTGTTCAAACTTTATACTTTCAGTTCGTGATTCAATTATAATCATTAGTTCAAGGTCTGTTACTTTTACTTTTGGTTTGTGTTTCACCTATAAACGTTGGGTCAGGGTTCTATCAAAATCTGAATTTTAGTTTTCCTGGACAAATATTCCAATATTATTTGTCGGGTCTCAAAGTGTGTCGATTGAGATTCGCATCACTAATTTTCACATGTTTAGGCCTAGGGTTAGTAGAATAACATATTTCACATACTTTGATTGTTGAATTGAGAATTAGGGTTTATATCTTGGTTGAATCACATGAACATGCATAATTACATGAATATGCATTTGATTGGGATGATGAGCTTGATGTGGTTTATGAACATGACAAATATGATTGGCTAATACCATGATGCTATGCTTTGATTTTTGGGATATGCTTGATGTATGCTTGGGTTGTGATATGCCATGATAGAGGAATGATTAGGTTTTGGGATAATTAATGTTGTGTTGATTGTTAGATAT
The DNA here is from genome assembly GCA_032878915.1 of Castanopsis chinensis. NCBI lineage: Eukaryota > Viridiplantae > Streptophyta > Magnoliopsida > Fagales > Fagaceae > Castanopsis > Castanopsis chinensis. Next base: position 25,068,518 of record JAVQMG010000122.1, read on the forward strand.
ATGCTAGCGTCTGTGTGAGTATAGGTGCAATGTTGAATGTGCCTTTAATAGGGTTAAGAAATAAGACACAATGAGAGAAAGCCAACATTAAGGTTGGGTGGTTTTGAGTGCCTAACACCTTCCCAAAATCGTACCTTAACTCCAAACTCATATCTCTGGCATTAAGATCAATGGTTATTCCTCGAGAGGACGCTATATATATGGCTCTTAGACCATTGCAAAAACTAGGTGGCAACTCCATCCATTGTGTCCACAAAAGGAGGCTGTGGAGAACGAATTTTGGGGGAGAAAACCTTGTATTTTCCTTTCTCTAGTGGTATCCTAAACTCTTTGCTAGAGTTACGGGTTATGTTTCTTCTATACGGCATGAATATTCAACGTGATTCTTTCTAAAATTTTAGACAACAACATATTTGATTGTTCAATTAGATTTCTTTTGATGTATTAGTTCTTCCATGCTTTCAATAAGTTCAATAATGTTTTTCTTATTGTTTAGATGAATTTCTAATAATTTCAAATAGAAATTAGGTTTTAAAGTGAATGAGTTTTTCTGAAAACTATTCTAACCACATTATTAGTCTAGATTATTATGCATTCTTGAATTGTCTTAGTTCAACCGAATCATAGGTTTTTAATTGTTTAAGAACAATCAATTGTGAAATATATATTTTCTTAGATCACAAAGATATCGATATAGGAAAACACCCTAATACCCTAGTATTTAAAATATTGATTTAAACCAGTCGTTATTTAATTGTTAACAATCACTAAGCAAAAAAAAAAAAAAATTACTTTTGTTATTCATCCAAATTTTTGTTTGATTACATTGTTTTTTAATTTACCGTGCTCCTTGTGGTTTGACCTCAATACTCTGAGAATTATATTGGAAGTGAGCAAGCAAGGAGTGAGCAGCGTGGTGAGGAAGGAAGGGAGGAGGGATCGGTGAGGTGGACGAGGGACCGATAGCAATAAGTAAGAGTGAAAGTAAGGAAGAGGGAGGGCGATTGAGAGTGAGGGAGAGGGTGGGTAGTTGAGAGTGAGGGATTAAAGGTAGGGAAATGAAAATAGAGAAATGAGAAAGTTAGTGCTGTTAAGACATATGTGAATCACGTTAAGAACATATGTCATTTAAAATTGGCTAGTCCTATGACAAAACGCACTTTACTTGTAATTGGGTAGATCTAGGATGTGTGTAATACTTCAAGGAGCAAGAGTTTAAGTCTAAGTATTGAAGCCATGCAAATTCGTCCAAGAAACAAGTGAAGAAGTGTTTTATTTCAAAACTCGACAGCTAGCTCAACAGATAGCATCTATCAAAGTATAAAAAGGGTCTACAGTCTGATGCTTGACAGCTGCTCGATAGATAACCTATCAATCGAGATTTACAAAAATCGATTTTTCAGATTTGATTTCACACATATTCGTGTATACTTGTTTGGGCTTTCTTTTCTTACAACCCTAAACATATCTAAGGAATATTCTAAAGGCCGTCAAAGGTTGCCCAGGTGAGGAAAAGTTTTTTTTTTTTTTTTTTGAGAAACACACACACACATATATAGGAGAGTGAGGAAAAGTTTTTGTACATGCAAATTGTGACCAGAGGTAGAATTTGCCCTAGTTCATCTTTCTCTTGAAGAAGCTGCTATGTTTGTACGTCGTAGGGTTTTGTAATCATGGAGTTTCGTGATCTTCATCATGTTGATGAACTGAAGAACTTTGCAGCCAACATCCTTCTCAAGTTGGTGTGTTAGTCATGTACTTGGATACATGCAAAGGAGTAAGCCGCATACTGGGATCCACGCATTGATTAGTTAGTCACGTACTAGGAGCCGTGCATTGAAAATGAGAGATTGTCACTACAGAACAAGTCCAATTGTGTATTGGGGTAAGGGTTCAACTGTAGGTTGGTATAAAGTACTGGGATTCCTTTACTTGTAACTGCTTGTTGTAATAATAGTAGATTCTCAAGAGTGGTGACCTTAAATTCACCTGGTTGGATTTGCCTCGGTGGTTTTCCCCATTTGTAAACAAATCATGATGTCAACTTCATTTTCCGTTGCATTTAACTTAGTTGGTGATTTTTTTGTGTTACCACGATACTGCATGTAATTGAATCTAATCAATTTATATGGCTTAATTAATTGATTTAATTTATCACAAGGGGTCAATACATTCTTGGCCTATCAAGTGGTATCAAAGCGGGCACACTTTGATTAGAATTAATCTTTGTTGTGTGATCCATTGACCCTTGCTGTCATGGATAGAGGACAATTACTGATTATACCTCCTTTATTTGATGGCACTAACTACACATACTAGAAAGTACGCATAAGAGCTTTCTTGCAGTCATTAGATGAAAAAGTGTGGTAGGCTATGGAGATAGGCTGGACCAAGCCAAAGGAAACGCCAGCCGATTGGGATGATGCTAAGATCAAGGCAGCTAACTTCAACAGTGGGGCATTGAATGCTTTATTCAGTGCGATCACTAATGAGACGTTTGAAAAGATATCCTCTACCGAAACTGTTAAGGAAGCATGGACCATCCTTCAAACAACCTATGAGGGAACCAAGGTTGTTAAGGATTCGAAGCTTCAGAGGCTCATTACAAGCTTCGAAGAGATCACGATGGAGGAGGATGAGTTGTTCAATGAGTTCTATGCCAAGCTCAAAGACATAGTGAACTCAGCCTTTAATCTTGGGGAAACCATTCTTGAACCCAAGATTGTGAGAAAGTTGCTTAGATCTCTTCCAGAGAGATTCCATGCCAAGATCACCACAATTGAGGAATCAAAGGATATTGACAAAATTCCTTTAAGAGAGATGGTTGGCAATCTGCAGACCTGTGAGTTAGGTTTGACAAGGATTGGGAAATCAAGTAAGGGTAAGAGCATGGCACTGAAGGGCAAGAGCAGTGACACCGATGAGTCTTATGACGATGAAGATTCCATGATGAAGTCCTACATCACAAGGCAATTCAAGAAGTTCATGAAGAATGCCAATTGAAAGAATTTGACAAAGACTGCAAACAGTCCAGTTCGTCTCAATTTAAGAGCTAAGACAAAGGGAAGAAGGATGCTAGGGATGGCAGCCAGTACATTGTTCCTTCATGACCAAAGTGCTTTGAGTATCAAGGTTTTGGACATATGAAACAAGAATGTCCAACTTATCTCAAGACCATTGGGAAAAGTAAAGCCCTTGTTGCTACCTTGAGTGACACCGAGCTTGAGGATAATTCGGATAATGAGGATGATGGAATCCTGAATGCCTTCACTACCACTGTAAATCCTATTAAAGGGATTATTGAAGAAATGGATGAAGAAGAGGACTTGGTAGAGTCTAAATTTGAGAAGATGGATGAACAAGATGACATCCACACAGCTTATGCAAAATTGTACAAGGTCTCGGGAAAGCATGAGAAATCATATAGGTTGGCCACTAAGAAGCTCAATGATGTGGAGCTTCAACGAGAAGAAATATCTAGAAAGTTTGATGAAGCTAATCAGACCATTGGAGTACTGTGGTTTGAGAACAATTTCTTGGTAAAGAAAACCAAGAAGCTTGAAGTAGAACTGTTCCAAGTCAAAGCTCAGTTGGAGAGGACTTCATCTTCAAAACTTGACGAGATGTTTAGCCTTCAGAAATCTACTTTTGATCGAACCGGTTTAGGGTATGACTTCTCTTCTCCTAATATTGCTTCTTCCAGTACTACTGTTTTTGTCTCACCTTCTAATAATGTTGAATCTAAGAATAATGATGTGAAAACTATTTTAGCTGGTGAGAACATAGACAAGGGTATATCTATTTTAGGAGCACCCCTTAAACTTGATAAGAAAGAGACTAAAACCCCTTGGGCTAAGAAGGGCAATACCCAAAATTCTAAACAGAAGATGCAACGTCTCTGTCATCACTATAGAGCGAGTGGACATACTCGACCTAATTGCGATAAGTGGTTAGCCATTCAACAGAGCAACGGTATGATCTCATCGGGAAACCAGAATCAATTTCCATCCTCTCTTACTCCTCTTAGAGATCTTTTCAAAGCCCTCATGTTCCTTTCGAACTTAAACGGTTTCAATTCTCCCCCCTCACCGCCGGATCAAGGATTTGACAAATAGAAAGGTTTTTCCAAGGTGTGGAAGGAAAAAAGCTATAAAATTTGTATCATTTGTATCTTAGATGAGCATCTCTATGCACAACTAAGAAAGTGAGCTTTGTGGCTCATATTTGTGCTGGTTAAGATTAAATAATCTCTTATACTTAACACTCATATCACTCTTTTTGACAGGAAGGACTAGAAAATCCTAAGAAAAATGCATAAATAACCATTTCACCATTGTTGCCCACCAATCATGAAATGACATATGTATGTTTTGGCATAGAAAAAGTGCAATGTCAATGACATCTGTATGCTTCGGCACTGCATAAGTGCAATGTCAAAAGCTTAATATCATTGGGTATTTCTTCTTTCTCTCTCTTATATTCCCATGCATGGTATTCTTAAAAGTCAATATGCAAAGAAAATCAAAAGCAAAAAGAATCAAAATACTTTATCTTTGATTGCAAGCGTGTCTTCTAGGAGATGTGGGAGTTATAGGATGTACCTCAAAGGTGATAGTCCCCATTAAGTAGTTATGATCGTGTGTGAGTTAAATTAATTTTCTCATATCTCAAATTGTTATAACATGTAGACACTTATGCAATCTTGTGATATTTTCACACACAACACGCAAAATTCTTTGCTACTTTTAATACATGTGTAGGTACAATGTGATTTGGTCATCACAAGGAATACATATGTTAATGTATGCTCACTAAATTGTCTTGACTTGTTTTTGAAATATAAAATTGGTTAGACTTGTTTAGTGTGTGTGTGTGTGCGTGTGTGTGTGTGTGTGTGTGTGTTTTGGATCTTAATGCTTGACATTTTTCTTGTTGAGAGATGTTTTTGAGAGCTTAATATGTTATTTGGATCTTTGGTTGAGTAGCATGCTTGATTGCATTCATGTTTGTGCTTTTCTCTTCTTTGAAAAGCTGTTTTTGAGCAATCTCGACAGCTTCTCAATACCTCTTGACAGCTAGGCTATCTATCGAGTCTCTTGATCTTCCTTTCTCGACAGATGTTATCACAATTTCGATCCATCGAAGTTTTTGAGAATATGTCTCAATAGCTTCTCAACAACTTCTCGATCCATTGAAATAGTTTCTATCTCCTCGATAGCTTCTCGATCCATCAAGGTTGCTTTGCTGTGGACACCTCTCAATAGTTCCTTAACAACTCCATCCATCGAGATTTAAAGCTCAACACCTCTCGACACCTTTCGATCCATCGAGCTTCGTGTTTTCTATATATAGTTTCTGCGTGATTTCTTTCTCATTTCTCTCTAATTTCTCTCAACAAATACTCTCTTTTCTCTTTCCCAAAAACTTCTCACTTAACCTCTTCATCTTCCCCACTCATTCTTCAGCCTCAAGAGTGATTTATTCATCTGGTATGATCTTCCTTCTTTCATTTATCATACATTTCATCTCTTTTGACCTAACTTTTGGGGTTTTGGGGTTTTTCAAAATTGATGAGATTTTTGAAAAATTTGGGGTTGGGTTTTTGTTTAAATGATCCTATATGCTCATGCATTGCATCACATTTTCATTTTAACAATGTTTCATGCATTATAGATGTGTGTTCTATATGTTGAAATCATGTGTGCTTGTAGGATTGGATTATGCTAAGTCCATGATGTTTTTATTGTTGCATGTCACATGTTCATGCATTTTTCATGCATACGTACCTCTCTTTTCTATCTTCTTGACATTAATTGTGTTGGTACTCTCTAGCTTTTCTCTCTCTCTCTCTCTCTCTCTCTCTCTCTCTCTCTCTCTCTCTCTCTCTCATTCATTCGGTTAGTTTGCATCATGGCACCTAAGCAGAAGTCTACTCCATCCCAGAACCCTCTTCGTTCTAGGGCATCTTTTTCTAATTCTACCCCCTCTCACATTTGGTTTTGTGATGATAAAGCTCGTAAGGACTTTTCGGAGAACTTTTCTCGACACGGCATTCATTCAAAACACCAAGTCATCCTTTTGTATTTTGTCGATACTGACCTTCCCACTGTCATCTACAGTAGGAGTTAGGAGTCCCTTTATGACGTCCCGTTCACTTGTCCCTTCGTGATCATACAGGAGTTTTACTCCAATATGCACAGATTCAATTACACCGTACCTCAGTTCTCTACACTTGTTAGAGGTACGCGTATTGTAGTCACTCCGGATCTTATATCCGAGGTGCTACATGTTTAGAGGGAAGCGCATCCTGATTACCTCAGCTATTGTCATCTTAAGACTGTGTCTAAAGATGAGCTCATGTTTTTATTTTGAGAGACACCTTCATCTTGGGGTGGACGTCAAAACACCCCTTGCTCAATCTTTGCAAAAGGTCTAAGGTTCCTGAATATGGTGATGACATTTGTTTTACATTCGTTGTCTCACTCTAATTTAATTACTGAGCCTCGTGCTCGCTTTTTGTTATCCCTCATTGAGAGGCTTACCATTGACTTTCCCTCTCACTTCATACTCTCCCTTATAGATGGCTATAAGGATACGGTGACCCGTGATAAGCATATCTTTCCTTCTGCTATCACGCAGATCATTTGCCACTTCTTAGTCTCCTATCCTGAGTCAGATCACTTCTTCTTCATATGTGCCATTGATGCGACGACTGTTAGACGGAGCAAGGCCCAGCTTTGATCGAAATGGCCATGGACCGAGACGGCGGGTGGTGTGACCCTTGAGACGGTCTCTTTACATGCAGCTTCAATGCATGGATGCTTGCCTTGACACTCTCAGTGATGAGTTGTGTCAAGTGAACACCCGTGTCAATCATATTGCATAATGACAGGCTCGCCTTAGTGGCTTCATCGAGTCTCCCTTTCCTTCTCTAGAGGCTTCTGAGGACGAGGACGATAATGGTGACTCCAATGGTGGTGATGCCGATGAGGATAAGGCTTCTAGCTCTTTCGGTGACGAGGAGATGATTGCTTCTCAGTAACTTACCCTTTGTCGTTCGTGACCAAAAAGGGGAGTACTTTTAAGTATGAGAGTAGTCATGTACTTAGGGGGAGAGTTAGTATAGGAGATATTTTTGGTAGGGGGAAGTGTTTTTGTTTATGAGGGATGTAGTGATGGCTTTTTGTATCTTTTCTTTTCTTTCTTTTTAGATACATTATTTTTATATTGTGATAGCAAACCTTGTACTCTCTTTGTTATATATATTGAGGTTGTTATTACGTTCTTTCACCTATCTCTTCATATGTTGTTTCTTTTCTGTCTTTATGCACATGCTTATTATTTACTTGTATGCAATCTTTTAATTCTGTTTCATAGTAAGATGCCGTGATGAATTTTGTTTAAAGTGTTTTAGAAATACAGGTTGTCAAAGTCTTTCATCCCATGAACTCTCTTCTTGCAAAGTTTTTCAAGAGTTTGTGTTAGGATAGATTTTATTGTATTCAACAAGTGAGTATGAGTTAAGTGATTTATGATTTCTCTCATATGTTTATTTTTTTGTTGTGGTTTTTTCATGGATTGCCAAAGGGAGAGATTTTTAAGACATATGTGAATCATGTTAAGAACATATTGTTAGGATATGTGCCCTTAAATCCTATTGTATGATGCTATGTATGATATTATGTATGACTTAATGTTGTGTTTAATAAATTTGTTTATTTTTATCTAAAATAATGGTAACATAAATATTTGGACATTATCATATTGTCCATGAGATGCATAGTATGTGATTTATGTGAAAAGTCACAGAAGATATAAATCACAAGTTCTTTGTAAATTCAGAATTTATAGTTCGTAGTTGGTGATGAAATTGGACATTTTATTTGCGAAGACTATAATGTATCAACTAAGATGATTTGTCTTGATCATGGAAGTGGTGACTTCTAGTTGATATGTTGATATGTTGATATGTTTTAAGAGTTAAGACATATTGAACTAGACCGCTATGAGATTTATTATTCTCCTAACGACTGTCAAATGAATAATAAATCTCACGACTTTTATTTGTATAAACTCTTAATCCTGAGAGAATAATGGACCTGATCATGACGTGTAGGTTGCTTTGATATATCAGGAGTGAGATCTAAAATAACGGTCAAAACCTCAGTATATTGGGCAGCCACATTTAGTGTTGATGGAACATATATTCTCAAGATGGAATTCATAGTCTCTTGATGGAGATATAAAATATTCCCTTGAGATAAGTTTAATGAGTTTGGTTATTCAGAGAGTTGGGCCCAACCACTTTGGTAAGAAATTACTAAAGTATATATATTTTTGAAATTGGATTTCATAAATATATGGCGAATAACTTTAAAGGATTAAACCGGGTACTCAAGGATTAAGATGTAGTAATTTTCAAAGTGGCAGTCTATATTCATGACTTTGTATTACTATAAATATTTTATGAAGGGGTTGCGTGTATAATAAAGTCTTGGGATATAATTTATTAATAAGGCCTAGAGTGCAATTATATTTATATAGTGGTATTAAATATAATTAATGGTAACTTTAGACTTGTCAAGAGTTGACGGAAAAGGCCCAAGGCCCATTGGAGCTAGTGTCTTATTGGTCCCTTTTGGTCCCACTCCAAGCCACACACTAACGGCCAATTGGAAAGGCCCAATAGGCCGGCCCAATTAGATAATCAGTTAGTTATAAAGGAAGAAACAAACAAAATTTTTTTTTTTTTTTACGAAAGTGAAAAGAATCGTAAAAAAAAAAAAAAAAAAAAAAAAAAAAAAGAAGAAGAGAAAGAGTGTGAGACACACTTTCATTCTCCCTTTGGAAACTGATTGAGAGACCACACACCTTGGGCGTAAAGTGGAATTGGAGTGAAGATTAAAAGTATTCCCAAGTGCTTCTAATCTTTGTTTTGAAATTCTCCACACAAAGGTACGCTATCTTGTTCTTAAATTCTGAAATTTACATAGTGCATGTTGTTAATCATGAATGAAATAGATCCTTGTTTGTTGCTTCCGCTGTGTATTTTGTATGAGATACAAGACTAGAGTTTTATCCAACAATTGGTATCAGAGCCAGGTTTTCATCTCATGATTGTATAGCGTGTGATTTAATTTTAGAATTTAAGAAAACCGTTATCTTTGTGTTTTCAAATTTCTGCATAAAGATATTGTTCCATAAACCTTGTGTGCATTGATCAATATATGCAATATATTGTTTTGCATGACACCAAGAGTGCACGGATTGGTCATTCATTCAATGAAATCCTTTTCATGCTTTAATGGTACCATTTTCATGAAGTTTGATATGAAAAAGGTTGAATTCATATGAAATTCTTTTCATGCTTTAATCAATCAAGGATTCAATATTATATATCGATTGTATATTGAATAGTGGTTTCACATTCTCTTTGTTTGAACCGCTTGGAATTCATTATATTGCCATCATGTGCATGTTTCAGTTAATGCACTCTTGGACTTGTACCGCTTGGCATGCGTGACTTAGTTTTAATATGCATGGCTTGCATGGATCTTATTTGATGCATGGCTAGGATACAATTGCCTTGCATGGATTATATAGCCCATTTGCATATTGAATTCGTATGTAAAGGATTGCAACCATCCGTAAAAATATATATATATATATATATATATATATAATGTAATAATTATATATTACATATATTAATTTGTATATTATATTATATGTAATATAATATGGATTTTTATATGTAATAAGGGTTTTTTTACGTTATATATATATATATATATATATACATATATATTTATATATGTTAATGCTAGTTTAATGAAATTTATTCCTAATGAGATTAGGATTATGTTTTTCAAAGTGTCTAGCATTATTATGGTTCTTGACCTTAAAAACCTTTAATTTTAAAATATCTAGTGGGAGAGAGATACAAGGGTTGCATCTCACGGCCTCCATTGTTGGTTCATAGTAGTGTGAAATATATACTTTGTCTTTGTCTCGAGCTTAGCATTCCATGCGGAGAGTATTTATTTCATGGTCCTACAAGATTGAATTTCCTAGTTTATAGTGGTTTGATAAACACCTTGTCTTAACTTCGAGCTTTGCATTCCATGCGAAGGGTGTTTTTATCATGGTACTACAAAATAAGCTTGTTAAAGCGATTGTGGCTACACATGATTCTAGACAATGGTATACACTAGACTAAGTATTATAGTATCCTCTATGTTGAGTTCTTGCTATTAATACTTAGAGACTAAATGTAAAACGGCATATTATTAGTGTTTGATAAGAGTTATCATGATAGTACTAATAATGAGAATAGTTCTTAATCAATCATAGTATTTAATGTTCACTCTATGCTGAGGGATATTGAATATGGGATTGGGTTGTTGTTGCATATATTATTTTATGGTTTTATTGAGGTTCCATATTATATGCTTATATGCTAAATTGATAATATCCAGTTTACTTATTATATTCATGTTTATTATTTTCATATTTAAATCATGGCATCATTTAGCCCACTTGTTACTATTCTTAACCAAAACAAACTAACTAGATCCAACTATGTTGACTAGAAAAGAAATTTGGACATTGTTCTTACTACTGAAGCACACAAATATGTGCTTACTCAACCATGTCCTAGCTTTTCTTCATTAGATGCTCCTCTTGAGGAAAAACAAGGATATGATCGTTGGCAGAAATCTAATGAGATGGCCAATTGCTATATTCTAGCATCTATCTCAAATGTTCTACAGCATTAAATGCAGGATGTAGAACATGCTTCGGACATAATGCTTAGTTTGAAGGAGATGTTTGGTGAGCAAGGCCGTTTTGCAAGGCAAGAAACCATAAGGAAAATTTATAATACTAAAATGGCTGCAGGAAGTTCAGTGAGGAAGCATTGTCTTAGGATGATTGCTAATCAGAACACATTGGAAGTTTTAGGTGCTGACATTGATGGAGAATCCCAAGTGGATATGATACCCTAGTCACTACCGGATTCATTTAAAGAATTCAGACTCAATTATAAAATGAACAAAAAGATTTATTCTTTGTCTGAATTAATGAATGAGTTAGTGGTGGCAGAAGGCATCCTTGGTACGTCTAGCGTTGAAGCCAATGTGGGTGAAGCTTCTACTTCTCAACCTAAGTCAAAAGGCAAGGGTAAGAAGAAGAAGAAGAAGAAGGACTTCACTAAGAAAGATGATAAACAAATTTCCTTAGGAGTTGCCAATAAAGGAAAGAAAACCAAAGGAAAGTGTTTCCATTGTGGTGAGAAAGGACATTGGAAGAGGAATTGTCCAACATTCAAAGCTGCCAAGAATAAGGGTATGAAAAGTTCCTTTCTTCTTGAAATATGTTTGGTACAGAATCCCACAAATTCTTGGTGTGTGGATTCAGATTGTACTAATCATATCTGCAATTCTTTGCAGGGTTCCAATAGACCAGAAAGTTGAATGAGGGAGAACTATTTCTTACTTTGGCTGATGGGAGCAGGATTCTGGTTATAGCTGTTGGAGTGTTTAATTTATACTTTAAGTCTAGAGTTTTAATATTAGAAGACTGTTTGTATGTACCTAATGTTTGTAGGAATTTAATTTCTACAACTTATTTAGGTAAGCATGGATATTGTGCTATCCTGAAAGACAATATTGTAATAAAGAATGATAAAATGTTTATCTGTTCTGGCAATATTGTGGATGGTCTTTTTATTTTAACTCTTAATAAGCATGAATTATATAATTCTGAATTAGATAATAATTCACATGTGAAATCATTAAAGAGAAAGTTTCCTTCTACTTGTGAAGCATATCTTTGGCACTTGCGTTTGGGTCATATTAATTCAAGTAGGATTCAAAGACTAATCAAAGATGGACTTTTACAGCCCGTGGATTTTGATGGTTTTCTAGTTTGTGAATCTTGTTTGGAAGGTAAAATGACCAAACGGCCTTTTAATGCAAAAGGTAGAAGAGCTCAAGATTTGCCAGAACTAGTACATTCAGATGTATGTGGTCCTATGTCAATCCAAACAAGAGGTGACTATGAGTATTTCATTACTTTCACTGATGATTACTCTAGATTTGGTTATATGTACCTAATAAAACGGAAGTCCGAAGCCTTTGAAAAGTTCAAAGAGTTTGGGGCTGAAGTTGAGAATCAATTAGGTAAACGCATAAAGGCCATTCGATCTAATCGAGGTGGCGAATACCTTCTTGGGGATTTCAAGGATTACTTAACTAAAAATGGGATTATATCCCAGTTGACTACACTTGGAATCCCACAACAAAATGGTGTAGCAAAAAGAAAGAATAGGACTCTTTTAGATATGGTTAGATCCATGTTGAGTTATTGACTCTACCAATTTCTTTTTGGGGATATGTCTTAAATACTGCAATGTATCTTCTGAATTTAGTACCTTCGAAGTCTATTCCTAAAACACCTGTAGAGTTGTGGAATAGGCGTAAGCCTAGTATTAGACATCTCCACATTTGGGGTTGTTCAGCACATGTGTTGAAAGGAAAGTTTGACAAGTTACAGTCTAAAATGATAGGCCATAAACGCGTTGACCCCTTGTAATTAATCAAATTGATTAATTAGCCGAGTTATTAATTAATCAAGTTAACATGCAAAATCACGTGGCAGCACAAACAAATTACCAAAACTAGAGTATGCAACGGAAAATAAATGACACGGTGATTTGTTTACGAATGGGGAAAACCTAACGGCAAAAACCCCACCGGGTGATTTAAGGTCACCACTCCCGAAACTCCACTATTATCACAACAAGCGGTTATAAGCAAGGAATCCCAGTACCTTACCAACCTACAGTTGAACCCTTACCCCAATACCCAATTAGACTTGTTATGTAGTGACAGTTTCTCCTTTTAATGCACGGCTCCCAAGTACGTGACTAACCAATTGCGCGGATCCCAGTACGCGACTTCAATTCACCAACTAGAGAGCGAGTTGTTGGCTGCAAAGTTCTTCAAATCATCCACACGATGAAGATCAAGAAGATACTTGGTTACAAAACCCTACGGTGCGCATTACACAGCAACTTCTTCACAAGAAATTAACTAGGGCATGAACTTTGTCTTTGATCACAAATTGCATGAACAAGAATTACTCAATGCATGTGCAACTTGCATCACTTTGACGGCCTTCAAAACAATCCTTTTATATGTTTAGGGTTAGGAGAAAAGAAGTCCCAAAGACACATTCACGGATTGGAATTAAAACAGAACTGAAAATCTGTTTTCTTTAAATCTCGACAGATAGAGGTGTCGAGGATTTGTCGAGAAGCTGTCGAGGCTCGGGCTAAAACAGCTTCTTAAGGCTCGGGCTAAAACAGTTTCTTAAAGCTCAACAGATGCATGTGTAGAGACAAGTGTCGAGCTTTAGTAACTTGTACTTTCCAGCTTGTTTCTTGGACAAACTTGATGACTTCAACACTTAATCTTGAAACACTGTTTCTTGAAGCGTTAAACACATCCTAAATCTACCCAATTATAAGTAAAGTGCGTTTTGTCAAAGGATAAGCCAATTACATAAAATAGTGACATATGTCAACAACTTGAACTACATATGTCCTAACATAAAACAGAAGTGGTTTTCTTTGTAGGGTATCCAAAAGTAACTGTTGGAGGTTTATTCTATAGTCATAAGGATAATAAAGTGTTTGTTAGCACAAATGCCAAATTATTGGAAAATGACTATATGAATGATTATACTCCTAAAAGTAGAGTTGTCTGGCTGAAATGAATGAACCTGTAGTTGAACAACCAATGGATAAAACTAGGAATGATGTGGCTGTATTGGATACACCACAAGATATTACTCATGAAATGTCTAGTACACAAGTGCCTCGTCGTAGTGGGAGAATTGTTCGACCTCATATAAGATTTATAGGTTTGGGAGAAACCTATGAAGCTATCTCAGAAGAGGTTGAATCGGATCCTTACACTTATGATGAAGCCATGAATGATATAGATGCACATCATTGGATCCACGCTATGAAATCTGAATTGGATTCTACGTATTCTAATCATGTATGGGATCTTGTAAAGGCTCCTAACGCCATTAAACTTGTTAGTTGCAAATGGGTTTACAAGAGGAAGAGAGGGATAGATGGAAAGGTTGAAACCTTTAAAGCAAGACTAGTGACGAAAGGGTATACAAAAAAAAAATGCATTGATTATGATGAAACTTTTTCGCCAGTAGCCATACTTAAGTCTATCAGAATTCTCTTATCCATTGCTGCTCATTATGATTATGAGATTTAGCAAATGGATGTCAAGATTGCATTTCTTAATGGCAATCTTGAAGAAGAAATATACATGATGCAACCGGAAGGTTTCATAGCAAAGAACCAAGAGTATATGGTATGCAAGTTGAATAGGTATATTTATGGAATTAAGCAAGCATCAAGGTCATGGAACATCAGATTTGATCAAGAAATCAAGTCATTTGGTTTTGAACAAAATCTTGATGAACCATGTGTGTACAAAAGACATCGAGACAAAGTAGTAATGTTCCTAGTGCTTTATGTTGATGATATTCTACTCATAAGAAATGATGTGGGGTAATGTCATCGGTTAAAGTTTGGTTGTCTAGCCAATTTGATATGAAGGACTTGGGTAAGGCTAACTTTATTCTAGGGATCAAATTTTGGCGAGATCGCAAGAATAAGATGTTAGGCTTATCACAAGCTGGATATATAGATAAGGTTCTAAAACGGTTTAGCATGCAAAACTCCAAGAAAGGATTGCTTCCTTTTAGACATGGAGTTCCTCTATCTGATGACCAAAGGCCTAAGACTGAAGAGAAAGAAAATATGATAAGACAAGTTCCTTATGCTTCTGCAGTGGGAAGTCTCATGTATACCATGCTTTGTACTAGATTAGATATTTGTTATTCAGTTGGCATGGTCAGCCGATATCAATCAAATCCAAGACCAAAACATTGGCAAGCGGTAAAGCATATTCTTAAGTATCTACAGAGAATAAGGAACTATATGCTTGTTTACCATAGTGAGGATTTGATTCCCATTACCTATACAGATTCAGATTTTCAATCGGATCTAGATTTCAGAAAATCCACTTCAAGATATGTTTTCACCTTGGGAGGTGGAGCCATAAGTTGGAGGAGTGTTAAGCAATCTTGTATTGTGGACTCCACCATGGAAGCTGAGTATGTTGCTGCTTGTGAAACAGCAAATGAAACTGTTTGGCTCAAGAAATTCCTTTTTGATCTTGGTGTTGTAAGAATGGAGCAAGTTCCCATCATATTGTTTTGTGATAATAGTGGCGCGATTGCACAATCCAAAGATCCAAGAAATCACAAGAAAGGAAAGTACATTGAAAGGAAGTACCATATCATTCGAGGCATTGTTACTCGTGGAGATGTTGTGGTAGCAAAGATTGAAAGTGCAAATAATCTAGCAGATCCTTTTACCAAATCCTGACCTCAAAGGACCTTCGAGTCACATTTGGAGGGAATGGGAGTTAGATTAGTGCACAATAGTCTTTAGGGCAAGTGGGAAGTTGTTAGGATATGTGCCCTTAAATCCTATTGTATGATGCTATGTATGACATTATGTATGACTTAATGTTGTGTTTAATAAATTTGTTTTTTTTTATCTAAAATAATGGTAACATGAATATTTGGACATTATCATATTGTCCATGAGATGCATAGTATGTGATTTATGTGAAAAGTCACAGAAGATATAAATCATAAGTTCTTTATAAATTCAGAATTTATAGTTCGTAGTTGGTGATGAAATTGGGCATTTCATCTGCCAAGACTATAACGTATCAACTAAGATGATTTATCTTGATCATGAAAGTGGTGACTTCTTGTTGATATGTTGATATGTTTTAAGAGTTTAGACATATTGAACTGGACCGCTGTGAGATTTATTATACTCCTAACGACTGTCAAATGAATAATAAATCTCACGACTTTTATTTGCATGAACTCTTAATCTTGAGAGAATAATGGACCTAATCATGACGTGTAGGTTGCTTTGATATATCAGGAGTGAGATCTAAGATAACGGTCAAAATCTCAATATGTTGGGCAACCACATTTAGTGTTGATGGAACATATATTCTCAAGATGGAATTCATAGTCTCTTGATGGAGATATAAAATATTCTCTTGAGATAAGTTTAATGGGTTTGGTTATTTAGAGAGTTGGGCCCAACCACTTTGGTAAAAAATTACTAAAAAATATATATATTTATGAAATTGGATTTCATAAATATATGACGAATAAATTTAAAGGATTAAACCGAGTACTCAAGGATTAAGATGTAGTAATTTTCAAAGTGGCAACCTATATTCATGACTTTGTATTACTATGAATATTTTATGGAGTTGCGTGTATAATAAAGTTTTGGGATATAATTTATTAATAAGGCCTAGAGTGCAATTATATTTATATAGTGGTATTAAATATAATTAATGGTAACTTTGGATTTGTCAAGAGTTGACGGAAAAAGCCCAAGGCCCATTAGAGCTAGTGTCTTATTGGTCCATTTTGGTCCCACTCCAAACCACACACTAAAATCCAATTGGAAATGCCCAATTAGATAATCAGTTAGTTATAAAGAGAGAAACATACATAATTTTTTTTTTTATAAAAGAGAAAAGAATCGTAAAAAAAAAAAAAAAAAAAAAAAAAAAAAAAAAAAAAAAAAAAAAAGGAGAAAGAGTGTGAGATACACTTTCATTCTCCCTTTAAAAACTGATTGAGAGACCACACACCTTGGGCGTAAAGTGGAATTGGAGTGAAGATTAAAAGTATTTCCAAATGCTTCTAATCTTTGTTTTGAAATTCTCCACACAAAGGTACGCTATCTTGTTCTTAAATTCTGAAATTTTTCATAGTGCATGTTTTCAATCATGAATGAAATAGATCCTTATTTGTTGCTTCCGCTGGGTGTTTTGTATGAGATACAAAACCAGATTTTTATCCAACACATATGTCATTTAGAATTGACTAATCCTATGACGAAATGCACTTTACTTGTAATTGGGTATATCTAGGATATGTTTAATACTTCAAGGAACAAGAGTTCAAGTCCAAGTATTGAAGCCATGCAAATCTGTCCAAGAAACAAGTGAGGAAATGTTGGATTTTAAAGCTTGACAGATATCATCTATCGAGGTTTAAAAGGGATCTTCAGCCCAATGCTCGACAGCTGCTCGATAGATAACCTATCTATCGAGATTTACAAAAATCAATTTTTTAGATCTGATTTCACACATATCCATGTATACTTGTTTGGGCTTTCTTTTCTCATAACCCTAAACATATATAAGGAATATTTTAAGGGCTATCAAAGGTTGCGCAAGTGTGAGGCAAAGTTTTTGTACATGCAAATTGTGACCGGAGACAGAATTTGCCCTAGTTCATCTCTTTTAAAGAAGTTGCTGCGTTTGTAAGCTGTAGGGTTTTGTAACCATGGAGTTTCATGATTTTTATCGTGTTAATGCACTAAAAAACTTTGCAGCCAACATCCTTCTCAAGTTGGTGTGTTATTCACATACTTGGATTCGTGCAAAGGAGTACGCCACGTACTGGGATCCATGCATCAATTGGTTAGTCACGTACTGGGAGCCGTGCATTAAAAAGGAAAGATTTTCAGTATAGAACAAGTCCAATTGTGTATTGGGGTAAGGGTTTAACTGTAGGTTGGTATAAGGTACTGGAAATCCTTTACTTGTAACTACTTGTTGTGATAATAGTGAATTCTTAGGAGTGGTGACCTTAAATTCACCCAGTGGAGTTTTGCCTTGGTGGTTTTCCCCATTCATAAACAAATCACCGTGTCAACTTTATTTTCCACTGCATTTAAGTTAGTTGATAATTTGTTTGTGCTACCATGCTATTACATGTAATTGAATCTAGTTAATTTACTTGGCTTAATTAATTGATTTAATTTATCACGAGCGGTCAATACATTCTTAGCCTATCAAGTGCAATATTTATACTTAGGGTTTTTTTTTTTTAATTTTTAAAATTATATATGTATATGGGTCGAGTTCGGATCAAGTATACATAATACCCACACCCAACCTGAACTCGCTACAAGATTGGGTTTTTAAAACCTAAACCTACCCCATTTGCTTTGCGGTAGGGTCAAGTCAGGTGCCTGTGAGTCGAGCAATTTTTGTCATTCCTACTCAACACCTTTGATATATCTTCATGGAGGAATAGTCTCATGCATAACCAACCTTAGTGGGAAAATGAAGATTTACCATTAGTGGGTTTATTTTCTTAAATGAACCTTAAAAATGTTTACAAGTACAATATGGGTATGCTTCCGAAAATAGGGATAGGTTCACTCAAACAAGTAAATCCCAACCTGAGACTATTTTGAACTTAAGCTTGGAGGTGGAAATGTCATTGAACTTCAATGTTTATGCTCATTAGTGTTTAACCCGTGCAATGCGCAGGATCATTTTATGAGTTAAAAAAATCATAATATATTATACTTAATGTGATGGTAAAATATAGAAGGGGGTGGATGGTTGCAGAGAATTTTTAGCAACAATGCAACCAAAAAAAAAAGTAATCGCCTAGAAAACAGTTGAGCCTCATCATTTATTTTCCTTCCCCCACCCAACCAAACATACTACCAAAAAGTTTTTCTTCCCATTTTCTCTCTATAGTTTTCATCAGCCCTATTTCGCCTCCGAACAAACACATTAGGCTCGCACAAGAGTAACAACCCACAGCAAAGGGCTTTAAGCCACATGCCAACGTCTCAATTCTCACATCAAATCTCTTTCCTTCTGATTGAAAAGTGAAATCAAAATGTTTCATAACTACAAAAACAACCGATGGACTATCGATTTTACTAAAGCGATAATTTATTTTTATTTTTTTCTTGCGGCCAAGAAAAAGAAATGAAGAAAGAGCTGATGTTTTTTAACTGAAAATTTTGGTGACACTAATTTTGCCCCCAAAATTTTCACCCATACAATAATTTTTGTATTGTAGCAAGTCTCAGTTAAGTGAGTCTGTGTGAGAAATTATGAATTTTTTAATGAAAAACTCGATGCCCCGTAGTAGTGTTGGTTTATGTCCCCATTCCATAAACCTTCATCTATACAAAAGAGAGGAGCGGACTACATTACTTAAACTAGTGCAACTTGATGAGTTTTCTACATGATACATAAATTGTAGCTCTTTCTTTTTATTTTTCTTTTTTGGAATAAGAAATAATTACTGCTGTTTGTTTGTAACAATGCAAATGGTAGCTAGCTATCTCCGTAATATATTTAACTTTGTTGACCGTATAATATGAATTTTGAGTCTGCCAAAATGTGAATGGATAATATATATATATATATATATATTTATATATATATATATATATATGCATTGGTCAAATTTGAAAGCTCACATTTCCTAGTGTAATTCACAAATTTGGGGCATGATTTGTGTCTAGGTTTATATGATGGTTGTTATCCAATTGGGAAGTGAGAGAATTCAAATGTATTACCTGCAAAGAAGTTCAGGTATTTAACTCTCTTTTTCCAAAAGACATTATTTCCCCTTTTCCAACATAACACAATACAAGTGTAATTCTATGTTTCCGATTCTTAAATTCAACACTTGTATGCTTATGTCTTATTCAACAATAAAAATCTATGCTTATGTATCATTTAAAAAAGGAAAAAGAAAAAAAGCACTTGTACATGATTCATATTAGAGTTGTGCTTCAACCAATATTCAAGTTTGTTTACCTATTTATTATCACAGTTGACCTGATAAACTTTTCTAATAGTCTAGCATTAGAAACTTAATATGAGCAGCTCATTGCTAGGAACTAAATAAAAGAAAAGAATTAATTCAAACTCAATATGAAACCTTATTCGTGCTTTATAGTATACCTACAACATTAACAATGTGG
Source organism: Castanopsis chinensis (assembly GCA_032878915.1). NCBI lineage: Eukaryota > Viridiplantae > Streptophyta > Magnoliopsida > Fagales > Fagaceae > Castanopsis > Castanopsis chinensis. The sequence continues at coordinate 25,088,463 of JAVQMG010000122.1, forward strand.
AATCCTCAAATTCAAGTTTTAGAACATCGCCACTGCCAACAAATTTTGAGAAAGAAAAATAAAGTTAATGAAAATGGGTGACTTTGCTCATGAATAAAATGTCATTTCCATAGTGAATAATAGACATTTATAAGTCAACAATAGTAGCGGGGATAACAAAATTTAAAAGGTGAGCTTGTGAGTATTGGTTACTTAGCATCTACTTCAAGTTTATTTTCTCATATATGTAGTTTATATTGTTACTTGACACACTATTTGGGGTCTATTCTTCTTGTGGCAGCAAGGGAAGACAACAAAATACATTTTCTGCATTTATCTACCATTAAAATAAAAGTTTAAATGTATAAAAAACATTACACTTTCAGATTTTCAAGTTCTACATTTTCAATCACTCTTCAAAAACAGCAGTACAGGTAGCATGGAAAACAGCAACTGAAAATTAAATTGAATTCTGCGGTTGCTATTCTTCCTTCTATTCTCTCTAATAGTTGTAGTACACATTCTCTTTCTATTTCTTTGCTTCAAATTCAGGTCCCCAAAAAGAAAGTTATTGGATTGTGCTGTTAAAGATGACAGTAAATCAAGTGTCAAAGGGAAATTATAATAAAATTTTACAATAGAAATAAAACTTCACATTTTGAGATACACTTTTAAAACATTAGCTATGCTCATACATTAGCTAACAGACCTACACTGACAGATCATATATTAGCTATGCTTTGAGATAACACTCAAAGCTATACCAATCAGGAAAAGTGAGAGTACATATCCTATGTGTGGTAAATACTAAGGGGCTATTTGGATCATCAATTTCTATAACTCATAACTTTGTTTTCATAACTAATAACTCAAAAATGATGGAACCCATAGTGAGAAGTCTGTTTAGGAGCACCATAACTCTGTTTCCATTACTCAATTCTTTGATTTTTGAGTTATAAGTTATGGAAATTGAAAACGCATTTTGGCTGTTTTCAGTTTCCATAACTCATAACTCAATGGCATTTTCGTAAATAAACACATATAGGGGACCCACTGGTCATAACTCAACCACACCTTTTGACTGACTGACATTTTTTTTTCACTGGGTTCGGTCTTCACTATTCAGTTCTTTTTTTTTTTTCACTGGGTTCAGTCTTCACTCTTTAGTTTTTTATTTTTTATTTTTTCACTGGGCTTGGTCTTCACTTTTTTCTGGTTTTTTTTTTTTTTTTTTTTCACTGGGTTCGAGTGATCTAGGTATTGGGAAAAAAAAAGCTGCACCGAGTGACAAGTATAGGACCCACAAACAGTGTGAAAAATATTGAGTGATGGAAAGTGAGTAATGGTGCCAAACAGGTTCAAAGTGATGAGTGATGAGTGATAAGTAATGAGTGATGAGTGATAAGTAATGGAAATTGAGTGACGAAAATTGAGTGATTAAAAAAAAGCATCCAAACAGCCCCTAAGTGGCATGCCACAATGAAAACTTTTGTAGAAAACAGTCAAGATTTCAGTTTACTTGCCAGGTAAAAAAGGAAAAAACCACTTCCTTAATGAAAAAAGATTTCAGTTTACTTGCCAAGTATAAATAAAGGCATCTTCGAATAACAACATGGTACTTTGGTTACCAATTGAGACATATATCAATAGAGAAATAATAGTAAAATTAAATATCAAGAAGAAAAACAACAAAGGCGATTAGAGAAAATGCAGTTCAATTTGCAAAAACTCAGTAATTAACATTAAAAACCAATAATTTTATTTACAAAAAATTACAAAGTAACTGTACTCCCCAAACATTTAGATTTTAAATCATTCATCTTACAAATATGACTATTAACAAAACATAGGTGATTAGCAATAGGTGATTAGAGATGGCATCACAAGATTGGCTCTAACAGCCATATATGAAAGAAAAGCCAATAGGAAATAACAAAGCGCTATTTTAAAAGAGAACCAAATAAAAGCGTTGTTAGATATTATGTACCATGTCACCATAAAAGTGTTTTTTAGAGCATCTAATTCTATAGTTGGGGATGTCTAAGCCAACCAAACTCCAAAATTGAAGCAGAAAATATATATTGATAATTTAAACTATATATATATATATATATATACACACACACACACACCAAGATTCCCTTAGGAAAAATCATTACAGGCCAACACAAAAAATCTTTAAAAAAAGCTACGACCTATTAAGAAAATCAACCCTTAAGCTACAACCTATTAGCTCCAAATCATGTCACTTTGTGCTCTGCAGGCACTTATGTAAAAATGAAAACAGAATTTGACCTCTCAAATTAATTCAGTAACTCTTATTGAAGTATAATAGATGGTCTTATTAGTGAGAGGACCCTTTGTAGAATTAAGTAATTGGGAATGAGAAGTTAAAGACTTTAGATAAACTAAAAAAAACAAAAAAAAAAAAACAAAAAAAAAAAAAAAAAACAAAACAAAAAAAGAACAAAAAACAAAAAAAAAACAAAAAAAAACAAAAAAAAAACAAAAAAAAAAAAAAAAAAAAAAACAAAAAAAAACAAAAAAAAACAAAAAAAACAAAAACAAAACAAAACAAAACAAAACTTTGATTTAGTAATCTCTTTGCATGCAGTCATCGACAAAAGGAAATTAGGAAAAAAGTTAGTCGAACCTTAATCCCTAATTGAGTAATGTAGCAAAACAATATTTAAGAAAGTCTTAAAAGAAAGCTACAACCTATTAAGGAAATCAACACTAAATGGACACATATAATAAATATAACCTCTGTTAGTAGAGAAAGTAAAACCTAATATTTTACTCCTTTTGATTCAAAATATTGTATTGTTAAAGCACATCCCTAAGATTCCATTACTAATCAATAGAAAATCAGCCCACTACCTTCTTTTTATCTCTTCATTAGGTTGGGAAGCAAAATTTTCAATAAAAACTCAAGAACTAAAACCTACAAACACCAATAAAATACTTTAGGAAATATATACTTATCTAGAGCAGCCCAAAACACCAAAACCTACACACATTGGAAAAAATAAAATGCTAAGAAATCAACCATTATTGAACGACAAACATGTTTTTTTCTGCACATATTCAAGGGCTAAACCCCATGATGCCACCCCCATTAAAAATGGATTATGATAAATCAAGAAGGCAGTAAATAATCAAAGAATATAATAATTCCAATTTGGAAAAGATTATAATGTTAGTAAAGTAGGAAAGACAAAGATTATAATTTAAGGCCAAAACATTGAAAGAGAGAAAATAAACATCCGGATTTTAATTCAAATTCAAATAACAAAAAGTAGCGCTAAGGATGTGAAATAATTAGAAGGGAGAATTGAGCTACACTAAATAGAAGTAAAAATTGACACCAACCCACTAATAAAACAAATAAAATAGCTATATAAGGATTCTTGAATCTCAAACACACTAAATTGGAAAAAAAAAAAAACAAAAGCAATGACACAAAAACAGAGAGATGGACATCAAGGAATTTAGGATTTTGAACATAATGTTGTAAGTTGTAACGAGCGTTCAGAAGCACAAAGATTAAAAAAGAGATAGCGGTCTATATAGGATGCATTTGTGATTTGGTTTTGTCAAGTTTAAAAAGTTTTCACTATTATGCATTTGTGAATGCAGATCATCTAATGGCTTAGGTTGTCCCTAATGACGTTGTGCACCTTTGTTTAGTATTATTTCTAAATTTCTATTTCAAAGAAAGCAGTAAATAATGAAAGAATACAATTCACAATTCTAGGGTCCTACCATTCTTGTCCACGCCATAAAAATTTATATTCACAACAAAGCATCGAAAGAAAAAGAATGAACATTTGAATTTCAATTCAAATTTGAACACAGAGAATTGATACGTACCTTTCATTGGTCTGTGTTTAGTTCCGATTATGCTGGTCACAGAGTTGTGCCGATCTCTATCTCCGTACCTCGAATACTTAAATTGACAGCAAACCCAAAGAAGACAACAGGGTAAGAGATTAAACCAAAGCTAACCCGTCTATTTACTTAAATTACACAAAACTACTCCTAACCAAAAAACCTAAATCGTAACATATCAAACCAAGTTGCATCGCTTATTAAGCTTTTTTTCAGACTTATAGACATCCAAGTTGAAATTTGGCTATTAAAATCAAGGGCAAAATCCCTTATGCTACCAGTAGTTAAAACCAAAGAATATAATTTTTGCATACAAAAAGAAACAAACCCATCTATATTTCATAAGGAATCAAAGAAGAACCCTAGACAATTCAGTATGGAAAAAAGTTTGAAATACGGATATATAGAAAAGGAAGATGGTAATTCTTTTTATAAACATCTGGTGTTAAACTAAAAGCATATACATATAGGAGACTTAATATGCTAATTCGGAAAGGAAAATCAAAAGCGAAAAAGTTTTAGAAAACCAAAACAGTATTTGAAGGAGCAAAGAGTACGCTGACCTTTAAAGTAAATTGGTTGCAAAGGAGAGATGAGGCAAAGCAGCAGATCACATAATGATGGCTGGCCGTACGAATCTCCACCGGATCTCAAGTTTTTTTTTATCCTTCCTTCCCTTTCTTTGTGTCATAGTATTGGTAGGCATTTTCTTTTAGAGAGAGAAGACATTAAGAGTAGTTTGATGAAAAGAGATGGCTAATTGCAACGATTTTTTTTAACCGTTTTTTTTTTTAATATACCAAAAAAAGCAGCCAAACAGTGTTTTTTTTGCAAGCATGGCAGAGTTTTTAAAGACCAAACATTGTAACATGCGGCTGTTTTACTTTAAAACTGTATATGTGGCAGCATTTTAAGGGGCTATTTTTCCTATTTGTCAACACCTCCTTTTTTTTTTTTTTTGAGGGGGCGTCAACACCTCCTTAATTGTAGAAATTCACTTTCTCTTAGCTTCTGCTATTATATGTAGTATATAATATATGATATGGCAAATAAACTTGCAGAAATCACAAAAGAAGCATGTGACATTCTACTACTATGTTGATAAGAGCATTTTTTATTTTTTATTTTTTTTAAAAGTTAATAAGAACAATTTTATTTAAAAGAACACAAATAAGAAAACTTAACCACGCTTTTTAAGCCCAACTTCTAGTTGATATCAACAATTAAGTTTATTTGTATATATCTAAAGAATTGATAAAGCGGTAGAAGAAAAATTGATTTTGTTTGTATATTCAAAGAATTGATAACATTAATTAGCCTATTATTTCAATCTAAAAAGTTGCAACTTGGCAATCAAACACGATATATACTTAATGCAGCCATGACTTCTAAACTCAAATTGGATCATATTGTATATAGTCTAAAATAATTCAACAATTCACAATCAATAAAAATTACAGCATTTTATATTTATATTTTTGTGAATTCCATATCTCAACCTTGGGGACTCAAGGCGTTTAAGCGTCTAATCATGCACTAACCTTTCTCTCGCTATCACACTCTACCAATCGGTGTAAAAAACAAGTAGGCCAGGAAATAGGGATTTGGGTTCAAGAGAAGCAAAGGATTTGAAGAAAGCAATAATGTTCTTTAATTGCATGAATGCTTTTTTGGCTTTCTCACTCAAATCATTCTCTTTATTTAAAACAAAAACAAAAAAGCAACCACCAATTGCTTAGTCCAATAATTTGGTTGCACTGGATATTTTGTGACTGTAGGTGATGATGAATCCTATTGGTAATCAATTTTAATTAGAAGAAGAGGGAGGTGGAAAAAGTGTGGGAGCTCCATTCCAATGTGGCACAAATGCAAAAGAGCTGAATCAAAGCTAAATCTTCCGTTTTTATATATAAGATAAATGTGCAAGGTCCGGTGTTATTCTTGGAGAGTTAGTGTAGTGAATAAGAGCATATAATTAGTCTCGTAAAATTGTGAAAAGGATGTAAAAACTAAAAAATACATTCGCATTGATAGAATCTTCCTTTGCGATAATCTGCCAAATAAGATTTCCATGTCATTGTGACAAATGGTGGAGGAATCACGATTGTAGAAACAACACAATGGTATTGAAATAAATAAATTTATCATATTCTAATTAGTTTGCTTTAGGACAGTCATTAGCTTGTTTAATGGTCTAGCTTTTGGAATAGCTGGTAATCAGGCAAAGAGTTATGTAATGGAGTTTTGAAAATGCAGCTCCAGTGATTCAAAATACAAAAATTAACGAGTAATTTTACTTAATGGCCAAAGAATAAAGAGAGAAAATTTTCATTATATGCGCGCGCCCACATACACACACACATATATATATATATATATATATATATATATATATATTCAAATATAGTGATTCAATATATATTCAAACATAGTGATGCAACAACTTTACAGGGTGGATGAACAAAGAAGATAGCATCAACTCCCTGCTAAGTGGTAACAAACAGAACACAGCAAAAGAATATAATTTATTTTATTTGACCCCTAAATTTCAAGCTAAGTGAAACTTGATCAAAGAGGAATTTAGAAAGAATTTCCACCCGTGGACTAATATATATATATATATATATATATATATATATATATGTATGTATATATTACAGACTCCATTCAAAATTCTACCAGAAAGAGTGATCTATTTAGAGAAATCTTGACCGTTTGCACTCAGGTGGAAGACCTCCAGGGAAGCGTTTTAAATCACTGCAGTAGTTGTAAATCATGAAGTATTTCTGAACCCATCTCAGTCTTCTTCGGCCAGGGGCATCAAGCTCATTGGTCTGCCATGTAGAATCGGAGAAAGCACTAGTAGAAGTGGAAGCCGTAACGTTGAAGTTCCGGTAGTAAGCTGTAAAGGGTGCCTTAGACCAATCAGTTTTCACCAATCCTCCTCTTGTTGCCCAATCGTCAGCGTTCCATAGGCTAGAGTAAATCTTCATAGGTTGGCTCTTAGGGAAGGGAACACCAATCGATTCAGCATTCTTGAATACTCTTATGGGAGTGTTATCAACCAAGAAACTGAAAAGGGAAACAAGGTTAGACATTGTTCCAATCGCATAAAGTTTTAGCAATCATTGTAAATTAAAATGAAGCAACAAAGTGGGGTGCTTTCTCTTACATTATGTGTTGGGGCTTCCAGATGACGGAATAAGTGTGAAAATTTCTTGTGGGATCGAACCAGAGATAGAACTGTTGCTCCCTGTTACCCTTGCCTTGAGTGAACACATTGGTGTGTAGTATATAAGGGTCGCCACTAAGGTTTCCCAAGAACTCGAAGTCAATTTCATCATGAGTTGGCCCCTGAGAAGACAACTGTAATAAAAAATAGAACAGTCAGTTACGCGATATACCATTTGAACGTTTAAGGGAGTTTCTGGAAAGAAGGCAAAGGTCTTACATGCATGAATACCAAGTTAGTACCCAACCCTATCTCAGATTATTCTAAGGTTATACACATATTTAAAGCCCACTTCAAAAAGAGTATTTTAAATACATATAAAATAAATAAGTGCAAGTTTGCACTAGTTTTTCCTTTTAAATTATTTTATCTAGTTTACTTGGTACAATTTTATATGATCACACCTACTGAGATAGGTCACATGATCAGACAAGTGGTAATAAAGAGAAAATGTATATATAGTATATACACACATTTGCACATGCTATTTTAAGGGGTCTTATAGTGCTTGTAAATTATGACTAGAACGCAAAAAATGTGTATATAATATTCTCGTAAGTGTCTATGATTGCCTATGTGAAAATGATATTAAGTCATCAACAACTTATTACTTCAATAAATCATGAAAAATTACATATCTATTGGGTAATAGTGAAAATCAAAAATATTATTTTCTCTTTTTTTTATAACTTTTTTAATATGATAGGTGTCAGTTGGTTCACTTGTAAAGGCCAAGTTACTTGCACACTAGCTAGTAACATGCTCTTGTTGATATGTGCCTTTAACTTTAACCTTTTTTTGCAGGCACTTCAAAGATATCACAAGCAGGCCAACACTAATCATGCTGAAGGCCTTCCTATTAGAATCAATAAGTAGTTTTTAAGAAGGAAAAAATATTAAGCAGAAAGAAATGGATGAGTTTTGAGACATACATAGTAGGCAGTTACAGTGCCAGCAGAGTTGCCAGCAACAAGTTTGAGCTGCATATCAATCCTCCCAAATAGGTATTCTTTCTTGGACTGGAAGCCAGAACCAGAAACTGTGTCTAGAGACAGAGACAAAATCTGTCCTGCTTTGAATATCTTGGCACGGTTACCACCCCATGTTATGTCAAAGTCTTGGTAGAAGTTACCAGCACAAGTGGCAACTGATAAAGAGCTAATTACCACTAGACAAAGCAATACAAACATAGAGAACCCATTAGAAGAAAAGGCCATGTTTAGACTTTAGAGAGAGAACGTTGCTTGTGAATGAGAGGTTTTAGTGCATGAGAGCTATACTATATGTGTGTGTGTGTGTGTGTGTATATATATATAGGGCAAAGGAAATGCTTGTAGTTGTAGAGTTAAGAAGGAAGAGAAGAGGAGGGTATGAAGATGTGGGGATACGCGTGAGCAATAACCGGAGGAGCCTAAGCTCAAAGCTGGTGCCAGCTGAGCTGAGGACTTATCTATATATGAAAGCTGGAAGCTTTTGTTTGTTTGGGCATTTTTTTTTTATAGACAAATGCAATTATAATCATTCTGTCCCCGCCAGTATGATAGGTAGGACCCTCTTTTTAAAATATATAGGTGGTGGATGACAACGGGAATGGTATGGAAGAATAAAGTTTTTTTTTTTTTTTGGACCACCAATCATGTATTTGGTTTCCAATGAGAATTTGCCATGCGGGAAATTGATATCCGACTCACTTCCTAAATTGCCAAAAAAATATTCTTAAACATTTTCACCTCTGCGTTTCTTTCAATATAACTGTATTTTTACACATAAAAAAAAATTTTAAAAAAAAAAACTGTATTTTACAGAGTAAAGAGTCACAACTCACAAGACCATCAATGCTATGTAGTTAAATAGTTAAGATACCAACTCTTTAAAAAAACTCTTTTGGCTGTTGCATTGCATAGCATAGTTTTTTTTTTTTTTTTTTTTAATTTATTGAAGACCACGAATCAGATTTAATCTGACCTTACAAATGCCTGCAAAAAGCCAATTTCTTGTGACTTTTATCTTTTCTTTCTCATGTACTCGGTGAATTTGAATTCGACTAAATACTCAATAAGCACAAGATGGCACCTCAGGAAATTGGCTTAGAACTACACAATTTTTTTTTTCCTGAAACTACAGATATGTTTTTAAGATTATCCCATATTAGACATGCGTGGAATGTTTGAAGAATTTGAGTATGAAACAATAATCACAAAATTAATACTACTTTGAGGCGTGTTCTAAACACCATATTGAAAGTCATAATGGACCGTACTCCAGAGAGTTTGTTTCTAGATTTCAAGCGCTTCACATCCATGATACAACAAAGTCACCAAACTGTAATCACCAATTCTGAAATTTCATGTTTAGAGTTCCATAACGAAATTGTGTATTTGACTAGGACAATGAGAGAAAATGAATTGATTGTGCTTATTTTCAAGCCTTTAATCTAGAGACAATAAAGAGTTTTTCTTGAAAGATCATGACTACTCATATGAATTTGCAAATTTCTAAAAATTTATCATTTATAATAATTTTTCATATATATTATGATTTATAAACTCATAACCCTCTTTAAAAAAGAAATTTATTTTTAAAAAACTAGTTATTTCTATATCACAAATAACTTCCATATATTATATATCCTCTAATTCATCTTATCTCATTTTGATCAAATAAAAAGTCAACGCTCGACCTTAATCAAACACATTACACACACATGAACACATGCCATGTGTAGCCACTAAAGCATTGCATTGCGCCATATGCCATGAATGTGAATGTTCTAATGCCACATGTCCATAAATCCTATCAAGTAATGTATGTATAGGAGTTTGTATTAATCATATACACACAAAAAAGTTTTGTAGCCTTCTCATATATGGGACATGTTTATTATTTAAAACGCGAAGTTACTTCGTTTCATATCACAATCTATACTATATTTTTAAAAATTCTCCACTTAGATTATGATATTAAGTGTATCGTCAAATGCTGATATCCTAATGCACATCAGAAGGTGTTTTTTTATTATTTTAACCTTAAATTAGTGTAAACTTTTCTAATTAATAACTAATTAAGTACAAGGTGGCCTAAACTTCAACCTATACTTTAAATATTAGAAATATAAATATCACCCACATGATTACACCCAATTTCAACGATAGTAACTAATTGAATTTGCACCTTTCAAGTGCTCCACCATCATTTTCATGAACATGTGTGAGAGCAAATTTTAAACTTTAACCATAGGTTGTCTCATTTCTTATGCTTATAAAGATAAAGTTCCTTAGGTGTTTCTCTCACTTCAAACACTAAAAAAAAATTTAACTTCATTCAAAGTATAACACTACTTATCCTCTATTTAATCTAACAACCTCTTGAGAGTCCCTTAGGCATGTGAAAGTTCAAATAATGTAAAACATTATAGCTTGTTTACGCTAACTTATCTAAGTGCAGAACAAGAGTAAAAAATAAGTAATAACCGGAACAACTCTCTAAAGTCATAACCACAAACAAGCAACAATAAATATAAAAGCTTAAAGAGTAAGAGAAGAGAGATGCAAACACAAGATAACACTGAGATGTGTTATCGAAAAGGATGCCGAAGAATTTAACGAAAAGCCTCTCCGCAACCCTCCAAGTCAAAATGATCCACTAGTGGATAAGTTGGAGTACAAGGATACCAAAAAAACCATCCAAGCCTTATCTACCCAAAGTACTTGAGCCCTCCAAGCTCTAGCTACCAACGGACTTCTCAGAATCTTATCTTCACTAGTTTCCTAGATCCCGCAATATTACCTTATTGCATCCACCAAGCCTCATCGGCTTATTTTAGCAAATCCCAAATGTTTCTCAAGCTCCAAATCACTCTCAATACTCTAAATAGGTATGGGTTGTATTTAGGTACAAATCTCCTCTCAAGGTATAACAATGGGAGAGGGAAAAAAGAAGAGACTAATAGGATTTCTCTATTGAGGATGAGTAGCTCTCTCTAACAAGGTGGGTGTGTTGTAGAAACCTTTGTAGGGTTTTTTCTAAATAGTCTCATTGAAATTTTGTAGGTAATGAGAGCATATATAGTATGAGTGAAGGGTATAAGAGTCATAATAAAAATCTCAACTGTCAATGCATTTCGCGAGTCATCTTGCAAGTTGGCCAAGTCGCAAGATAAGTCATGAAACACACTTACTCTTCAGCTTCCAACATATGCTCCTTATGTGAACTTCGTGAGATGCACCACTCATGAGCCATGTCGCGAGATCAACTTCTTGAGCAAATCTTCACTACTTAAGACTAAACCCATTACAAATCTCACAAAATACAAGGAAATAAATTAATGAAATTACAACACTTTTTATCATGGAATAAAACCAACATAAATGTTATGTGGAAAATCATAACTTAACAGCATGTTTGGATTGAGAAGGAAGGGAGGGAGAGTGGAAGAGAAGAGAGTAAAGTTAGCTAAAAATAGACTAATTTTGGGCCAATTCCACTCTACTCTACTCTACTCCCCATTCTTCTCCCTCATTCTAAACAGACCACTAATGAATGGATCTACCAAGTTTCAACTCAATGATACATACACAACAATGATAATACCATATATATATTAAAAATTTTCTGACATATTTGTTTTTTAAGGGTGTACTTGGATACCGCATATTTGCTAAAAAGTGAAAACGCTGTAGCAAAATATTTTTTAAACAACCAAAACACTATTCACATGTTTTGTGCAACTTGGCTGGTCGAACAGTGCCATGAGACCAGCCAAACGCAAACACAAATGCACAAGAATCAGTACGCAAACGCACACTAATTAAGCTAATATTCGATATAAACAATATCTATTTTAAGTAAGCAAGAATTAAAATATTAAAAAAAAAAAAGTAACTAACTTAAAATATTCAACTGATCATGGCTTAACAAGAGTGAAGAGCCATGCGAATGCAACTGGAGGTAGAATATTGTAAAATCATTTCTTTTGGGGATAATTACAGATTACCCACCTACGGTTTAGCCCGAATTTAACTTACCTACCTATGGATTCATTTTTTACACTTTACTCGCCTATGCTTCCCTCTGTTACTACTCCATAACCCACCTCCCTTTTAGACGTTACTCTAACACATTTTTTTATCAAAAACAAAAATCAAAGCAGATCAAACACTCCCTTTTCTCCTAAAGTTAAATAGTTTTAGGCTTATGTGGCTAACACTAAACATGAGAATTTGGAGTTTGGATGAGCCAAAGCAGTTTAGAGTTTAGACAAGGATGTTGTTTTTCTCATCAACTTGGAAAGGCCAATCAGGCTCTCACTCTCTCACCTCCATTCTATGGCTACTACAGTTTCACTCTCTTTCTCCTTAGATCCATAACCACAACACCACTAATTTTCCCACTTCAAACCCCACCAAACTCTTCCTTTCACTTCCTTACCTCTTTTCCTCAAATACCCACTTCTTACTATTGCTCAAACACAACCGCTACGCTTTCAAATCCTCTACTTCTTCCTCCCACTCCACTCCTTCAACAATAGCAATAACAAGCTCTTCTTTCCCCGAAGACCCATTTCGAACAGGTCGGATTCTAAGCAATGAAGAGCTTGAAAAGCTCAAACTCCTCTAGGATTTCAAGTATCATCAAGAACTGGAATCTGGGTCATTATGGATTCAGGTGATGAGGGCATAGGAGATGGACATAACAATTGCTTTGATCCATTTATTTGATTTAGGGATTGGGTTTCTTTTGGTTATTGGGGTTTGAAAAATGGGATTTGAGGCATGGTTACTGATGGATCTATGGGTTTGGATGTATGTGGGTGTGTTGATATTTATATTTTGACTTGAGTTTTGGGGTTGTATTTTGATAGATCTATGGTTTGTACTATGATAGTGTGGGTGTGTTAGGGTTACTAGAGGTCCAAGATCTCGCTTTTGGTGGGCTGCATTGTGGCAGATCTGGTGATTCCATGGGTTCTGGGTTGTTGTTTAGCTTTGAAATTTTCACTTTGCTTCTATTATACCTAGCAAATAAAGTAATTTTTATTCTACTATTTACGATGTTGCGATTTTTTCTGGTGGGTGGTTTGAAACCTTCCTCTTTAATATCTCTATTCCCTTGGTCAAGCTTTGCCGATCCTCGCCTTGGGTATTGCCAATGTATATCTAGTGGATTTGTGTGAGTGAGATCTTGGGCGTGTTTGTGTATGTTCTTCATGTTTGTGAATTATGGAAAACCAATACCATATTTTAATCTAGTTTTTCTTTTGTTTTTCTTGTTTTGGGAGGAGGGAGACATAAAATGGGCGTTAAAAGACTTATTTATCCCTCTTTTTTAATAGCGGTGGGTAACGGAGACTAAACGGAAGTAACCTTAGGTGGGTAAAGTGTACAAAATGAAATCACGGGTGGGTAAGTTAAATCCGGGCTAAACCATAGCTAGGTAATCTGTAATTATCCCTTTCTTTTGAGAGTAAAAAGGATCGATGTTGCTGTTGGTTTTTAGTGACGTTTTTGAAAACGTCACTAAAGATTTTTTAACGCAGTTAAAGAATTATATATGGCAAAGTTTTTAAAAACGTCACAACAGACCTACAGCGACTATGCTATAGCAACATTTTTAAATGTTGCCAAAAAAAAAACGCTTCAATAGACTATGTGTGTCTACAGCGACTTTTTTTTTTTTTTTTGGGTTTTTTGCGACGTTTTACAAATGCCACCTAAACCTAATCTTTTTGTAGTGATAATTCTCATTAATCTCTTTGGGTTTTTGATCAAATAATAATGTTCAACTTTCTGTCGTTGGAAATGTTTCAATTTTTTATGAATAAATTTTTCGATGAGATAGGCTTGCCATGCCATCGAAAAACTTATTTTGTAAAATGGAAATTATTGTCTATTGAAAAAGTTATGTCACAATTAACAACCTTTCCAGTACTTGTTTTAAGATTAGTTTTAAATTTATTGTTCTTGTCAACATATTTCCTTTTTGAGCTATTTAGGGAAAGGAACTTATTATCATGAATTCGAATTTCCTCTTCAGCCCGTAAATATATGTTTCAAAATTTGCTCTATACTGATATCTTTTACACAAATTATTTTGAAATAAAACTTTAATATGATCACACATGGTGCTAGTTCTAAAATGGGTATTTGTTGACGAGTAGCATATAAATGATTGTCTTGCAAACCATCCATAATACTAGTAAGAGTATGGACGAGCGTAAATGCATTAATTATAGACAATATTCAATGATTGAGTGATAAATGAGCGCAAGACCATTACTACTATCCAATAATGTGTATTTAAATAACCGTTTTGGAGAGTAAAAGGCCGGGATTAAGTGGTCATCATTGAGCCATAACTCCTCCAGTTGTAGTACAATGTTACACAAAGCATTTATTCACACAAAGTCTATATAAAGCCAAGAAAGCCAGGTAAATGATTCATACAAACACATACATACACAAATCACTCTACAGATTACTTATTTCTAAAAAGTTTAAGCTAATTTAAGTATCGGATGGTCTTTGGTAGGCTCCAAACCGGTGTCATTATCCATTTAGTATTTTCTCTTACACAGGTTCTCTAGGTCGTCCATCGTACTAAAGCGGAACATACTGACAAGGCAAAATCTTGCTTTATCATTTGTCAAAGATTATTTTGGGTGGATTCTTATCGTGCAACTACCAGGTGCAATTAAATTTTTATAACTAAGTTTGCTTAATTAGCTAGCAAGATCTAAATATTTTTTGCAGGAAAAAAATATTTTATGGCTTTTATTCTTCACAAATCACAATACCTACCCAAAGTGAAGAGTAGAATATTATTTATCAAATTTGTGTTTTATTCCTCTCTCTCTCTCTCTCTCTCTCTCTCATACACACGCATGCATGCACACATTGGCCCTCATGGCTGGAATATATATCATGCCCAAAAGAGATTTGAAGAGGTATACACCAACAATCATGGTAGTATCACTGATAATTATAGTAACAGCAACAACAACAACAACAGCAACATCACTTAGTTTAAAGAAAACCTCTATACCTTAGTGCAACATTTAAAAACATTCTTAGGAGGCAAACGACCCTGGCGGTATTTGACCTCAGAATCTCATGTAATGCACATTATGGTTTAAAGTTAACCTAATAGTTGGTGCTTAAATAGCTGTCTACAAACAAGCTGAAATTAATTAAAGTAAAATGAAAATTTTGCATTGGATGGTTTGTTTGGTTAGCTGGTTTTTATGTTAGGTTATATCATATTCGTTACTTGAGCCCAACTTGTTTTAAACAGATTGATGATGAAGATATTAAGCCAACCGAGCTGCTCTCAACAATTGGAGTTTTGATGAAGTATTTAACAGGGGCCACAGTGCCTCCCTTAAGCAATAATAAGCTTTACAGTTTATTAGTTCTGTGAAGCGTCGAGTCAAAGTGTCACTGAATCTACAATATTAATATTATACATCTAATCTAATACTATATATAATAGCAGAAGCCTTTTGCTACAATTAAGGAGGTGTTGACACCTCAGCCAAAAAAAAGCCGTACGGTGCAATGTTAACATACTGTTTGGATAGCCTCTCGGTATAAATAAGAAAATAACCGATTAAAATACAAAGAAGCCTGCACGGAGAGAGAGAGAAAAAGGCGATGCGGCCTGGTACATAGATGAAATTGAGAATAGAGAAAGAGGCAGAGTTTAGCGAGATAGAGAGACATCTCAGGCCAGCACCACCGTTGGACTCTGACCAAGAAAAATCTTGCTTCCCTCAACCGGCGGTACTCTGTTACAGGGTGAGTTCTGTGAGTTTTTTTGTTGGACAGGTTTAGATTTGATTCATTTTTGTTTTGGGTTTTTGGATTCTTTATCAAAATGTTTTGTCTTTTTCCAATTTTAAATATGATTTAGGAAGCCTTGATTTTGGTTTAGGGTTAGGTTTTTGGTCCAGCACCACCCATCTCCGGCTCCATTCAATCACAGCCCCAGCGATGATTTTGATTTAGGGTTATGTTTCTCTGCTCTGTTCATTGTCTGCCTCCATTACTTCTCTTCAACGGTGTATTCGGAAGGTACACAGTCACGAGCAAAGAGAAATAGAGTCAGAGAGATACATACCGCAGATGAGGTCCTGGAGGCTAGACTGAATTGGTGAAAGGGTGGGTTTTCTTCAGCAGCACATGACACAAAGGCCGCACCTAGGTTGTTTTGTTTCAATCAATTTGGGTTCTTTCCTTTTTAGTTACAACCCTGTTCCTTGCTTCTTCTTCTTCTTCTTCTTCTTTTTTTTTTTTTTAATTCTATTTTCTTATATTTGAATCTCTTGGCCTCCTTCCCCCTCCTTCAAACCCTTTTTTCTTTTCATCTGCCCAATTATTGATTAGATGCACTTCAGTCCCCACACGTTATGTCCTCCTCCACGACCATTGCGTTGATTGTAATTTTATTTATTTTACTTTCTTTTTTAATCATTTACGTTGCGGCTTTCTACTCTATATGCTTTTAAGTGCCTAAATTTTGGTGAGTTTGTATTTGTGGGTGTTTTTCCCCTTGGTTGCCTTTAGACTTTGGAATTGAAAAACTTGTGATTTTTTGCAATAATCACTTTTTTATGTTATAATCTATTTCGCATTCTATAGTATTGTTAACATCTTTAAAATACTTTGGTTTGATATTGCAGGGACATTCTCACAACTTTGGAGATTGGTACCTCTCTCCTTGCTCACAGTGAGCATAAAGCAGATTGCCGAAATAGTTACCTGTAAAGTTCTGTTTTTAATTCTTAAAATCTTTGAAATACTTTGGTTTGATGGGGGCACATTTGCATTAGAAGAAATTTTTGAAGAATGAAGTGGATTTTAATCAGAAAGTGCTGAAGCCCAACTGAAGATTTTTGGCAAAAACAAGTTTGAAGAGAAGCCAGTAAGCACCACAGTTTTGAAATGTTCTAATTTGCATTTTTTTAATAGAATAATTTGCATAAGTTCATGATTTGTTTTTGAAGCAATTCGAAGATTTAATTGCATTAACTAGCATGGCTCTTCATTAAAATTTATCTTTATACTGTTGAAAGCAACAATGTGTGCTAATTAAAAAGTAGATTTGGGTATTTTGTCGTTTGATGAGTTGCCTTGAATGTGTTTGATTATAGTTGTCAATCGGACTCGCATTAGAGTTGTGACTGGGATTCATACCTACTTTGATTTGAAAGAACAAAAAACAAGCCCTCTCTCAAAACTCTTTTTAAAAAATAGAGAATGCCAAGAAGAAACCTGCACTTGACCATAAATTAGGATTTGATTTATGATTATTTCAATGAATGAATTATGTAGACTACTTAAACTATCTTTTGGAATTGTCTTCCAAGTTTCAGGCTTCTCTTTTTCTTCTTCCTTGGGTAAACAATATTGAACGTCTTCTTTTTTTCGTTTGCAACTTCATCCTGATGCAAACTCAGGAGTTACCCTCAAAATCAAAGGGACGTAATATATGTACAGCCGTTCTTGGTAATGCAGTGGCTGAAAAGCACTTAGCATCAAAAAAGGATTAAAGGGAACATCCTAACAAACCTGTAAGATAGCCTGAAGGGGATATTCTGTGTAGTTGAGAGGGAATTAGTAGCAACTCCCACAAGTCCCATGGTGAGTCACACAGATTCCCACACTGTTTCCACAACATATAGCATAGTGACTCCCTCAATGACTTTGGTGAGTCCAAATAGTGATTCCCTCAATGACTTTGATGAGTCCAAACAAGTTCCTATAAGTACACTTTGGTGAGATTTTTTATCTTCAAATAATTGGCATTACAATTATCATGGATTTTGATTCTATAGATCTATTATACCAAGCAATGATTGATGCTTTTGAATGCTTCAGACTCTATCCTCAAATTGTGGATAATCTATTATTTCAGGTGTAGGTTATTCATGATATTTAGATTCAGAGTTTGAACTTTTGGATTTACTGTAAATGATTGCATCGTTGTAGTGCCCTTCATTGCTTTGAGAAGTAAATTTTGACTTGAATGAAATAAGATAAACTAAAGTTTATATGAATGAAATAAGATGCATGTGGCAGTGTTTCAATTGCCATTACTCTGTATTCTATTCTATATATTAACTCTACAAATAACATAGCTCTTCACTATATTGAAGTCTTGGTTGATGAAAGTGGAAAAGCACTGTAGACAAAAATTGAAACTGCTATTTTTATTTTGAACGCATATATGCTCAATTAGGGTTTCAATTGCTTCAAGCCTTGAATTGTTGGCATATCTACACATAAAAAAAAGGTCCAATTTAGGATTTAGGGAACATTCAAAATTCTTCAGTTGCTCTAATTATATTTGGGTCTTAAAAAAAACATTTTTTTCTTTTTAAGCCTTGGTATTGAATTTGGGTTGTGAGTTTTGTATCATAGTTGTTTTTTTGGGTTAGTTGAATGGTGGGTTAGCATGCAAAGCTAAGATTAGCACCATTAAATAGGGACAATGTGCCATTGCAGAGGCTTTGCTACTTGATCCTATTCTGCTTTGCAGAGGGTCAGGCATTTGAAGTTGAATTTAACTAAGTGCAAGGGCATAGTGTTTGCCCACCAAAAACTTAAATATACTTCAAACCATTAAATATTGAACCATCACTAGCTTCTATTCTGTTGTTCTATTGGCAAAGTTTAATACATAGAACATTTATAAATATACTAAAAGTTGAACATTTATATGTCTGCAAATTACATTTACAAATATGCAGATACAATAGTGTGTGCAACTGAACCAGCTATCCAGTCTTCACTTGCAATGTTGTTGAAATAGAGATCAAGTATGAAATAAAGAAGCAGAAGCAAAGCAGAAGAAGGCGTAGCCATCGGTTTTTATTTTCAAACTTTTAAAAGTTAGTTTATTTTTACTAAAAAAAACCACCCTTGATCTCATTTCTAACATCTTTTTACTAATTCTACTATATGATTTTCATGAATAGAAGGCAATAGAACAATTTAATTTTATATGCACTCAAAAAAATAATTGTATGTACACAATCTGTTTGATAAAATTCCTTAATGTAATTTTGTTTGATTCTAGAATTCTTATTTGTAGAGAGTTGTCAGTTGGAAGGGAAATAAGGAGGGTGGTCTTGGTAGGAGTAAAGTAATGCTCCCTGGTGAAATGCTGATGGAGGTTGAGACCCTTCTTGCAACTCAGGTGCTACCATTTCTTTATTTTTTGAATTTAGAATTATGGACCTTGATTGATTACTGAAGTATTTTGTTTCTTTTAAAAGGACACAAACTCTTTAATTAATTTTTTAAAACAAAAAAATCATGATTTGTTTTTGTATTAATGTTATTATTTTGTGAAAGTGCTTCAAGTCTTCTATGTTGGGATTGGTTCTCAAAATTTGAAAATATAGGTTGCCTTTAGAAAAACTGACCAATCTCACCATATTTTGATTGATTTTTAGGAAATTGGAAGTCCATAAAAACTTTAACCAAACTCAATTGAATGCATGAGAATGCTTCAGATCTTCCTTTTCTCCTGAAAAGATGATACACATTAACATATATAGACTTTGAAATTGTTGACTAAGATTGAAGGCCAGATTATTTGATGAACTAATCACCAATTTAAATGTACATGGTATCAGATGGAGCAATCTACTCTAACAAATTCAATTATCTCTATACTCTTAAGAGTGCTAAAGCTAAAGCTTGATGAACAATAAGAGGACAATGGAGTTCTATGTTGTTTGTAATTATTGTAATGTTTATGAGAAATTCATCTTTTGCGATTCAGCAATTATATATTTGTTGTTGAGGACTTGAAGCAATCAGATGGGATTATATATTTATGGTTAGCGTAGTCCTTATTCATAAGACACTACAATCCTTTGGTTAATATACTCCAAATCAAGTTCCAAACTATGAATAATGTACTTTTGCAAAAATTGGTATAATGTACATTTGTGTTCCTTTTTTATGATTAATTTATTCACATTTATGCCTCAAAATTGGACATTGATATTAATTTTGCTGCTTCATACAGGTACTTGAAACAATGTCTACTATGTTGATAACTCTGAAGTTGAGGACAGGACAACGAATGATTTAATGTTCAAAGGTCTTTTAAATTTTCACAAGATAATGAATCTTTTGAGTACTTAAAATGCCCTTTAGAGAAGATAATTCTTTCATTCCTTTGACGTAGAGCTTCTATAAAGATGGGGCTGATCTTAGCACTTTCAATACTATCAAGTTTGCAACACAGTAGTTCACCAATTAATATTCCTACAATAATTTGATGTTTTTTTAGCTCTTAAGATTTACATTTTAAGAGTAGACTGACAAAATCTTTTGAAATCATCATAACTCTTTCGCATATTTCTCTATTTTATTTTAGTGACTTTGGCAGCCAAAATTGGATCAGTATTTTAACTTGCTGTCTCCTTTAAGACCTTGGCAAACATAGATCAAATGTTAGTGCTTTATAATCAATATTTTGGTCTCTTTTGTAGCAAAACCATGATGTCTTCTAGGAATCAATTTCATTAAATTATTAGGCTGCTATGAGTAGGTGCACATCAATCAATCATCAGATTCATGCTGTGTTCATAATTTTCTTTTAATATCATGTTATCAAATTTGTCCAAGATGTGGAAGGAGTTGAACTATGTGGGACCCTAAAAAATGTTGTGAACTCAGCAGCATGTTAGTATAGTACAATTTAGCTCTCTTTTTCTTTTCTTTAAAAAAATTTAATAAGTAATGGAGGAATTATTCACTAATGGGGCAGGTTCTATGGATGACTTGGAGATGGGAAATAACACAAAAGTAAGAGCAAAGAAGACTCAACTAAGCTAGAAGTTTCAGAAAATTTTTAAGTAGTTTTTGAGTTTCTCATTTGCTTTACTGTTTTTCTTGGCTGCTAATGTAAGTTTATACTACAATAATGAACATTAGTTTATAAGAGATGAGGGTACTCTCCAAGTTATTTTTTTCAGCTGTCAAGGATACCCCGTTCTTTAAAGTTGTGGTGTAGTTGATCTGATTAGATCATGCTATAAGGAAGTAGATAATTGTAACATTTATACATGCATTTTCTGCAGAAAGAAACAACTACAAGTTTATAACATAAAGGGAAGTTAAGGGATTTGTAATGTAAATACGAGATTCATGTTGAGATTAAGTACTTTTAATGATATTTTTGTGCAAAAGGTCTATTTTTTTTTTTTTTAATATACTTTCAGGTTGTTAATGTTGACTTTCACAATAAGATCCACTCATGATTTGCATGTTCTAAATTGCAGAGGATGATGAAGCCTTTAATGTACTATATTATATTGCTTTATTTTAGTAAACTCTCATAACAAAAGAACACCTAACTTTTATTCATCTCTCTCAGCTTTCAAGCCATTGTTGATAATCAACTTTTGTTGCTCTCAATTTATGAGATTGCTAATTAAGAGGAAAACAACTCCTTGAATGAGGGTGATATTGGTCAAGTTGTTGGTTATTGAAATTCTTAATAAAAGAAGGTGGCTTGGGTTTTGAAAAAGGTTTTCAAGTTTAGTGAGTGAATAGTTTTATATTAATGAAATAATTTGATTTTCTATTTAATTATAGATTTTTTTCTTCTTCCTTATGTATCAATATATTGCTTAGCTATAGTTTTGCAATTTATAAATAATGTCATGTCAAGTGAAGTATATTGAGCTAAATGTAAATTTGTCTTTGAAAATATAAGTTTTGATTGTCTTTTAATACGTAAAATGATCTCGCGCATTGCGCGGGTTAAACGCTAGTTCATTAAAATAGATAGGGCCCTAAAGAAAAGATATTAGGCTACAGTAATTTAAAATTTATTTATTTATTTAATTGCTTCTAATAAGTGCGGGTGAGAACCGAGTAATGTAGCTTGGTTAAAAGACTATTGACAAATTCTTATAAAATTATATATATATATATATATATATATATACACTAAATTTCATTAATCAAGTTTTAGAGAATATAATTGCTTAAATTTGCGTGTGGATACATTTTTCTTTTACCTTCCCTTATTGCTAGCAAACAAAGGAAATGGCCGGGGGAAAAAAGAAACAAAAATCTGCTTTGGCTTTCTTGCACTCTAACGACAAAAAACGTGGGGGATTTAAGTTTGGAGCTATAAATTAATCAGGCCTAGCTTGTAGCTTCATTGTTCCCATGAATTATGAATCGGATAAAAATGACATGAGAAATCCACAAATTAAAGAGAATCTGCGGTAGGAGAGCGGGCCATATATATATATATATATATATATATATATATATAACGATGTTGAAAGTTAAAACTTAAATTTAGCCTATATATATAGATCGAAGGGTTTTTTTTTTTTTTTTTTTTTTTGAGAAAGATTTATAGATCGAAGTTGAGAGAACCCACAGAAATCTTCACTAACCTTAACAAGCAAAGCAAGCGCAGCGGTGCCGACTTAAACCAGTAGTGGGTCCAGATCGGCCATGATTTCTTTGTTAAAAAAAAAAAAAAACAAAGATTCCTTTCTATTTGGGAATGTCACATTAGACGCGTGATTTCTATGATTTGAACCCACCTCATCAATGATTCAATAAATATCCCTCTTAGCAATGGAGGGGGACATTTTGGGATGTGATCTCAATCTCATCATTGACCATTTCCAAAAGAAAACTATCAAGCAAATATGCTCAAAAACAAAAAAAAAAACAAAAAAATTTACTAATATATTAACATTTTTACAACTCCCAGTTTATACTTTATATTGATTAGGGTAAAATTGCAATATTAATGCTCACCCATGACAAGGCAAAAGACGACAGTAATAAAGTCGTCAGCGTTGTTCATGATAGACAACAACAGTGTAACGTCTACGGCTCTACACCGAAGCTGACGACCTTACCTTGACAATGACACAGGAAGTTGACAAGGATAAGCTGAAGAGGATAAGCAAACCTCCGACAGATTTGACGTAGCCTTACTTGATCTCTACGCATGCGTGTGTAAGGAAACATCTTGTGCTCCACACTTAACCCTAATCAAGAAGATTCCTACAAGGAAAGAACTCTAGGAGATACGTGAATTAAAGAGGTTCTCTCCTATAAGGAAAGAACTTCTAAACCAAGGCACGGATATCAACCCTATGCTACTATAAAAACTCCAAAACCCTCACAAACCAAGGTACGCATAATTTACTCTAACTTTGGCACTTTAAAATTGGAAAATAAGAGATTTTTCTAACTTGACCATTAGAGAGTTTTTGGTCAGTACCACACCGGTACTCTTCGTAGCTTCTTTTTCTTCTCTTTGTGTTGTGCAGGTCCTACTTGGAGCACGTAAGGACTATGTGGCTCACTGACAATTTTCTGCATCATCATATATTATTCGAAAATTTAAACAATTCTTTGTTTCTTCCTCTTGTACATTAAGATTCCAATCTCAAAAATTCGCATCTTTAATATGAAATATTTAATTACTAAATGAAAAATATTAATCAAACTTAAATTAAAATTAACAAAAACACAGCCCATAAACTTAAATTAAACCCAAAAACAAACAAATGAAATAAAAAATGTCTCATAGTAATACAAACAGAGCATAAACTGAGAATTCTAAAAAAATTGTCTCAAATTAATACAAACAGAGTATAAATTGGGAATTAAACTGTGCATAGACAATCTTACTGCTTATTCTGATATTGTAAAATTGTAAACAACTTTTTTAGACATGTTTACACCAATAGCATCTCAAGTAATGACTTATTGGTTATACACGTTTATGCCTTTATGGATATAGCACGCACCAAAACTAGTCTTGATATAGGGTTTTAAGGCCCACAAAGTTCCACACAAAACCAAATTGAACAACATCAACATCAACATGGACTAAATTTTCAACCAACCCAGATAAATTAAGAGAGCAATAAAAAGTTTTAATAAGTTGGAATAGAAAACATAATGAGTTAGGTTAGATTTTTTTTAAAAAAAAAAAAGCTTTATTTCTTAAATTATCTTTAACTTTTTTTTAATGAATAACTTTAACATAACAAAGTCTGCCTCATATTGATTTTTATAAAGTAATTATTTAGTCAACTTAGAAAGGAAAAAAAAAAAAAAAAAAAGCATGAACAATAAGTTTAAACTACTAAGCAAATACAATGAGATAAAAAAAATAAAACAATTAAGCAAATCTCAAAACCAAAGGCAAATGCATTAATTTACAATAAGCAACACTATTAATGAGACTTAATAAGCATTCAAGGATCCATTGCATGTTCCAGTTGGACTAACAAGAGCAAGATCCAAGAAGATCAAAGAAGCACTTAATGGGCTGATTCTAATGCAGGACATTCCAAGCTTGGCCCAAAGAAGATGAAGGCATAATAAATTTAATCCAAGCTATTGAGGGCTGATCTGGCTTAATTGGGCATGATTTATGGCATGGATTAATGGCTGATTGACTTTCTAGCTCTATATCAGCTCTAATTTGTTGCGTACTATAATTCAGAAGAACTTGAAAAATTGGGAGGATTATTTGTCATTCATTAAGTTTGCATATAATCGGAGTGTTCATTAAGGACCGTGTGGCTCACTGACGATTTTTGGCATCATCAGTTGGCGCCGTCTGTGGGAAATTTAGCGACTTGTAAAGCCGTACTATCACTGCCCGGACAAAGAGTTGCATGGTACTTATTCGCTCAATGACTACCACCAACAACACTCAAGGAGACGAACCATGCACGACCGCACTCAAGAGACAAGTCCAAACTCTAGCCGCCGCCGTGGAACACCTCACCAAACAGAACTAAGATTTGGAAGAGCAGCTACGCCAAAAAAATACAGGCGCAAATACTCAGGAGGAAGACCAAAAAGGCACCAACGCTGAGAGAAGAAACCAAGAAGGGCCGAAAGGTAGCAATGCCCTAAGCAGACCGGAACAGTGTGACACGAGCCGGCCATCCGTCACTGATACGGTTCCATCTCACATAGTCACCGAGATGTAGATGATGAAGGAATGGATAAACCTTATGATGAACGCCCTTAGAGGACGGGTGTCCAGCGACCTCGATGACTTGGTCCATCGAACTGATTCGCCATTCACAGCATCCGTCACTTTCCCCCTTCCACTGAAGTTTCTATGCCACAGGTGGAAAATTACGACGAATCCAAGGATCCCTTAAATCACTTGGAGTCTTTCAAGACCCTGATGCACCTTCAAGGGGTGCTGGATGAGATCATGTGTAGAGCGTTCTCCACCACGCTGAAAGGACTTGCAAGAATTTGGTTTAGTAGGTTAACGCCCAACTCTATTGGTACCTTCAAGGAGTTAAGCGCCCAGTTCGCCTCTCACTTTATCGAGAGGCATAGGTATAAGAAGTCCATTGCATGCTTGATAAACATTAAGAAATGGGAGGACAAGACGTTGAGGTCTTACATAGCTTGTTTCAACAAAAATGCCCTCTTGATCGATGAAGCTAACGACAAGATACTCGTGGCTGCTTTCACGAATGGGCTATGAAAGGGTAAGTTTCTATTCCCCTTATACAAGAACAACCCAAAAACCATGTCAGATGTGTTGTACAGGGCAACCAAGTATATGAACGTGGAAGACGCGTTACTGGCTCGAGAAGAGACGCCTAAGAAGAAGGAGAGACAAGAAGACATATAGCAGGATAGGGGGCGGAAGACAGCTAGGATTGGAGAGCGACGGGAGGACAAGTGTTCCAAGCCCCCCCGTGGGAAAGTTTACAAGTTTTACCCCGTTAACTACCCCGATCGACCAAGTCTTGATGAAAATCAAAGACGAAGGAGCTCTGACGTTTCCCAGCAAGCTGAAGGAAGATCCGAATAAGAGATCTAGGGACAAGTACTGCTGCTTTTACTATGACCACGGTCATGACACGGCCAAATGCTACAATTTGAAACAACAAATAGAAGCACTTATAAGACAAGGAAAGCTGCAAAGGTTCATTAGCAACGAAAGAACGGATCCACCACAAGTGCAGATCCCCTGGTAAGAGAATAAGCATCCTAGGCCGCCTATAAGAGATATAAGAGTGATCGTAGGGGGTATTGTGGCCTCTAGTTCATCCAAAAAGGCTCGTAAGACTTACCTCAAGATGGTTCAAAATGTCCAGCTAACAAGCCTCGTACCCAAGATGGCACAGATCAACAACCCCGTCATCGAATTCTCAAAAGAAGATGCACGATGTCTCCACCACCCGCACGATGATGCACTCATTATTAACATCCGGGTAGGGGACTACAACACACACTGAGTCCTGATTGACAATGGTAGCTCAGCCGACATTCTCTACTACCCAGAATTCCAATAGATAAAGATTGACAGAGAGCAACTAGTTCCGACGAACGCTCCGCTCGTTAGTTTTGGAGGAACAAGAGTATTCCCCCTTGGCGTTGTCACTTTGATCATAATGGTAGGTGACTACCCCAGCAGATCACTAAGAATGTAAGGTTCCTTATGGTCGACTACTTGTCCGCTTATAACGCCATTATAGGGTGGCCTACCCTCAATTCGTAGAAGCTATAACCTCGACCTACCATTTAATGATCAAATTACCTACTAACTACTGAGTAGGAGAATGCGAGGAGATTAGGTGGCTGCACGCGAGTGCTACATAACTATGATGGAAATGGACGACCATCTCCAGGCCATGAACATAGAAGAACATCGGACAGTGGCAAAGCCCGTTGAAAGACTTGAAAGGATACTTTTTGACAATTCCCGACCAAAACGAACAACCAAGATCGGCACCCTCGCTAGCCCAATGGTCCACCAAGCACTCACAACTTCCCTCAAAGAGAACCGGGACATATTTGCCTGGAGCCATGAAGACATTCCAAGAATCGACCCGTTAGTCATGGTGCACAAGTTGAATGTGTCGCCTTCCTTTCCCCCCATCAGTCAGAAGAAACGAGTGTTCGCCCAAGAGAGAGACCGTGTTGTAGTGGAATAAGTTCTCAAGTTACAAGAGGCAGGTTTCATTAGGGAAGTTTACTACCCTAACTAGCTGGCAAACGTCATGATGGTCAAGAAAAGAACCAGAAAATGGAGGATGTGCGTAGACTTCACAGACCTGAACAAAGCATGCCGCAAAGATAGCTACCCCTTCCCGTAAGTTGACCTTCTGGTGAACTCTACGGCTCAACACCAGCTGCTGAGCTTCATGAACACGTTTTCAAGATATAACCAAATCCAAATGGATGAAGCAAATCAAGAGAAAACTTCATTCATAACTAGCCAGGGCCTTTTTTGTTACAAAATCATGTCATTCGGCCTAATAAACGGGGGGCGTAACATATCAGAGACTCATGAACAAGATGTTCGCACAGCAGATTAGGAGAAATGTTCAAGTCTACATCGACGACATACTAGTAAAAAGCCAAAGGGAGGACGACCACTTGGAAGATCTCAAGGAAACCTTCGACACCTTTCGCTCTTACAACATGTAACTCAACCAAAACAAGTGTGCATTCAGGGTAATGGGAGGAAAGTTCCTAGGATTCATGGTGTCTTAGAGGGGTATCGAGGCCAACCCAGACAAGATCTGGGCCATAATAGAGATGGAGCCCTCAAAGAATGTGAAAAAAGTACAAAGCCTCAATGGCAAGATAACCGCCCTAAACAGGTTCGTGTTAACAGCGACGGATAAGTGTTTACCTTTCTTTCGCACGCTGAGGAAATCTTTTGAATGGACAGCAGAGTGTTAGCAGGAATTCGAAGACTTGAAGGCGTACCTCTCCTTTCCTCTGTTGTTGAGTCCCTTCCAGCCTAGGGAAGAACTATTCCTTTACTTGGTAGTATCCCTAGCTGCCGTCAGCACGGCCTTGGTCAGGGAAGAAGACAGGGTGCAAAGACCCGTGTACTACACAAGTCGGGCACTCAGAGGCGTAGAAGAAAGATACCTACCAATGGAGAAGCTCGCCTTCGCTTTAGTTACAACAGCTCGTAAGCTCAAGTTATACTTTCAAGCTCACACGGTGATCGTTCGAACAGACAAACCCTTATGGCAAACAATGAATAATCCTGACGCTACTGGACTGATGACATTATGGGCGGTAAAGTTAAGTGAATTCAATATACAATACCGCCCGCATACTGCCATAAAAGGGCAGGTGGTTGCTGACTTCATTGCAGAGTTTACCAACGCAGAAAGCCAGGAGGCAAGAGAGTATCTACAATGGAGCATACATACTGATGGGTCGTCCAATAGGCAGGCTAGGGGCACAGGCATTGTCCTTCGTTCCTTAGAAGGGGACGAGATTAAATGCATGGTTCGTCTCAACTTCCCTACGACCAACAACGAAGCGGAGTACAAAGCTCTAATAGCAGGACTAGATCTCACCAAGGTAGTAGAAGCCGCGAGTATGATTATCCATTGTGACTCCCAGGTCGTCACAAACCAAGTAAATGGCAATTATGAATATAAGGGCGAGAGGATGAAGAAGTACCTAGAGCAAGCAAAGAGAAGGGTGGACAACTAACAGGCCCAGATTATTCAAATCCCCAGGAGAGAAAACTAGCAAGCTGACCGTATTGCCAAGGCCGCATCAGCTGAACACATGGTCATCCCTGACAAGGTACTCTCCTTTATTCAGCTTTCGCCACTGATAAATGTCGTCAATGTGCATAAAATGAGTTCCGAGAGCAATTGGACCACCCCTTTAGCCTCCTATTTAAAAGACGGCACATTACCTGATGGTAAGGAAGCCGCAAGAAAGCTGAAGTTTCAGGCAACACGATTCGTCTTGATAAAGGACATGTATAAGAGGGGTTTCTCCCAACCATATCTAAGATGTTTAGGACCCAGAGAAGCGAATTATGTCATGAGAGAAGTACACGAAGGGATCTGCAGCAATTACTCAGGATCACAGTCATTGGTGCCCAGTCATTGGGCTAGATAATACTAGCCTACTATGCAGAAGGACGCCTAGATTTATGTCAAAGCCTGTGACAAATGTCAAAGGTTCAGCAGCATCATCAGACAGTCGACAGAAGAACTGACTCCAATAACAGCTCCGTGGCCATTTGTCCAATAGGGACTAGATATCATAGGCCCATTCCCAATAGCAGTGAGACAGCTGAAGTTCCTAATAGGCCACATAGACTACTTCACCAAATGAGTAGAAGCTGAAGCCCTGGCCACCATCATCGAGAAAAACATACAAATCTTTGTTTGGAAGAACATCATTTGTAGGAACAGGATCCCTAGGGTCTTGGTCTCAGATAACGAGAAGCAGTTTAACAACAACTTCTTCAAGGACTTTTGCTTATAGTTAGGAATTAGGAACCACTACTCCTCCCCTTCCCATCCTCAAGCCAACGAACAAGTTGAGGTTATGAATCGATCTTTGTTTCGAATCACCAAGACTCAGCTCGAGGGGACAAAAGGTGTATGGCCAGAGGAGTTGCCCAGCGTACTATAGGTGTACAGGTCGACAGACAAAACCCCCACAAGAGAAACACCATCTCAACTGGCAAATGAAAGTAAGGCAGTCATCCCAGCTAAGATCGGGCTCACAAGCTACAAGGTGGACAATCACGACGAGGGGAGGAACGATGAGGCCATACATCTACAGCTTAACCTAGTTGACGAAGTCAGGGTAACAGCTGAATAGAGACTCGCACGATACCAGGACCTCATGGCCAAACACTATAACTCCCAAGTCAAATATCGAGACTTCAAAGTTGGAGACCTCGTCTTGAGGAAAGTAATGGGCACCGCCAGAGACCCCGCACAAGGAAAACTCTGCTCAAACTAGGAAAGACCTTACAGAATTATATCGTGGCTAAGGAAAGGCACCTATCACCTGGAAACACTGGACGGACAGAAGTTGCACCACCCGTGGAACACCGAGCATCTCCAGAAATTCTACCAGTAGACATGATAACATAAAAAGCGACACTTCTCATTCTTCAACTTATTTTAGTTAATTTTGCTGCAGTACTTTTTAAGCCCATTGGGCCAGTCTTTTTCTTTAAAGAATAATTTTTCTGCATACATTTATCATAATAAGAGAAGTTTATTTAGAAATAACTGGTGTGTCTATCTGTTTCTACATGTTTATTCTACATGCTTAACAAGTCCATGAATAGACGGATTTGTTAGTCCATGAGTAGATGGATTTGTAATTAAGACCAAAAGTGGACGACCTTATCATGTTAGGATAAGTCAATATGAAGTCCACGAGTGGAAGAATTCACAATTAAGTCCACAGGTGGACAGACCCATGATTACGTCCATTAAGTTGACGAATTCATCCCACAATAATCAAGTCTACAAAGGGATGGATCCATAACTAAAGTGGACGGATCCATAATTAAATGGACGGGTTCATGACTTAGTTTATAAGTGGACAAGTTCATCCCATAAGAATAAATTAATATTAGTCAACAAATGGACAGATCCATAGTTGAGTCCATAAGTGGATGAATTTATTATAAGCCGACAAAAGTGGACAAGTTTATCAAGTCCACAAAGGTGGACGAGTTTATCAAGTCCATAGTTGAAGTCCACGATATGTTGAGGTCGATAGCACCAAAAGAACTCGTCAAGAGTTAGCTGATGGTTCTCACCACTTAAACGACCCTAAAAAATTTCAACCCCAATGAATATTCTCCAAGCGTTGGGGGCAATTTGGCTGATGGACAAACCTAAAAAGTTAGCCAACTCTCTCTCTCTCTCTCTCTCTCTCTCTTCAACCTACAACCACCAAACCCACGGCCTCTCTTCTTCTCTGTCTATCTATCTTCTTCTTCTCCCTCTCTTTAACCCACAGCCACCACGGCACCACCACCACAACCACCAAACCCACATCCATATCAAGCATAAACACATACGAATATACATAACCAAAATTTGATCAAGCACAACCCACAACCAAAACCCCAAATCCAATCCGATCAAACACAATTAAAACCCAAAATCTGATAAGATCAAACACAACCCACAACCTTATTTCCACCCAAAATCCAACTCCAACCACAGCCAAAATCAACCACCACCACCACCATCACAACCACCAAACCCATATGAACGAACACACACCACACCAAGAACCCAACTACAATCAACACATACCCACCACACTACTAACCTGTCACTGCTAATGTCGCCCATGAACCACCTTTTCGTTCGTCTAAGAGAGAAGACCCACATGGAAGGGGGGGGGGGGTGAGAGATGAATTGAGATAGACAAAAAAGAGAGAATTTAGGTTTTTTAATTGAAGGAAGAGAAGGCTTGAGTGAGAAGGGAGAGAGGGCAAGGGCGGTGAGGAAGAAAAAAAAAAAACATAAAAGGAAGAGAGAATTGATTACAGAGAGAGCAAGGGCAAATGAGGAAGAAAGAAAATAGAAAAGTGAGAGAAAGAGAAGAAAGAAAAGAGAGAGAGAGAGAGAGAGAGAGAGAGAGAGAGAGAGATTAAAATTTATTATTTGGTATAGTATTTAAGCTACAGTAGATTGCCATAGATGGCAGTTTATTGTAGCACATTTGCAAAAATTTTAGAAATAGCAACATCATTGCAGCAGGTTTTTTTGTGGAATAGGTTGTTAAAAATAGCAATATAGCACCATCAATGCTAATTTTCTAATAAGGTCATTTAGGACCAAAAAAAACCACTTGGGTGCACACATGCTTAGCCAAAAAAATAAAAGCTTTTTGGCATAAGTTTGGATAGCATCACATTTGCGTTTAGCATTGCATTTACGTTTTCTCTGTGGGTCCCGTGCATTGTTCATAAGACTCACACGTATGAAATTCAACAAAAACAACTTTAAAATTGGGCTCACGATACTATTCACACATTTAAAAATTATTATGCCATAGTATTTTCAATTTTCAGCAATAAGCTATATCCTAACAAACCCTTAATTCCATTAAGGTTGAGAATGAAGAAGCTATGGATGGGATATTGATCTCATTAGAAATATGCAATCACTAACAATAGGAGTAAAAAAATTTTGAGCAGATAAAGAGTTGGTCCAAAAATGTATGATAGTTTAGCATGTATCAATGCCGAGAGTAATTGCAAGTTGTAGGCTACCCCTAACTGCCAAAAGCTCAACTGAGATTCGGTAGCACGGTCAATTAGCTATGAAGTTTCTTGGGTTTCTTTTCTTAAGGAAGAAAGTTTAAACCAACAGAGAGATGGTGCCATCTATTTCAGGTGAACCAAGTGTTGTGGCGTGCAAAAAGAGTACTACATTTTCTTTTCGTAAGTTCTACAGCTGGGAAGTTGATGATGATGGCTCGGTGAATAAAGCCAACAGTGCAGATTATTGACATATTAAGCTCTAGGGAATGGGATAAGTCTTCTAGCTAGAGCAGTATCTGGATTTTGTCCATTTCTATCTTATCCTCTATGGGTTGAGCCTTGAGGGGCCTCTGACATAAGTGAGTTTGTACCCCAGGCCTAATCTGGACCACTCCCTCTGTTATATCAGCTTTCCTTTGCGTGCTACTCTCTCTCTCAACAAAGTGTCCATTCCCAGTTCCCATACACATAATGACCTAAACATCCTAATCTGGGTGAAGATGAGTAACAACCCTTCAGACATAAGAAACTCTAGAATTTATGAAATAATCAAAGTTACAATTAACACTTCATTAAGACACGGATCTCTACAGGGTAGCAAGTGCCTAAAAATAAAACTTCAAGACCAAGCCATTAATAATTGGTAGAACTCAATTAGAAGATAACTCTGAAATGACATGCCTAAAATTTAATTAAGAACAAAAAAGATATAGAAAAAAGTATACAACTCATAAAATATTTACTGAATTTATTATCTAGTTAAAGATGCCATGACCTACACATTTATAGTTGCCTAACTCTGGGTAGGATCAGTAGAAACATTGAAACCAGGAGGTATAAAAACAATGTCATCCCACTTCGAAGTTGAGCTTTCCTGCAAAACAAACATTACACTGTCATTTTAGCATTACTAATTAATATAACACCATTTTATTGCCCAGAAGACAGGAGCAGTGAAAATCCAAGAGAAAAATAAGAGGCAAACAAGCAAAATAACTAAAATATTAGATTTTTTTTAAGAATATCATCTTTTGGGTAACCAACTAGAGTATGAAAAGTAAAACTTCTTTACAGAGGATCCTTACCTTCATCCCCTTGAGTACCTCCTCAAGAACTGCAACCTACAAGACAATCAAAATTACGTCCATAGAATGAAAGAAGCTTTAACGACAAAGACGCAAGGAAATTCATACCTGAATATCCCCTCGCCTGAAAGCAGGATTTATTTGATTCTGCTGGCGGGAAGCTCTTAGTAGGGAATTTTCTAAATCTTCCTGTAAAAATACCAATGACAAGAAGAGTTATAACACAATGCAGAAAATACCACAATATGGGATGTTGAAAAGTCTACTTTGCTAACTAACCTTTCTAAAAAAAGCTGGCCGATAGCTCTTGTTTTGGCTCCTCAGTATCAAACTCCTTGACTGTTCAAAATAGTAGTATAGAAAAAATCATGGATGAGGGCATCCGTATGTGTCTAGGGACTAAAGTAAATATTATAATAACAAGAGATGGCAGTATTGTTAAGGCCATGGTCATAGCAAAAAGATCTAATAGCAATTATTATGACGAGAAGGCCATATTCTTAGAACCACGGTCCTGGCAGGACAAATCTAACCCAGTGAAACATTGGGCAGCTAAATGAAACCAAATCTACATTATTTGAAGCATGGACAACTAGTAGTCAGGAATAAAATTGACAGCCCAGCATGAGCTTATGCTTTGAACGCAGAATCACCCAGTTGTTCAGGACCAAAAATGTATTTTTTGAAGTGGTACTGGAATAAATTACTTGTAGTCCCATTCAAAACCGATGCCTTATCAGGGCCTGTACAAGCCTAAAGGACTTCTTCCTCCTAAAAATGGAATTCTAGATAAGCTGTTGATTCTTCTTCTATGGTATTGTAAGGCATCTCATCCAATTTCAATCTCCCAATAGTTGGAGGCTTGGGATGAGCTTTACTGTTGCTTCACCCTATACAGGCAAGTTCAACTTTAGACAAGAATTTCAATTATCACTCAATAGGTTTACCCAAAATCACCATTTTTCCTTTTTTGTTACTGTGGCCGGAGTTCTGCTGCTCACCTTCTAATGAGGCCGTATAAGTCCTTTGTCCACTGGTGCTTTTGCCAGTGTTATCACCTGTGCTCACTTGGTTTTGCTCTGGTTGGCAATTTGTTAATCAAGGTTTCATGATTGCATGCTGCTCAGGCCCAAGGAATTTTCTTAATTCAACGATTTGTGAGGTGACATCGTCACTAGTCGTTCTCACAAATTATTTTAGGTGTTTCTATAGCACCAAATCAATCAATGCTTCTAACAACCACTTAACACTCCTTTCATATGAAAACCAACCATAAATAAATGTTTTCCCCATAGAAGGATGTAAACAAAGAAAAATTGACCCCCTACTTCTAAGATAAGTTCAAAAGCTTTAATTTCAAAGGAAAAACTTTTGACCTGCCCATGATTGGGACCAAAAGATTACTGTCCATTTACCAGTAGCGCTTCCTAGAGTTGCCAAGAGACTGCAAATAATGCAAATACATAAGACCTTCCTCAAACATGTACATTAAGTTGCTGCATCTCCCCCTACCCCCTCACGAAAAAAAAAAAAAAAAAAAAAAAGGTTTCTTAATGGAGAATGCATCTCAGCTTCCTCTAGGCTACCACATAACAAAGCTCAAACTGTCAACCATGATTTCCCAAAATTAATTCTAGTTCTATTCTCATTAAGGTCTACAGTGGTAAATGCTTCATCCTTTTTTTTTTCCCCTAAGATGAAAAAAATAAAATAAAAATCTTTTTTTTTCTGATAGATAAATAAAAATAGATAAATAAATGAAGCATTCTTTGTTCTCTCAGGCCAAAAGCCTTTAGGCCAAATAGCACTTCCCCCACTACCCCAGCAGTAAGAATGGGTGGCGAGTGAGGGTGGGAGTTCAAAGCCTCTTGGTTGCATGAATGCTAACCAAACAAAAAAAAAAAAAAAGGTTCCTTGTTCTATCAGCAGAAAAAAATACATTGTAGCATCAAAGCAGCCAATAAATCATTTATATTGGGCATTAAGAAAAGGCATCGGAATGATCCTATTTGGATGGCTGTGCCCCATTGTTTAATGTGGTGCATTTGGCAAGAGAGGAATAAATAGCATTTTGAGGATTTAGAGAGATCAATTTCAGATCTTAAACTCTTCTTCCTTGAGACTTTTCTGGATTAGGTTGCAGTGTTAGGCTTTCGTTCTTTTTCTTTAGAACATGGTTTCATGGAATTTGAACGTTATGCACTTGATTTGTTTTTGTCCCTGATGTATACTTCCTGCATACTCAGGTGACACCCTTCTTCCTTTTAATGTATTTTTATTACTTATTAAAAAAAATATATATTGGGCATTAAGAAAAAACCTGGAAAACTGGAACCCCCGAGAAGCCATCATCAGAAATACCAATCTTTTCCATTTCCTACACACAGCAAGAGGAAATTCACACAGAAATTATTAACATCATAATATTGGTGGTTCAAATATTCTAGAAATTCTTTATACTTTAATTTGTCATCAAGCAAACCATAACAATTAAAATTTGAACACAAAAGGAAGATGTTGTTAAATGGAGTCAGAAAAATTGTAAATTGATCTTATATTTGTTGGCTTAGAAAGTTTCTCAGACTTGGTACCCATAGAAAAGAAGTCAACAAATTCATATTGTCATTAAGTTTACTTCCCCAAGTTAAAGCACACCAAAATAGGCATACATTAAGTGATCTTATTCCTCCAACAAGAGGAAGTAAAGGGAAATAAAAAGGAAATACAATATAAGTTGGAGTCAGCCTAAAAAACTTGAAGACTGCCTACTAATCACCTTTTTCAAACCTTGCCAAAAAAAAAAAAAAAAAAGAAGAAGAAGAAGAAGAAGAATGAACCTTGTTCACGTAGGATTAATACTAAATTGAGGAATTTGTCCACGTGTGATTGAGGAATTTGCCCGCATGTGATTGAGGCGGGTTTAGGTTTAAGAAGATTTGTGGATTTTGGGTTTAGAACCCCTTGAGAAGAAGGTTTAAGGTTCAAAATAGAAAATATTTAATTTATGGTTGGAAAAAAATTGTTTTTAAAAAATATGTGAATAGTCACATGAATAGTACCTGTGAAGAGCACCATGAAAGAGGAAGGGGAAAAAAAAACCCAACAATACTCAAAACATCCAATAATTTTATTAATCAACTGTCTCCTTTGAATACATTGAGCACAATTATAGGACTCCTAATTTCACTAGTAAACTAAAAACCTAATAAAAGATTAACTTGGTCCATTAGTCACAAAGAAAATAAAACTTAAAATACTTTGGATCTCCAAGAAATTTTAGACTTAACTAAACTATTCAAAATACCCTTAGTCAATAATTTGCATGAATAGCAAAAATTGAAGATTTGCCTGACTACAAAAATTAACCAGAACCATAAAATAACAACCCAAATAAAAAATAAATATATGGTTTAACCCTAAAAGACTCATACCTAAACCTTTAAAACCAAATGACTTTTACTTCAATTGCTCTTCACAGGCAAACCCCAAAATATAATTCTTAGATAGGCAAATTTGCAAAATAATAGCAAATCAATCTTCCATGGCTACACCATTCTCCCCTAGTTTAAAAACACTCAACCTCAAGTTTTATAGTGTTGAAGTCTAAGAACCTCTGAACTTGAAACTTGTACCAATTCTTCAATCACCTTCAGAAGAACTAAGAATAAATAATCATTCTTTCCTAACACATTATTAAATTCATCTGAAATGATAATATCAATTATTGGAGGAATTTTCAACTTACACTCCTTGAATTGATACATAGCAATAACATCAAGTCATCAACATCTTCCTTCATCTTTTCATTCCATGATCAATCTTCTTCAACTCATTGATGAGGACGAGGAAGAGCTCAAGGAAAAAGAAGATTAAATATACCAAGATTCAAGAATTGTGGTTTAGTTTTGACGTCGGACCCTCTTAGCACCTTTGATAGGTCATTGTAATTATTAGTATTGAGTCTTTTAGGTTGAGAAGGTTTTAATTAATTTCTATTACAATAAAGGCAATTTGGTAATTTCCAAAAATCTAGAAAAGGGCTGTCCTTGGCCGTACCAAAGGCCTATTGACGTAGGACAAGAGGGGACAACAAAATCTGATTTAGAAAACCAGGGGCAGATCTAGTATAGCTTGGGTTTTGCAGAATTAGGGTTAGGTTTTGGTGGGGAATGGGCTAGAAAATAAGAGGGATAATAGGGTTTCCAAAGGGGACAAGGATTAGTAGAGTTTAGGGATGAAACAAAGGAAAACAATCAAGGTTTGGGCGTTCGCTCGTTCCTGTGCTATGAACAGTGATCCATGAATGGTAATTGTGAATAGTGAAATTAAAGAAAACAATCAAGGAATTACACCTAGTCTTCCTAAGCATCACCTAGGGTTCCTTGGCATCACACCTCGGAGAAGGTTGCATCACACGAACCATAAAAGAAAGCTTCATAGCTCTTAAATTTTGAAAACATTCATTCATAATCAGCTCAATAGAAAGTACTACAACTCTTTAAATAGAAGACTAATACCTAATCCTAGTTGAACTAAGGTTTCTTAAAACCCTTATAAGACTTGGACTTTGGACTCCTTAGGCTTTTACTACTAACCCCAAGTAAATAAACAAACTTAAAAATAAAGCCCAAAAGAAGATCTAATGGACTGCTAGCATAGCACATTCTAAAATATTATGAAATTACAAAACTGCCCTTGATACATTAAATCAAATAAAATATAATAAATATGTCTTCCCATTGCCTCCTGCATCACCCATAAGTCTTATTTTATGTTTACGTATTATTAAGTCTTTTATTTAATTATTACCAATATTTCTATTCATTCTAAGAATAGGTTATTTAAAGTCCAAGTCCTACTAGGAAAATGATAACTATAGCCTCTATACAAAGACTTTTGTAGTCATGTTATTTCAGAATATTTTGATTAATAAAATTCAGCAGCTTAATTTAAGCTTTAGCTTTGTTTGTGTGATGCAAACTTCTCTGAGGTGTGATGCTTAGGAAGACCTAGGTGTGATTGCCTAGTGTTTTATTTATGTTATTTTCTGTTATCCCCTGTTTAAGCCCCAAGCAGCTGTAACATTCATTCTTTTTTAACCTAAACTCTTAAACAAGTATCCTTATTCAAGAATTCATCAAGAAACCTAGTATAGTGCTGAATCATAAGGCTGGGTTTCTCTGTTTAAGGCTACAAATGAGGTATTGAACAAAGTAGCAAATAGTCAGGTCCACATCCATCAAATTTTGAAGGGGGTAACAGGTGCAATTTTTTCCAACAAGGGTGGGGATAAACTAGTCTCTAATTTATCTAAGTTCTTGATAAGTTGCTATTTTATGAAGATATTCAGCCAAAATAGCAACTTGCAATTTGTTCAAAGTTTCTTGCATAGTGTATAATTCTTTGATTTTGCCTCCATTGAATTCACCTTCTCACCCATTGAATTCACCTTCTCACATAAATGTTTAAAGTAATTTTTGGTCCTTCGTAATCTTGAGAAAAAGCCTTAAACTAGGATTTTTATTCCATTTTTCATCTGATTTTAGATGAAATTTTTTTTTCCGAGTGATTGGCAAGAGAGGCTACAGTGGAATTTTCTATGGGGAGAGGAGTTTAAACATCATTTGGTTGGATGGGATAGTGTGTTCTCCCTTGACTAGTGGAGGGTTGGGGATTTGGAAACTTACTACTTTTAATCAATCTTTGTTGGATAAGTGGTTATGGTGATTTGGGTTGGTGGGGGACCAATTGTGGAGACAAGTAATTACTGCGAAGTATGGGAAGGAGTGGGGTAGGTGGTATTCAAAACCTGCACAAGGTTCTCTTGGATGTGGGTTATGGGTTGTGGAAAAGTATTAGAATGCAGGGAGATCTTTTTTTTACAATGCTTTTGGTTTGAGGTGGGCTCTGATAGTCAAATCCGATTCTGGTACGATTGTTGGTGTGAGGTTCAGCCTTTAAAGATGAGGTTTCCAGTGTTATTTTAAATTGCATTGGATAAGGATCCTTCTGTGGAAGCTTTGTCGGAGAGACATGAGGTGGGGGCAGAGGAGTTGGAGTGTTGGGTTCATGAGGAAATTTAATGATAGGGAGATTGATGAGGAATTTGCTAGAATCTTATATTCCCACTAGGGAGGGGGGGAATATTGGATGAAATGGGATCTAAGGAGTAATGGGGATTTCACTTTGAGGCCTTTTTATGAGACCTTACAGGGTTCGTCTTCAATTTCTTTCCCTTGGAAAGCCATATGGAGGGTTATTTTCTTTTTTTTGTAAGGACAGCAGCGGGGAAATTCTTACTTGTGATAACCTTATTAAGAGGAGTTATACTTATACAAAGGTGTTGGCTGCATGTGTCAATGCAATGAGGAGGCTGTGGACCACCTTTTGATACACTGTAGTGTGGCTTTTGACTTATGGTGGTATATTTTTCAGATGTTTGGGATTCAGTGGGTATTAATGGAGAAGGTTCCAATTTATTATATGGATAGCAGATTTGGGGATCTAATTGTTTGTCAGCTGTTTGGAACCTTGTACCCTTATGTGTTCTATGGACTATCTAGCTGGCAAGAAATCAATGCACTTCTGAAGATGTGGAGTGCACATCAACTCAATTGCTAGCACCTTTCATTAGTTCTATATATGAGAGGTCCTTTGCTATGGGTCTTACAGATGGTAATTCTGTTCAAAAATTCATAGAGTCAATTCATATGTAAATATTTTTCAATTGCAATTCTTTAGGCTACTTCATGTCTCTCTTCATGAAGTAGTCTCTTTGCAATTGTATTACTCTTCCCTTTACAACCAAAAAAAAAAAAAACAGATTATTTCAACAAAGAACTTGTAGAATTTTGGGATTTGATATCAAATTGTCGTGTGACAACTTGCCTACACGTGGTTGTGGTGGGTTTACGTTTAACAAGATTTGTGGATTTTGGGTTTAGAACCCTTAAGAAGAAAGGTTACGGTTCAGAACAGATATAATTTATGGTTGAAAAGGGAAGGAAAAAAGAATTGTTTTAAAGGAACAAAAAAAAAAAAATCTGTGAATTCTGCTGGTGAACAGTGCTTGAACAGTACAAAAGAAAAGAAGATAAAAGGAATCCTAAGGCCACCGTGCCTCAATACTCAAAACACTCAATAATTTTATTAATCAACTCCATCTCCTATTGAGCACAAATATATATATATATATATATATGAAGAATCTTCCTTGTCCTAGTGGAATTGGGACTCTTAGGGACCGATTGGAAGTAGAGGGAGTAGATTAGAGTTGGTTGAAAATAAGTTAATTTTGAGCCAAATCTACTCTACTTTACTCCCCATTCCTCTCCCTCATTCTAAACGGACCATTAATTTGACTAGTAAACTAAAAACCTAATAAAATATTAACTCAACTTTAGAACCAAAATATCCTTAATATGCAAAAATCACCAAATATATAAATTTTTCCTTGAGTACAAAATTGACCATAACAAATAAAATAAATAAAAAATAAAAAACCAGTTTTAAGCCTTATGACTTATACCAAACCTTTAACACCACACGACTATTACTTCAATCAGACTTCACACGTGGACCCTATAAAATAAGAATAAGTTTAGTAGTTTTTCTATCAATTTCATAGCATTATAGCAATATCGATTCATTCCTTCAATACTTCCTAATGCTATGTTTGGAAGTTTTGAGAGAGAAAAGAGTAGAAAAGAGTAGAGGAAAGGAGAGTAGTGGAGAGGAGAGTATAGGAAAACGGTTATTCTCCACCTTGTTGGATGTTTTTAAAATTAAGTAAGGAGGAGGGAAATAATTAGTCTTTTCATTTATAATTTTGTTAATATGGTAAGAGTAAATTTGATAATTCATTTGGTCAAGCATTTTTATGCTCCACTATCCCTCCAAATCTCTCCAATTTGGGGGAATTAAAAATGAGAAGTTAGAAGTAATTCAAACCCTTCCAAATCTCTTTCCCTCCTTCCTTAAAAAACATCCAAACAAAGTAATTAAATTACTCTCCCTCCTTCTACTCTAATCCCCCTCCTTCCCCCAACATCCAAACATAGCATAAATGTTTCATGAATGATATTTCATTTAATAAATACAACTTTACTTGTCCATGTTGCCCATGATTCTACTAATTGACTCATACCTACCAAAAAGAAAATAACTAATATGGTTGGAACTTAAAACAAAACCAAACAGTTTCACAGATTTTGTTTTTACTTTGACTCAAACCTACTTTTGGATAGGGCAAGTGTGAACAACAGAGAACAGTATCAAGTGCCATGTCATATAATAGCTTCCCTTGGCTTGAATAGCAT
Organism: Castanopsis chinensis; assembly: GCA_032878915.1. NCBI lineage: Eukaryota > Viridiplantae > Streptophyta > Magnoliopsida > Fagales > Fagaceae > Castanopsis > Castanopsis chinensis. The sequence continues at coordinate 25,130,030 of JAVQMG010000122.1, forward strand.
GAAAGTTGCACCTTCCACTAACAGCCCAAGAAAATTGAAGCATTTTCTTAGAAATTGTTTCCTAGGAATTTCAAGGGCAGCTAAGCTTCCACTGAGAGGAAGAAAGAAGTTTCTAATTCTATTCTACCCATGGCATCTATAGGTGAAAGTCAGGGTTAGAATCAATGAAATAAAAATACAAATGTTCATAAATTTTAGATACAAGGAAAACAAAAATATGGAAACTCCAACTTATGTAGTTTGAGGTGAGGGAATATTAGCATATTGAGGTGTGGATTTCCGTTAGCTCAACAGGAAAAATATATTGTCGTCGAAGAAGAGACATAATAAAGAGGAATTATCGACATCATAACTTAAAAAAAGAAAAAGAAAAAAAAAAAGAGAGAAGCATATTAAAGTACGAAACCCCAGACTACTATTATCTAGATTAAAATAACACCTTTCTAGTTCCCACATGTGCACAAGTGGACTTTTAATTTATCAGAAAATAAAATTCAAAGCTCAAAACCGCAAGTATACATATTCTATCATAACTATATGTGAGTAAATTGCTCACCCTAAGCGCATTCTTGACTTGAGAAGACTCCGGAATCAGCCTGAAAGCCACCCCATCAAGCTTCAACTGAACAACCTGTAAAAAAAAAAAAAAAAGGAAAAAAGAAAAAAAGAAAAGAGAACTCATTAAGACTCCACCAAATATTTTATCCACTTGGGTTCGTACACAAAATAAGTCTAGAGGCACAAAAAAAAAATGCGGTTGTTATTGGTAGTTAAAACCTTGTTGAGAGCAACAGCAACCACTTTGGAGCCAGTTTGCATATTGGGATCCAAGCTCTTAATCTGCTCAAGAAGCGCCTCAGCATCCTCTTTCTTGAAACAAAACAGCCCCAGAGATTTCTTGTCCTTGGTCGAGACACCCGAAACCAACACGAATTCTTCAGAGGCATTGCTCAGCGCGTACACAGGCACGCCCGCCAGCCGCTCTTCAATGGCCTCAGTCGACAGGCCGCCGACACTACCAGATTGGCGAACAGCCGTGAACTTGGAATTGTTGGGTTTGGCAGTTCGAGCCCAAACGAGGTTTTTGTTAGAAGAAGAAAAAGGATCAAGAGTGTGTATTGCGTGGTTTTGGAGGTTGGAGAGAGCGGATTGGAAGTGGGTTTTGAGGAAAGAAGGGTTTGGGAGGTGTTGGAGGAGATTGGAGCAATGGTTTTGGAGGTTACAGAAGGCTTCTTGGAGCTGGGGATTGAGTTGAGGGGGCTGTTTGAGTGATGGGAAATTTTTTGGTGTGTTGGAGTTGTGGGACTTCATTTTCTCGGAAACGAAAGGGCTTAATTGGAGTGATGATGACGACGACGAAGGAGGGAAGGGGTTTTCAATTTCAAGTGAGGGACGGCAGGATTTTTGGCTTAGGTATTAAAAAAAAAAAAAAGGATAATTTACCATTTTAGTCTACCTTTACACTCTTGCGTGAATTTGTTCCCTACTTAACCTTTTCACTTTTTAACATTATGTCAAATCAATATCAATATATTATTATTATTATTATCTATATATATATATATATATAAGACCGAAGCACTGTTTGCCCCACAATTTTTCACGTCATCTATACTTTTATATATATATATATATGTGTATATAAAACCGAAACCTTTGATACTCCCATAATTTTTCCCGTCATTATTATTTTTAAAACATCAACATTATAAAACAAAAATTCTGATTTTAATTGACAGGCCACAAACGCGTTGACCCCTTGTGATAAATTAAATTGATTAATTAGCCAAGTTATTAATTAATCAAGTTAACATGCAAAATCACGTGGCAGCACAAACAAATCACCAAAACTAAGTTATGCAACGGAAAATAAATGACATGGTGATTTGTTTACGAATGGGGAAAACTTGACGGCAAAAACCTCACCGGGTGATTTAAGGTCACCACTCCCGAAACTCCACTATTATCACAACAAGCGATTACAAACAAGGAATCTCAAGTACCTTACCAACCTACAGTTGAACCCTTACCCCAATACCTAATTGGACTTGTTCTGTAGTGACAGTTTCTCCTTTCAATGCACGGCTCCCAAGTACGTGACTAACCAGATGCGCGGATCCCAGTACGCGACTTCAATTCATCAACTAGAGAGAGAGTTGTTGGCTGCAAAGTTCTTCAGATCATCTACACGATGAAAATCAAGAAGATGCTCGGTCACAAAACCCTACGGTGCACAATACACAGCTATCTTCTTCACAAGAGATGAACTAGGGCACGAACTTTGTCTTTGATCACAAATTGCATGAACAAGGATTGCTCAATACTTGTGCAACTTACATCTTATTTGACGGCCCTTAAAACAATCCTTTTATATGTCTAGGGTTAGGAGAAAAGAAGTCCCAAAGACACATTCACGGATTGGACTTAAAACAGAACTGAAAATCTGTTTTCTTTAATTCTCGACAGATAGAGGTGTCGAGGATCTGTCAAGAAGCTGTCGAGGCTCGGGGTAAAACAGCTTCTTAAAGCTCGATAGATGAATGTGTCGAGCCAAGTGTCGAGCCAAGTGTCGAGCTTTAGTAACTTGCACTTCCTTGCTTGTTTCTTGGACAGACTTGATGACTTCAACACTGAATCTTAAAACACTGTTTCTTGAAGTGTTAAACACATCCTAAATCTACCCAAATACAAGTAAAGTGCGTTTTGTCTAAGGATAAGCCAATTACATAAAATAGCGACATATGTCAACAACCACTTGAACTACATATGTCCTAACAATCTCCCCCTTTGGCAATCCGTGACAAAACCACAACAAATAAATGAAAATATGAGAGAAGTCATAAAGCACTTTAACTCATATTCACTTTAACTCATATTCACTTTAACTCATATTCACTTGTTACATCTAATAAAATATATCCTAACACAAACTCTTGAAAAACTTTGCAAGAAGAGAGTTTATGGCAAGTAGACTTTGACAACCTGTATTTCTGAAACACTTATAAACAAAACATATCAAAGCATCTTTGTGTGAAGCAGAAATAATAGATTGCATACAAGTGAAAGAAACATGTGTATAAAGACTAAAAAGAAACAACACATGGAAAGATAGGTGAAAGAAACATACATCATCATATATATTAAGAAATAAGTACAATGTATGTCAATACATGATCAATGTATCTCTAAAAAGATAGAAAAGAAAAAAAATACATATGATTCTCACTACATCCCTCAATCCACACTCCCCCTATCAAAAATGTCTTATGCTAGCTCTCCCCCTAAGTATGACTACTCTCCATACCAAAACTACTCCCCATTTTTGTCACGAGTGACAAAGAGTAGAGTGTCAAGAAGACATCTCGTCAGAAGAGCTCGCATCTCTATCATCATCATCCTCAGAAGCATTATCATCATCACCGTCATCAGCCTTAGTCTCAAAAGAAACATGAGGTGGCGGAGGAGAAGCCTCTAGAGCAAAGCCGCCCAAGGTCGCCTATCGGCTGGCGATGCGACCAACACGAACGTTCACCTGATACAGCTCCGTGGAGAGTGTATCGAGGCGAGCATCCATGCGCTGAAGCTGCACCATGATGTCTCCTAGTGTGACGTCGCTCGAAGAAGAAGGAGCAAATGTCGCTCGAGCAAATCTGGAGATAGTCAGACGGGAGGAAGGAGTAGCACCATCTGACTGTCTCGATCTAAACTATGCCTCGCTACGTTTTACGGTAGCGGCGTCTATAGCAAACAAGACATGGTAAGGATCGGACGAAGGGAATGGAATGGAAAAACGGCGAAGAATCCTCGTGATAGCAGAAGGGAAAATGAGCTTATCACGGGTGGCCGTATCTCTATAGACATCTATGATAGAGAAAATGAAGTGAGAAGGGAAGTCTATAGAGAGGTCCTCTAGGAGGGACAACAAAAACCGAGCACGAGGCCTTGTGATAGAGTTATAGTGAGAAAGTGGGTGCAAAACAAAAGTCATCACCATGTTAAGGAAACGAGAACCTTTAGCAAAAGGCCGACATGGTGTATATTGATGATCTCTCCAAGAGGAAGGACGCTCACAGAATGCCGAGATCATCTCGTCTTTGGACATAGTCCATAGACGCTCACAACTAGGGTAATCAGGATGATCCTCCCTAGGAACATGAAGCACTTCGGAGGCTAACTCCGGAGTGACAGCAAAGCGCGTACCTCGAACGATAGAGTAGAAGAGAGGTATTGAAGAATCGATCCCGTGGATGTTGAAGTAAAACTCCTGTATCAACACGAGAGGACATGTGACCGGGACGTCACACAGTGACTCACAAGCCCGACTGTGAATGACATCGGGTAGGTCAGTATTGGCAAAGTCTACCAAGACAACGTGGCGTTCCGAATGAACACCTCGTTTAGAGAAGTTCTCCGAGAAGTCCTTATGGGCTTTCTCATCACGGAACTGGATATATAATGGAGTAGAATCCGAAAAAGAAGATCCCTTAGAATGCAGAGGGTTCTGGGATGGAATAGACTTATGTTTAGGTGTCATAGACACTACTAACGCAAACATAGAGAGAGGGGAGAAGAAGAGAGACAAAAAGAAAAGTCCCAAGCAGTTCAATATAGGAAGATTATATTGAAAAGAAAGAACGTATGCATGGGAAATGCATGAACATGTGACATGCAACATAAAAACATCATGGGCTCAGCCCAATCCAAACCTAACAGCACACAACAGATTTGCACACATCTAAATGCATGAAAATACAATTAGAATGCTAATGTGATGCAATGCATGTAGTTTTAAAGATCAAATCTATAAAACTAACTCAAAAATTTCATGAAAACCTCAATAATTTTGAAAAATCCCAAAAATTTTCAAAAACACAAAACCTAGGGTTTTAAAAACATGAAATGCATGAATAATGAGTGAAAAGATGCTTACCAAGTGATGAAGATAAAGAAGAATACTTGAAAAAGCCTTAGGAAGAGGTTTGGAGAGAGTGAGGAAGGTTTTGGGAGGGAAAACACATTCTATCGAGTGAGAGAGATCGAGCGAAATGAGAGAAAATCGCAAGAAATCCTTTTATAGACCTTCAGTAATTCTCGACAGCTGCAGGTATCGAGAGGTATCGAGACAGCTATCGAGATAGGTGTCGAGAAAATGCACTTCGACAGATGCAGCTATCGAGGTCATGTGTTGAGAAAGAAGGATCAAGCATGAAGGAACCTCGATCAATCTAGAAGCTGTCAAGAAGCTATCGAGCAGACAGAAAGTTTCTCAATCGATCCACCAGGTGTCGAGGATGTGTCGAGACTACGTTTAGAAAAATTCTAAGAAGCTCGACAGACAGCTAGGTGTTGAGAGGTATCGAGGAGGTGTCGAGATGCCTTTAAAAACAGTTTTTCAAAAGAGGAAAAACACAGACATGAATGCAATCATGCATGCAACTCAACCAAAGATCCAAGCAACACATTAAGCTCTCAAAATCATCTCTCAACAGAAAAATTAAGCACATGATTCCCAAAACACGCACACACACACTAAACAAGTCTAACCAATTTTATATTTCAAAAAATGAGTTAAGACAGTTTAGTGAGCATACATTAACGCATGTAAACCTTGTGATGGTCAAATCACATTGTACCTGCACATGTATCAAAAATAGCAAAGAGTATTGCGTGTTGTGTGTGAAAATATCGTAAGATTGCATAAGTGTCTCAAAGTTATGACGATTTGAGATATGAAAAAATCACTCTAACTCACACACAATCATAACTGTTTAATGGGGACTATCACCTTTGAGGTACATCTTATAACTCCCACATCTCTTAGAAAACACACTTGCAGCCATATTTTAAAGCATTTTGATCTTTTTGCTTTTTATTTCTTTGCATATTTTCTTTTATTAAGCATATCATGCATGGGCATACAAGAAAGAGAAAAGAAATACCCAATTATGTTAAACTTTTGACATTGCACTTTAGCTATGCCGAAGCACACAGATGTCATTGACATTGCACTTTTGCTATGCCAAAGCATACAGATGTCATTTCATGATTGGCGAGTAATAGTAATGAGATGGTTATTTATGCCTTTCTCTTAGGATTTTCTAGTCTTACCCATAAAAAAGAGTGATACGAGTGTTAAGTAGAAGAGATCACTTAACCTTACTCATCACAAACAAAGAGCTACAAAACTCACTTGCTTAGTTGTGTAGAAGAATGCTCATCTAAGTTACAAATGATGCAAAGTTTAGAAAACTCTGTTTCAATGGCCATTTTAAAAGTTCACATGAACCAATGCACACAAACACACACTGTTTTTGTATTTTTCAATTTTTCAATTTTTTTTTATTTTGTATCAGAAAAGCAAAAATAAACACACAAAACTGAAAACACACAAACAAAAACAAGCTAAAGAAAGCAAAATAATGCATAAAACTAGACCGACTCAAAACAGTAAAGAAACACTTAAGTAATGCAAAACAACAAAACAAGGAGAGAGAAGAAGAAGTGACCGCAATCACTGAGATCCCTTTACCTTCCATACCTTGGAAGAACCTTTCCTTTTAGTCAACCTTTGAACTGGTGAAGAGGGAGAAGAATATGAACCGTTCAAGTTTGAAAGGAAAATGAGGGCTTTAAGAATGTCTTCAAGAGGAGCAAGAGAAGTCTGAAGCTGATTCTGGTTCCCAGATGCTATCATGCCATTGCTTTGTTGAGTGGCTAGCCACTTGTAGCAATTTGGTCGAGTGTGACCGGCAACACCACAATGATAACAGAGATGCGGCTTCTTCTGTTTGGGCTTTTGAGAGATAGCCTTCTTAGTCCTAGGGTTTCTAGTTTCCCTTTTCTCAACTTTAGGGGGTGCTCCTAGGATAGACTTGCCCTTGTCTACATTCTCACTAGCTAATCCAATTTTAACATTTTTATCCTTAGTTTTAATGTTATTAGCAGGTGGAACAAAGACAATAGTACTAGCAAAAGGAGTATTAGAGAGAGAGAATTCATACCCTAATCTAGTACGATCTGAAGAAGATTTCTGAACACTTAGCATCTCATCCAGCTTTGCACTTGATGTCCTTCCTAATTGTGCTCTAACTTGAAACAACTCCGCTTCAAGCTTCTTGGTCTTCTCAGCCAAGAAATTGTTCTCAAACCTTAGTGCCTCAATGGTCTGATTTGCTTCATCAACCTTAGTGGAAAGCTCCTCACGGTCTAGTTCCACATCACTGAGCTTCTTAGTGGCCTGTCGATAGAGCTTCTCATGCTTCTCAGAGAGCTTATACAGTTTCTCATAGGCGGTATGGATATCATCTTAATCATCCATAATCTCACACTTGGCATCCACCAATTCTTTTTCTTCATCCACTTCTTCAGTAACCCCATCAGTAGGATTAACAGTGGCAGTGAAGGCATTCAAAATTTCGTCATCTTCATTTTTGGAATCATCCTCGGGCTCCGTGTCGCTTAAGGTAACAGAAAGTGCCTTACTCTTCCCTATGCTCTTAAGGTACGTTGGACACTCTTGTTTCATGTGTCCGAAGCCTTGACACCCAAAGCATTTTGGCCCAGCAGGAACAGTGTACTGACCGCCATCCTTGACATCCTTCTTCCCTTTATCCAAATTCTTGAATTGTGAAGAACTAGATTGCCTACAGGCTTTGTTAAAGCCCTTTCCATTGGCATTCTTTATGAATTTCTTGAATTGCCTTGTAATATAGGACTTCATTTTAGAATCTTCATCATCTGAAGAATCATCTGTATCACTGCTCTTGGCCTTTAGTGCCATGCTCTTGCCCTTGCTTGACTTGCCTAACCTAGTCAACCCTAACTCGTAGGTTTGCAAGTTTCCAACCAACTCAGTCAGAGGAATTCTGTTAATATCCTTCGATTCCTCGATTACCGTGATCTTAGTATGGAATCTCTCGGGCAGCGATCTGAGCACTTTCCTCACTATCTTGGGTTCAGGAATATTTTCCCCAAGATTGAAGGCTGAGTTCACTATGTCTTTGAGCTTGGCATAGAACTCATCAAATGACTCATCCTCCTCCATCTTGATTTCTTCAAAGCTTGTGGTGAGCTTCTGTAACTTTGAATCTTTGACAGCCTTGGTTCCCTCATAGGTTGTCTGGAGAATGGTCTATGCTTCCTTAGCAGTTTCTGTAGAGGAAATTTTCTTTAACTCCTCATTGGTGACCGCACTAAATAGGGCATTCAATGCTCTGCTGTTGAAGTTTGCCACCTTGATCTTCGCATCATCCCAGTCGGCCGGCGCTTCTGTAGGCTTGGTCCAGCCTATCTCCACAGCTTGCCACACTTTCTCATCTAAAGACTGCAAGAAAGCTCTCATGCGTACTTTCCAGTATGTATAGTTAGTGGCATCAAATAACGGAGGTATAATAAGAGATTGACCTCTATCCATGACAGCAGGGGTCAATGGATCACACACAAGGATTAAACCCTAATCAGAGTGTGCTTGCTCTGATACTACTTAACAGGCCACAAACGCGTTGACCCCTTGTGATAAATTAAATTGATTAATTAGACAAATTATTAATTAATCAAGTTAACATGCAAAATCACGTGGCAGCACAAACAAATTACCAAAACTAAGTTATGCAGTGGAAAATAAATGACACGGTGATTTGTTTACGAATGGAGAAAACCTGACGGCAAAAACCCCACCAGGTGATTTAAGGTCACCATTCCTGAAACTCCACTATTATCACAACAAGCGGTTACAAGCAAGGAATCTCAAGTACTTTACCAACCTACAGTTGAACCCTTACGCTAATACCTAATTGAAATTGTTCTGTAGTGATAGTTTCTCTTTTTAATGCACGGCTCTCCAGTACGTGACTAACCAGATGCGCGGATCCCAGTACGCGACTTCAATTCATCAACTAGAGAGAGAGTTATTGGCTGCGAAGTTCTTCAGATTATCTACACGATGAAGATCAAGAAGATGCTCGGTCACAAAACCCTACGGTGCACAATACACAGCTATCTTCTTCACAAGAGATGAACTAGGGTACGAACTTTGTCTTTGATCACAAATTGCATGAACAAGGATTGCTCAATACTTGTGCAACTTGCATCTTGTTTGACGGCCCTTAAAACAATCCTTTTATATGTCTAGGGTTAGGAGAAAAGAAGTTCCAAAGACACATTCACGAATTGGACTTAAAACAGAACTGAAAATCTATTTTCTTTAATTCTCGACAGATAGAGGTGTCGAGGATCTGTCGAGAAGCTGTCGAGACTCGGGGTAAAACAGCTTCTTAAAGCTCGATAGATGCATGTGTCGAGTCAGGTGTCGAGATTTAGTAACTTGCACTTCCTTACTTGTTTCTTGGACAGACTTGATGACTTCAACACTGAATCTTGAAACACTGTTTCTTGAAGTGTTAAACAAATCCTAAATCTACCCAAATACAAGTAAAATGCGTTTTGTCTATAAGGATAAGCCAATTACATAAAATAGCCACATATGTCAACAACCACTTGAACTACATATGTCCTAATATTAATAAATATTTCTCCCTGATACTACTTCTCTTTCTTTATAAAAACCCAATCAACTCTTTCTCCTCCCATCTTCCTCTGTATCACAAGTGGAGCATAATCCAAAACCGAACCAAAACAGTAAACATGAGCACAAACCCAAACCAAAAGTTTCTCAAAAAAAAAAAAAAAAAAAACCAAAATAATTCCATCTCCCTCTTCGTCATCTTCCTCCTTATTCCATAAATTTCTTCAAACACAGTACATAATCAATGTCTTAAATACCGTTCTGTTCCAGTTGGAATTTTTCATTCTGGTATAGGTAACCCCACTATTCTATTCCATTCCAAAATTCGGCCTGTACTGACGTTCCGACTGAAATTTCGTTATTCTAAACAGAATATGAATTTTTGAGCTAAATGAAGAATGTGTTTTCACTGAGTAGCTTCTTTTAGATTTGATGGTGTGGACGTTAGAAAAGAAAATCGATTTAAAAAAAAAAAAAAATTTGAGCGAAGAAGATGAGATGAAGGAGCAGTGTTATATTGATTTGTAGACAATTGAGTAGTCTGAGAAGAGGAATGAAAAGAGTTAAAAAAAAAAAATGCGATGACATTTATGACACTTGGGAGGGGTAGAAAGGAAGTTTCTAGGAAGGTGCTTCCTTTACAATACCATCACATGCCTTTTTATTCACAAAACTGCCATTACATCATTTTATAAAAATATTATCAGATGCTCATTTTTAAATATTTTAGCTTAACAATAACAGTAAATAAATTCCTACATAAAAAAATAGTAAACAAATAACTTTATTTCAAATTGGGAAAAAAAAACTTATTTCAGCCCAAAAAAAAAAAAAAAAACAAAAAAAAAAAAAGTAATAGGTGAAATGCACAAAAAAAAAAAAAAAAAATTGCATAGGTGATAGCTTAAACTCTTCATTCATCATTTAAAAAAAAAAAAAAAAGTGATAGCTTAAATTTTTCATTCTTTATTGGATTTTTTTTTTCATAATCAATAGTTTTCCTGTGCATTGCACGGGTTAGCGACTAGTTATTATATATAAACAGAGACTTCATGCGAGAGAGTATGAGGTTCTGTTATGTAGTGCACTTTATGAAGAGAATTGAGATACCTTTAAACCGTATGAGAGATAAGAACAAATTTAAAAGTGGAGACTTTTTATTTCCTTTGATTCAATGTTTCAAAACTAATTTTTGTTACATTTTGTATTCAATGTTTTAAGACTACTATTTATTTTATTTAGTTCAATATTTCAAGACCTTTCATCTCTCACACACACAAAAAACTCTTTGCATTTTCATTCATCATTTTCTCTTTTTACTCCTTTATATATACATGTCCATAGCATCATCTTATCTCAAATACACTTAGAAAATTATATATATATATATATATATATATAAAAGCAGAGATCTCATGCGAGAGAGCATGAGGTTATGCCATGTGGTGCACTTTATGAAAAGAATTGAGATACCTTTAAGCCATATGAGAGATAAAAACAAATTTAATGTGGCACACTTTATGAAAAGAATTGAGATACCTTTAAGCCGTATTAGAGATAAGAACAAATTTAAAAGTGAAGACTTTTTATTTCCTTTTATTCAATGTTTCAAGACTAATTTTTGTTACATTTTGTATTCAATGTTTTAAGACTACTATTTATTTCATTTGGTTCAATATTTCAAGACCTTCCATCTCTCACACACACAAAAAACTCTTTGCATTTCCATTTATCATTTTCACTTTTGCTTCTTTATATACACATGTCCATAGCATCATCCTATCTCAAATACACTTAGAAAAAAATGATGTCATTTAGCTTCAACCTTTCAATGACACCTATATAACTCCAACGTTGCAGTATCAATTGATTGTAAGCCGTACTAGTAGGCTATAACCAAGGAAAGGGGTTTGCGTTTTTTATTCAATGACAGTAGCTTACGATTTTGATGTTGAAGTCAGATATTGTAGATTTTGTGAACGTTATGATTTGCTTGGAGTATTTGGGTGTTTGAAATTTTGGTTTGGGAAAGTTGTATGAAGTTAGCTTAAAAAAAAAAAAAAAAAAAATTGTGTTAGAATTTGTAATTTGTAGGTTTCTTTGTATGTAGCCATAGTGGTAAAAACAGAAATTGATGGTGACTTAAAAGTATCTTTTGCTTTTTTTAAAGGATACAGAAGCCCAATTAAAGTCAATTGAATTTTGATAAATGAATGTATTTTTAGCAAATTTCTCTTTGTTTAATCATGTTCTCTTTATGTTGATACTGTTAGGACATATGTAGTTGTTCAAGCTTGTGAACATATGTCGCTATTTTATGTAATTGGCTTATCCTTAGACAAAACGCACTTTACTTGTAATTGGGTAGATCTAGGATGTGTTAAACACTTCAAGAAACAGTGGTTCAAGATTAAGTGTTGAAGCCGTCAAAGTCTGTCCAAGATACAAGCAAGGAAGTGCTGGTTTTTAAATCTCGACACCTACCTCGACAGATACATCTATCGAGATTTAAAGAAGCTGTTTTGCCCGAGCCTCGACAGCTGTCTCGACACCTCTCGACACCTCTATCTGTCGAGAATTAAAGAAAACAGAATTCCAAGTCTGTTTCAAGTCCAATCCGTGTGTGTGTCTTTGGGACTTTTTTTCTCCTAACCCTAGACATATAAAAGGATTATTTTAAGGGCCGTCAAAGTAAGCAACAAGCAGAATTCACAAGATACAAGTTGCTTCTTCTCTTTCATGCAAATTGTGATCTGTGAGACAAAGTTCGTGCCCTAGTTCATCTCTGATGATTTGAAGAACTTTGCAGCCAACATTCTTTCTTCCTTAAGTTGGTGAGTGAGTCACGTACTTGGATTCGTGCAAAAGGAGTAAGACGCGTACTGGGATCCGCGCATCACATTGGTTAGTCACGTACTGGGAGCCGTGCATTTAACTGGAGAAATTGTCACTACAGAACAAGTCCAATTGGGTATTGGGGTAAGAGTTCAACTGTAGGTTGGTGAGGTACTGGGATTCCTTACTTGTAACTGCTTGTTGTGATAATAGTGGAGTTTCGGGAGTGGTGACCTTAAATCACCCGGTGGGGTTTTTGCCTTAGGGTTTTCCCCATTCGTGAACAAATCACCGTGTTGTTTATTTTCCGCTGCATAACTTAGTTTGGTGATTTGTTTGTGCTGCCACGTGATTGCATGTTAATTTGATTAATTAATAACTGGGCTAATTTAATTAATCTAAATTATCACAAGGGGTCAACGCATTTGTGGCCTGTCAGATACTTACAAATGATTTCCTTAATTCCATTGAGATAATTAATTGGGTATTTATGATCAAGGTCTCCATATTTGGTTGTGAGAATAAAGTGATTGAGAAAGTGTTTGATAGGTTGCTTAAATTTATGTAATTTTAGGATATATAAGTATTTTATATTTTGCATTCTTATTTGTAGATTTCAAAATCATTTAATCAGTTTGAAAAATAAAATCTACTTTTTACGGTAAATATTATAATATATTATAATCTTACAATGTTATACAATTTGTTAAAATAAATTAAGAATTAAAAAAAATCATTTTTCAAAGCATTTCACAATATTGTGGGCAAACATAAATATTATACAACAAAATAAGTATTAAGTATTATATGTAGATTTTAATATATATATATATATATATTTATATATATATGTACATGATTTCAAATGAAATTGTAAAGTAGTCCGTGTATCGCGCAGGATATCATCTAGTAATCTCAACTTTTTAACCTTTTTGACATAGCTAATAGCTCAGCTCCCATAAAAATAATAATAATAAAAAAGAAGCTAATAGCTCAACTTAAATTCTTTTTTCTCATCCCGGTGTCTTTTGTCTATATTATATTATTTTCTAAAAAAAATTAAAATTTTTTTTGCCACCTAGAATAGCGTAGCGACTACCATGTGCCTAAACTTAAGAAAAAAAAAATATATATTCATGTGTACATGCATCTTCAATCTCATTTTCCTCTTTTCACTTTCCAATAAAGGAATTGAATGAAATTGATTTAAATATTCTTTTTTTGATGTATTACATTCCCAACTCCATTATTTTTTGCTACTCTTCTTTTCTTGCTTTTAGAAGACATTACATCTTGTGACGATACTCGAAAACATACAATATTAATTTTTGATGACCTCATTTGATCACCTTCTTTGACTAGAAAGCTTTCTAAAGAAACTAGATTTTTGGATACCATCATGTCATTCTCATCAACAATGGTTAATGTAGCATACCTAGCACGTTTCTCCTTTGTAGTTTCAGCATGAGCACATTTTGCTCTATCTTTAGCCTAAAGTTGTGTCATCTTAGGATAGTTAGGCATAAGTGTTGTCATCCACTACTTGCCTACAGGTTTTGACTTGTACAAACCAAGAAAAATGGTAATACAACAAATATATAATTATGTAATACAAAATTAAACTCACAAAAAACTAGTAATTTACCATTATGAGTGGTTCCCAAACTTCTAGTTCAACTGTCCATATGTGTAAAGGATCATTTCACCCAAAACCACTCAATTCTTCTTTAAATATGTCATGTCATTCATAAATATATATATATATATATATATATTTATTTATTTATATATATATTCAGTGCTTTTTGTTGATTTTTCACCTTATTCTTGTTAATTTCCATGTGAAATTTGTTAATCAACTCTTTCACTATGTCATCATATGCCTTAAAGGTAAAAGTTCCATTAACTCTTCCACCTATATTTACTTGATGTAAAAAAATATCCACCAAAGCATCGACCATAACACCAGTCCATTGTACTTCTTTGCTTGGATCTCTATTATTCCTCTTTGATATCTTGCCCATGCTATAACTAATTGGACAAAAAAACACACATATATAATATTGTGTAGATACTAACATTAATTATTGAAAGATAGAGAGCAATATCAAACTATAAAGAGAAATTTACTTAACATTTATGTCTAAGTGATTGAAACATGACATCATAGTCTTAAACAAAATGGCAATAATAAACCTAAAAGCTATCACATTTGGACATATCTTTGCCACATGACTAATGCTATAGAATCTCTTATGATATCTCATTCCCTAACATCGTAATCTCTTTTTCTTGGAGTAGGGGTCACAAGTTCATAATGAGAATGTAAAATCTCTTCATTGACTTCAACAATAAATCAAGTAAGAAGATACTTATGTTATTAGCCCCACTTAAAAAAATTATGGGCATGTATTCTATCCATTATTAAATAATAATAATAATAATAATAATAATAATAATAATAATAATAATAATAATAATACACATTAATCATCCATTTTATGAAAGTTTTTATAAGGAATTGAAAAAGCTGTCAAACAGTTGATTATTTTTTTGTTTTTCCATAAAAAGTTTTCTAAAATGATTGTAGTGGGCCTTTTTGTAATTTTGGGCTAGATTACCTTCTGTTGTACTGGGCCTGAGTATCTTGGATAAGAGAGTTGGGATCGGCCCAACTGCAACTTACTTTGGTCTGGCTTGCGCACAAACTATGTCTCCGTTTGTCGAAACTATTGTCACATGCCCACAGCAGGAGAAACTATTGCAGAAGAAGGTTGTCGCGAAATGGGTGCAGCAAAACAATGATGAGTGAGATATGTTATTGTTAGGCAAACTAAATAAACAATCTTTCGCTAAAATAAAGGAAAAGAACAAGTTACAAGAGTAATAATAAAGGCTAGAGGAGAAGATATAGCAATAATTAGTAAAGTCAAAGAAGAATATGACTAATTTTCCACATTTAGTTTAGTTACAGAGTTGTGGCCAAGGAGGGAACTATTTCTTCAATATGGGTAACCTCGCAAAAGCATCTTGTTGCAGAAATTACACACTTTAAGGGAGCGGACCTGAATGGCTTGGACTTGAATGGCTTGTGCCCAAAAGTATTTCTTAGCAGAGGGTAGGCTTTTAAGAAAGAGAGAAGGAGAAAACTCGGTAGTGCATGTCTGCTATTCTATTCTCTCTTTCTCTTTTTTCTTTCTACACTCTGTTTCTTTCCCCTGTTTTTACTATTTCAATTCTTTTTACTATTTCAATTCTCCTTTTTTGTTTTCTCTCTTTTCTCTAGTGCTTTCTTGTGTGGCGTGATGGTGATCACTCTCTTGGTGATTGCTACTATTGCCTCCCTCCAATGTGCACGCCAAAGGCTTTTTATATACTGTTTGCTGCGACTATTTCTTTACCATTTTACCCCTTAATAACCTTTATCTAGTCTAGGTGTCCTTGCCGTCGACCACCACTGGTCTGTCAGTGCCCCACCCACTACTACTTATCTATGTTGGCTGTGGCACTCCCCATTACCGAACAAAGAAGGTTATTTTGTTCGTTTGCTCACCGTGGCCTTCTCATTTGCCACAACATTGGTGTTCTCCCTTCCTATCCCACATGGCATGCACCTAGTAGTTCCAGCTCATCTTCTCTCTTTTGGGTGGTATGTCATCTCAACAGAAACCCCAAAATAGGCTTCCCTTCTCTCCTCCGCCAGACCATATCCTTTCTTACCTCTGACCCATAACCCACCACTCCTGTATTGGCTAGGTACAAGTTAGCAGGGCCTGAATCTTGTACGTGCTCCACTTCTTATGTACGTCCAAACCTGTCTGCTGCTCATGCATTTATTGTGGTCTGTGCTTTCTACTACCCACCCTTGACCTCTTATGGTGTGAACTGTCTGGTTTGTCATTCTTTATTGGTCTATTTCTTTCTAAGGGCTGGGCCTTGCTCAGGCTTCTCCTTTTAGCCCATTTCTTGGCTCACCCGTAGTCTTATTGTCATTCTTGTCACACCATTCTGCTATTTTTGCCATGGTATTATTGGACCCGTGTTTGCTGGGCCTTTTTGGGCCTACTGCCCAGCCTTTTTACAATGATTCCTTATGGTCATTCATGTTACTTTGGGCTTTCTCAGTCCATTACAATGCTTGTGGGCTCCTTTGTCCCATTTCTTTCTCGTTGGGCATCCTTGGCCCATTTGCTTTCCTTGGGCATTCTCGGCTCATTTTCTAATTTTGTATTCCCATGGGTACTTTGATTACACTTTTGGGCTTCCTTGCCCCAATTACTTTATCCTTCATCCTTAGGGCTGATGGGCTTTCCATCAACCCCTTTCTTTCTTACTTCATTACAGTAGGCCTGCTGTGACCCATTCTTGCTTTTCTTCATTACATAATGCCTATGGGTTTACTACTTTCTCCTTTAGGCTCCTCTGTGCTCATTTTCTTTTCTCAAGACCCATATGTTTATTTTATGGGTTTATGATCCATTATTCTTACCGTTAATGGTTCCTTCCTATCAATCTGCTAACTTTCTTCTTACCAATATTGTTGGGCGTCTTCCTCCTGACAGGCTTTATTTTAAAAAATGAGCCTCAACATTTAGCCCCCTAACATATGAAATGTTTCTACAGTTCATATGCGAATAAAGACTTACCTACCCCTCTTGTTTTCTTCTCCTTCTTTTCCTTTGCGAACTTTTTCAAACAGTGGACCCCAACTCGTATACATATATATATATATATATATAAACTCTTTTTTTTTTTTCTTTTCCTACCATGAACAGTGTTGTCTCTTCGAATTTCCCAGTTTAGCAATTATTCTGAAACATGGCCTCCACTTCATTAATTCCATCCCTTATTCGATGACTAACCCATCACATCCCTTTGTGTCAACCTTGATGGCGTTGGTTCTTAAGAAAAAGCCCTTTCTCATTTCAAGCACAAACATTCTCTCTTTTCCCCTTTCGTCACCGTGTCTTCTTTCTTAAACACCATCAACCATCTACTCCGATCAACTAATACCTCATGACGCCGGTGAAAAGCCAAGGTTATTTCTGCCGTAAGGGAAAAGAGGTTGTCTATGATGATCTTGTTGTGCGAGAGATAGGCGAAGAGGCCATCTATTTTGAATTGGACCATTCCAACGAGGAAGAGGAACGATGCGATCCTGATAGTGAGTGCGCTCTTCTTATAAACCATTGGTATGACACCCATGCCCATTTTCCAAAAGTTCCTTGCGAATACATGCCATTGCCTTCGGGCAGTGTGTGGCTTGCTATTTGCTGTCGCAACACAGACATCTCTTGGGCTTAGCTGGGTTCCTCGATTCTTGATCTTGCCATCCACCAAGGTACCTCACTTCCTGTGCCCATTCTCTTCGAGTTTGGATTAGGTACTACTTTGGGTTGGAAGGAATGGGTGGACAAAGAGTTGTCTGACACGGGTTTTATAGAGTCGCCACAGTGGGCCGGTCTGTTAAAGGCTATTGTCTCATCCCGTTACTTGTTTAACTTCAGAGATTTGTTCAATCTCCGCCATTTGGTCCGTCGACGGTGCACCACTACTCATATTTTCTTTCTTTCTCGTAGTGAGATCCCCGTGACTTTAGAAGATATGGCAAACCAATTGCTTTTGCCTATCCTTGGTGATGCTGATCTTTGTGCTTTGGAGCTCTCTCCGGAAGAAGAGGCTGTGGAGGATGAGTTGAGGAAGAAGATGAGTGGCAACACGAAATTGTCTTATTGGCTTGGTCCTTCTTTTAAGATCTCTATTGTTGCCCGCTGTGTAGCCTTCGTCACATTCTGGCTTTGTAAGTTTATCTTTGGCTCTCATGCCCACTACACTGTGAAGCCTTTGTATTTTCGATTAGCCATTAAGATTTCTGCTAGGGTGAGTTTGCCACTAGCACCTATGTTCCTGGGGCATTTGTATATTTAGTTGGATATCCTGCGGAGTAATGAGAATTAGGCGGGTTCCTGCCACATAGTCACTACCCCTATTCATAGCACCATTCTGCAGCATTTGTTGTGCGATCATTGTGCCAAGCATTTGACAAAGTGTAGGGTTGTCCACTTTGCTAAGAAGAAGTACCGTTCGTGTGTCCGAGGGTTATCACTGATTTCTGCTGTAGGTTTGAGTCTGACTTTCCATTGGCTTTTTATTGGGTTGGTTTGAAACCGATTGATCATCCTGCTGTTGAGTTCTTTGATAAAAGAGTTGGGTTTTCTCGGAGAGCATATAGGAAATTAGGCACGGGTTACACATGTGCTGATTCTGCGATGGGTCCGTTTGTTGATACTGCTGGGACCACTACTCCATTGACTAGTTTTGAGAAGAGGGGTATCACTTATTTGGCAGCCACCAATGCTGGGTGGTTGCCTTACCTAGCTGATGAGGGTGTTAGATTTGTACACTACCCTACTAACAGAGTGAGGAGGCAGTTTGGGCTAGATTAAGATATTCCTAACGATCTTTCTTCTCTTATGGAGTCCCCTACTTCTATTTGGCCATTCTTGCGACACACAGCCTTTGAGTTTTGGAGTAAGCACTTCATTGCAGTTACTATTCCAGGTTCATAGAGGGAGAGTGTTTGTATAGCTGCCATGCACGGATATTGGCAAGCAGTGATGACTTCATTTGAGAAAGAGTTGTTGGGCAATCGTGGGTTTTCTCTTATTCCTCTTGTTAGGCTAGGTGCAATTGTTTCCTCCAATCCTTGATTAATCTTGCCTTTTAAGTCTGTATTAGCATATACTAGGATGCAGAGTCAGTCTGCCATATTTGAGTGGGTTGAGGAAGAGAGAGGGTGGTTCTGGCATGTCAGTGATTACCCCGCGGGTTGGGAGAAGAGGGTAAAGGTGACTAACATTTCTGTGCTTGTGATGAAGAGCTCTACCAAGTCTAAGTTTGCAAAGAAGAAGAAGGGTGATGATTCTTCTGAGACTTGTTTGGACATCGTACCTTTTGAGAGCGACCTTCCTCATATGGGTAACATAGTTTTAGAGAGCTCTACTCCTCTTTCTACTTGTACCCGTTCTAGCAGGTGCCTTGCTGTAGGCAAGTTTAGGCCTACTGTTCTGCGGCTATCTACTGATGCTCCTCATTCTAGTAGGACTTGAGGCAACAAAAAGAAGTCCTTTCCTCCTCTCTAAGCAGAGAGTATGTCATCTCTAACCATTCTTTACCTTTATTATTTTTGTATAAGGCTCTTCCTGCGGCTAACTCCATATACTTGTTGGATCATTTCCTTCTTATCCCCCCCTTTTTTTGCAGTCTAAGTACAAGGAGGATTCATCTGCCACCCATCCTATTTCACTTAATGAGCCCAAGTTTGAGGTATGTCTCTTTCCTTTCCTTCTTCTTTCTCATTTTATTTTTTTTTATTTTTTTATTTTTATATATCATTAACCTTCTTCTTGTTCCCTAGGCCGAGCCCAAGCCTATCTCTGTATATCACCCCATAGCTGAGGAGATTTCTACCCCCATGGGCATACCTATGGAGGGTTTCTTTGACGGGGTTAATGTGGTATTTCCTGTGGTGGCTTCTGCCGCACAAGGAGTTCCTATTGAGGGGGTTAGTGAGACTGCTCTTATTCCTGCCGAGACACTTACTCCCCAAAAGAAGGCCATTCCCCCTACTGCTGCCCAGACTGAGGTTGCCTCTCCTGCCACACCTCTTGTTATCTCTACCAGTGATCCCTTCGCGGCTCTATCCTAGGCCGTGAAGGATGGCTCCTCCTTAGTGGTTACCCTTTCTTCCATCCCTAACTTTGCCACATGTGGGCCTGACGTGAACTTGTCCTCTGAGGGGTCTGAGGATATTCTTGAGGACCCTGATGACGAACCTACCATGAAGAAGAGGATTTCTGATTCTGCAGAAGAGGAGGGTGTGGACCACGAGGCTGAGTTGATGGGTATGTTTCTCCCTTATTTTTGTTAAATTCCCTTTTTCTTTTTCTTTTTCTTTTTTTATTTATTATTATATCCTTGTCCTCTTTTTTTCTCATTATGCGTATATATATATATATATATATATATATTCTATATATCCCTCTGATGTGGTCTCCCTTTACTTCACATGTCTGTTCCTATGATTGCAGGGACTTTTGAGGAGCCAAGGGTTGTGGTAGACACATCAATGCCTACTACCACTTCTCCTGCTGCACCTACAGTGCCTGTTCTTGCCGTTACTATAGCATTAATTTCTATTATTCCCACAGCCCCCATTCTCACAAATCCTAGTGAGTTTCTTCCTTCCCTTTTCTTTCTCATTCTTTCGTTCATAAATTCAATCTGCTTTACTTCATGATTTCTTATTTCACCCTTCATATCTCCCTTCAGGCTTGCTTACGACCACCCCTTCTTAGTTTGAGGTGGGCAGTAGTTTGTTAGGATACGTGCCCTTAAATCCTATTGTATGATGCTATGTATGACATTATGTATAACTTAATGTTATGATAAATAAAGTTGTTTTATTATTATCTAAAATAATGGTAACATGAATATCTGTACATTATCATATAGTCCATGAGATGCATATTATGTGATTTATGTGAAAAGTCACAGACGATATAGTCCACCACCCCTTCTCAGTTTGAGGTAGGGAGTAGTTTGTTAGGATGTGTGCCCTTAAATCTTATTATATGATACTATGTATGACATTAAGTATGACTTAATGTTATGATTAATAAAGTTGTTTTATTATTATATAAAATAATGGTAACATGAATATTTGGACATTATCATATAGGCCATGAGATGCATAATATGTGATTTATATGAAAAGTCACAGACGATATAGTCCATTGCCCCTTCTCAGTTTGAGGTGGGCAGCAGTTTATTAAGATGTGTGCCCTTAAATCTTATTGTATGGTGCTATGTATGACATTATGCATGACTTAATGTTATGATAAATAAAGTTGTTTTATTACTATCTAAAATAATGGTAACATGTATATTTGGATATTATCATATAATCCATGAGATGAATAGTATGCGATTTTGTGAAAAGTCACAGACGATATAAATAATAAGTTCTTTGTAAACTCAGAATTATAGTTTGTAGTCGGTGATGAAATTGGGCATTTCTTCTGCGAAGACTATAATATATCAATTAAGATGATTTGTCTTGATCATGGAAGTGGAGAATTTGAGTTAGTATGTTGATATGTTTTAAGAGTTAAGACATATTGAATTAGATCACTGTGAGATTTATTATTTTCTTAACGACTGTCAAATGAATAATAAATCTCATGATTTCTATTTGCATGAACTCTTAATCCTGAGCGAATAATGAACCTGATCATAAGGTGTAAATTGCTTTGATATATTAGGAATGAGATCTAAAGTTACGATCAAAACCTCAGTATGTTGGACAGCCACATTTAGTGTTGATGCAACATATATTCTCAATATAGAATTCATAATCTCTTAACGGAGATATAAAATATTCTCTTGAGATAAGTTTAATGGGTTTGGTTATTCAGAGTGTTAGGCCTAACCACTTTAGTAAGGAGTTACTAAAGTATATATTTATGAAATTGGATTTCTTAAATATATGATGAATAACTTAGAGGATTAAACCGGGTACTCAAGGATTAAGATGTAGTAATCTTCAAAGTGTCAGTCTACATTTATGACTTTGTATTATTACGAATATTTTATGAAGGGGTTGCATGTATAATAAAGTCTTGTGATATAATTTATTAATAAGGCTTAGAGTGCAATTATATTTATATCGTGATATTAATTATAATTAATAGTAACTTTAGATTTGTTAAGAGTTGACAGAAAAGCCCAAGGCCTATTGAAGCTAGTGTCTTATTGGTCCCTTTTGGTCTCACTCTAAGCCACAGACTAAAGCCCAATTAGAAAGGTCTAATAGGCCAGCCTAATTAGATAATCAATTAGTTATAGAGGGAGAAACATACATAATTTTTTATAAGAGAAAAAGAAAAAGAGACATGATTGTGGATGGTGTGTATGTGTGAGTGAAGCTACTCAATTATTCTACCTTGAAAACTGATTGAGAGACCACACTTCTTGGGCATAAAGTGGAATTGGAGTGAAGATTAAAAGTGTTCCCAAGTACTTCAAATCTTTTGTTTTGAATTTCTCCACACTAAGGTATGTTATCTTGTTCTTAAATTTTGAAATTTACATAGTGCATATTCTCAATCATGAATGAAATAGATCCATATTGGTTGCTTCTGTTGTGTGTTTTATATGAGATACAAAGATAGATTTTCCAACACAGTTCTACCATAGTTCCAGATCCAATGAGTGAGGCCGCAGCCTTCTTCACTCATTTTGACCAACATGAGGTCAATGACCTCGATTTTGCAGACTTTTGGGGTTCTGGGCCTCCCTATATTGACTTCCATGGCTTTAGGGTACTTGAGGATTGTGCTTCTCATCTGGAGGCGGTCTACAACAACCGTGGTGACTTCATGCAGGGATTCCACCTTGACCTTTCTACCAGGGAACACTTTTTGAAGCTGCTTGGGAGCGTGATGAACGGCATCAAGCATAATTTTGTTGATACTGTTTCTATCAAGAGGATCTTACAGTGAAGGACTGCAGTACAGGAGCTTGTTAGCGTGGGCTTTGCTGTGGAGTTCATTCTAGACCACTTTTATGAGATCGCCTGAGCCTTCTTTATGAGAAAGGTTCAGCCTACTGTTGATGCCATTAATACCCGTGTTGAGGTTTTGAGGAAGGAGGTGGCGGACTTGGAGGGTCGCTGTGAGCACTTTCTTTCTAGTATTGGAGGGTCCAACCGCTTTGGAGATCAAACCCTTATTTCTGGGCTTCATTGATGATGTAGCTTTCCTTTTTATTTTATCTATCTCTTTTAGCATACTTTATGTTTCATTTAGCACTTATTTGGCAAGTCCGACATGACTACCACAATTTGGGTTTGTAACTATGATGTTGTACTTTGTTCCTCTTTTGCTATTACTATGACATGGTATGTTTTTATAATTCTTCATACTTTTTCATTACAGCTTACTAAAAAGCATGTTACAATCTTGTTTTGTAACATAGTCGCTTGAAGGAAAAAGAAACATAAAACAAACTTAAGTAAAAGGGATGACTACATAACTTTTTCTTTTAAGCATAATAAAACTTCAGCCATTTTCCATTGATAGGATCCATTAGATCCTTGCCATCCATTTGGGCCAAACAGCAATACCCACTTGCATGTGCTTCTTTTATCACAAAGGATCCCTCCCATTTTGGTGAAAACTTAGAAGGTCTTGCCATACCTCACCTGACGTGGTCCGCTGCCTTTAACACAAGTTGTCCTTCTACGAACACCCTTTCTTTGGTCATTCTGCCATAGGCTTCAGTCATCCTTTGTCTGTATCTGCAGGTGCATTCTTGGGCCTCTTCCATATTTTCATCAAGCCCCTCTAGGTCTTCGCATCTTTCTGTCGCAAAGGCTCCTTTTTCTTTTTCTTTCTCTCGTATCTACATGACTCTTAAAGATGGAGTCATTACTTCTGCCAGGCTCATTACCTCTATCCCATATACCAAGGAAAAGGGTGAAAACTGTGTGGCTGACTTCGGTGAATTTTTGTAAGCCCAAAGAGCGTCTAGCAGGTGCACGACCCATCCTCCTATGTATTCTTGTCTCATTTTGCTGATGATCTTTATGAGGGTCTTGTTTGTCGCCTCTGTCTGCCCATTTCCTTGCGGATAGTATGGTGATGAACGATGGTGTTTGACTTGGTAGAATTCCAACATCTTCCTTACATCACTATTGACAAATGGCATGCCATTGTCGCTGATAAGCCTATGAGGTACCCCAAATCTCACAATTATGTTTTCTTTGATGAAGTTTGCTACTGCTCCTCCCGTGACTTTACGAAGTGGCACTACCTCTACCTATTTGGTGAAGTATTCTGTAGCCACCAAAATCCATATGTATCCATGTGATGATGGGTTAACTGACCCCACCAAATCAAGCCTCTAAGTATGGAAGGGCCATAGGGTAACCATACTGTATAAGTTTTGTCAATAAGTGTGAATCAAGTTGGCTTGTACTTGGCAGCTATGGCATCTTTTCACGAATTCTGCCATATCCTTTTTCATGGTGGGCCAGTAGTAACCCATTTGTAGTAGGCATCTATACAACTTCTTCTTCCCCGTTGTTCCCTACATTCTCTTGCATGCACTTCCTTTATCATATATCTTGCTTCCTCGGGGCCCAAACATCATAATGGGTCCCCATCATACCTTTTCTTGAAGAGGACCCCGTTGTATAAAAAGTAACGTGTTGCCAACCTTTTAAGCTTGTATCTTTCACTGTGCTTTTGGCGCAGAATACCTTCTGTCCAGTATTGTGTGAATGGGTTTCTCCAGTCTTCGTTGATGAATGTAGCACAACTTTCGTCTCTGTATGCTGTAAGCTGGCAGGTCTCACATTGGGTTTGGACCTGACTTGTGTCCATACCCATACTTGGCCAATAGAAACTTGCCCTTTGGAGTCTGTGATAAAGACTGACTTCTTTGCAGGATCTGCAGGTCTTGTCATGCACTTCTTTCAACTTTCTTTGGGCTTCCACTCATCCCACACATCTAGACAAGACCCCACCTGACATTCTGCGGTACAACTCTCCCTTTACCAAGGCATAGTCTTTTAACACCTTCAATTCTGCTGCGTCTTCTTCCTTCATCAAGGCCTTCTTTATAGGGATTCTCTAGTCATCTTCACATTGTTTATCTTGGAACCTTTCCTTCAGCGTCTTGATGATAGACTCCTTTCTCTTGCTGACTTCTATCTTGGCGCTATTTCCTTTAAAAATTATTTATGAGCCTAACGCGGCCAACGCATCCACATACCAGTTTTCTTTTCTTAGAGTGTGCTCTATTTCAAAAGTAGAAAACCTTTCCTCCATCTTCTGGGCTATTGTTCTATATGGGGTTAAACTGTGTTCCTTCAGGGAGAAGCTTCCTTTGGCCTGGTAGACTACCAGGTTTAAATCACCCATTACTTTTAAATGCTTGATCCCTATTTCAAGGGTTGTGGCTAACCTAGTCAAGTAGCCCTCATATTCTGCAATGTTGTTTGAACAAGGGAATTCCAATTTAAGTGAGAGTGCCACAGCTTTGTCTTCTTCATGATACAAGACTATTCCCATTCCTCTTGATTGGGTGGTAGAGGACCCATCAAACTTCATCACCCATTGCTCTCTGACTTCTTCTGCCATAACTACTTCTCTTGGGACCCCATCGTCTAGCGAGAATTCTTCTTCTCCTGGGAATTGCGCCAACAAATCGACTATAGCTTGGCTCTTCACTACTTTGGGTGTTCCCACTTTTAAGTTATTTTGCGACAATTGTAGCAACCACTAGGATATTCTACTAGAGAGAATCGGTTACCGTAGCAAAGCTTTAATTGTATAGGATTTAGTCATTAACCATACCTCGTAGGCCAAGAAGTAGTGGTGCAGTCTTTGTGAAGCGTACACTATGGCCAAGCATGCTCCTTCCGCTTTTGGATAATGAGTTTTTGCACACTCAAGGATGTGTGCCCTTAAATCCTATTGTATGATACTATGTATGACATTATGTATGACTTAATGTTGTGTTTAATAAATTTGTTTTATTATTATCTAAAATAATGATAACATGAATATTGGGATATTATCATAGTCCATGAGATGCATAGTATGTAATTTATGTGAAAAGTCACAGAAGATATAAATCACAAGCTCTTTGTAAACTCAGAATTGTAGTTCGTAGTCGGTGATTAAATTAGACATTTTCATTTGCGAAGACTATAACATATCAACTAAGATGATTTGTCTTGATCATGAAAGTGGGGACTTCTAGTTAGTATGTTGATATGTCTTAAGAGTTAAGACATATTGAACTAGATCGCTATGAGATTTATTATTCTCCTAACGATTGTCAAATGAATAATAAATCTCACGACTTCTATTTGCATGAACTCTTAATCTTGAGAGAATAATGGACCTGATCATGACGTGTAAGTTACTTTGATATATCAAGAGTGAGATCTAAAGTAACGGTCAAAATCTCAGTATATTGGGCAGCCACATTTAGTGTTGATGGAATATATATTCTCAAGATAGAATTCATAATTTCTTAATGGAGATATAAAATATTCCCTTGAGATAAGTTTAATAGGTTTGGTTATTCAAAGTGTTAGGCCTAACCACTTTAGTAAAGATTTACTAAACTCTATATTTTTATGAAATTGAATTTCATAAATATATAATGAATAACTTTAAAGGATTAAACCGGGTACTCAAGGATAAAATGTAGTAATTTACAAAGTGGCAGTCTACATTCATGACTTTGTATTACTACAAATATTTTATGAAGGGGTTGCGTGTATAATAAAGTCTTGGGATATAATTTATTAATAAGGCCTAAAGTGCAATTATATTTATATAGTGATATTAAATATAATTAATGGTAACTTTGGACTTGCCAAAAGTTGATGGAAAAGCCTAAGGCCCATTGGAGCTAGTGTCTTATTAGTCCTTTTTGGTCTCACTCCAAGCCACACACTAAAGCCCAATTGGAAAGGCCCAATAGGTCAGTTCAATTAGATAATTAGTTAGTTATAAGGGGAGAAACATACATAATTTTTTTTTAAGAAATGTAGAGAAAAAGAAAAAGAGAGAGAGTGAGGCACACTTTCATTCTCCCTTGAAAACTGATTGAGAGACCACACATCTTAGGCATAAAGTGGGATTAGAGTGAAGATTAAAAGTGTTTCCAAGTACTTCTAATCTTTATTTTGAATATCTCCACACAAAGGTGCGCTATCTTGTTCTTAAATTCTGAAATTTGTATAGTGCATGTTATCAATCATTAATGAAATAGATCCATTTTTGTTGATTCCACCGTGTGTTTTGTATGAGATACAAAACTAGATTTACCAACATGCGTATCATCTTGCCATTCAATCTCCCTTTCACGCACTAGTGGTAGGTGGACGGGACTAATCAGTGCTTATGCAACCATGGCCTCCCTAGAGGCACGTGATACGAGACCTCTATTTTTACCACATGGAACTGAGATATGGAAGCTATGAGACCCACCTTCAGAAATAGCTGGATGTGGCCTACGGTGTATTCTCCCCTTCACTTAAATCCCATTACTTCCATCGGGCACCCTTGAATCTTCCTCTCTAAAATTCGCGTCACTTGTATGGTGCTCAAGGGAATGAGATTTACAGAAGCGCCTGTATCCACCAAGGCTCTCTTGATGGTGATTTGGTATATAGACGCCGCTAAGTAAAGGAGCCTCTTGTGATCTGAGTACCTCACCTCTATATTTTCATCATTGAAAGTGATCTAACTTGATTCCTACAAGAGAGCCCTATCACCTGCAGCTTCTACTGTTAGGCATTCTATTCCTGCCTTAGAGGCAATGCTCACCAGGGCTTTCGTGGCTATCGTTCACTCTTTCACTGTAAGCCCCAATTGGTCAAATAAATTTATGAACTTGGAACTCTTCTATAAGGTGGTGATCGCTACGATAGGTAGGGTAGGATTCTCTTCTTCGTCCTCCCCTAGATCTGCACAAATCACAATCGCTGCTACACCATTCCCTTTATGGTTTAAGAGTGGGTTTCTTTGAACTTCTGGTTGGGACAACTCCAGAGTCCCTTCCTTGATCCTATAGTGTACCAATTTGCGGAGTGCCCAACATTCTGCAGTAGGGTGTTGCACATAGTTGTGTAGGCGGCAGAAGCATGGGTCCTTTCACTCATCTTCTGTGGGCTCTCTAGAGACCTGATTAGGCTTGAAGACCGCATCCGCTATCCATTTTTTTAGGAGCACATCTAACTCCTTTGGGGTGCAAGGCAGTGGTGGAGGGGTATCGTACTCCCTCCTGTCAGCTTTCCTTTTTCTTTCGCTAGTGGACACCGCCATGGCCTGTGGGGCATTTCTTTTGTCAGAGCTTGGCCTTATTGACTGAGCAGTCTTTCTAGCCTTTTGTAACAACTACACAAACTAGGAGATTTCCAAGCTTTCCAAAATGACTCTGTACTTCATGATCATGTTTGTCATACACATTTCTACTAATGTCTTTTCCTCACAATGGTCATAACAGTCAAGTGCTATGCCTCTGGACCTTTTGATATACTCCATTAAATCCTCACCACTTCTTTGCTTGGTTGCTTGCAAGGTCGTAAGCTTTACCGTTTCTTTTCCATGGAAGTATTAGTGCAAAGTACATCTACCATGTCATCCCAAGTCGGGATTGAACTTGGGTTTAGACTGATGTACTAGGTACAAGCACGATCACATAGTGATTTAGAAAATTCTCAAAGACATAAGTCCTCATTTACTGCGTAAGGGCCAAGAGTGTCAATAAACTTGCTTACGTGCTCGACAACACTTCCTTTCCTGCCATTATACTGTGCGAAAAATAGTAGTTCATACATCTCAGGGTATGGTTTGCTGAGCACCCTTAATGGGTAAGGAGGTCTTCGTGCATAAAATCTCTCTTTTGGCCTCTAGCCCTCTCCTACTCTAAGAGAGCCGCTACTTCAACCATAGTGATGTAACGTTGTCCCGCATTCTGTAGAGCACCTCCAATCGGTGTTTCCTCTTTGTCTACCACATGCTCTAGGACATGCTGGCTCCTATTCTTTTGTGTCTTATCTGTCTTCAACTAACAAATTTCCTCCATCATCTACTGCTGCGAATGTTGCAGTGCCTGCAGCGCCTCAACAAAAAACATTGGCATTGTCAGTGGGTATCCTTGGCTGTGGTTGGGGTTCAGCCCTCATTATGTTGGAGCCTTCCGCTTGGTTAGGTTACTGTTGGTGAGGCGTTGTTGGCCTAGACTCTGCCTGTGAGGGCACGACACTTATGTTTCGCATTGTCATGGATTTTAGAGGCATTTGTTTATGGGGGCTTTTGTCTTTTTATCCCGTTCTGTCTCCCAACTCCCTAGTAGAGTCGTCAATTTAAATGTGGTGAGCCTTTTTGTAATTTTTGGGCTGGATTTCCTCCTGCTATACTAGGCCCGAGTATCCTGGATAAGAGAGTCGGGACCAGTCCAATTGCAACTCACTTTGGTCCGGCTTGTGCACAAACCATGCCTCCATTTACCGAAACTATTGTCACATGCCCACGGTAGGCGAAATTGCCACAGAAGGAGGTTGTGGCGGAATGGGTGCAACAAAACAATGATGAGCAAGATACGTTATTGTTAGACAAACTAAATAAACAGTCTTTTGCTAAAATAAAGGAAAAGAACAAGTTGCAAGAGTAATAATAAATGTAGAAGGAGAAGATATAACCGTTAGGATGTGTGCCCTTAAATCCTATTGTATGATACTATGTATGACATTATATATGACATTATGTATGACTTAATGTTATAATTAATAAAATTGTTTTATTATTATCTAAAATGATGTTAATATCATATAGTCCATGAGATGCATAGTATGTGATTTATGTGAAAAATCACAAAAGATATAAATCACAAATTCTTTGTAAACTCAAAATTATAGGTCATTGTCGGTGATGAAATTGGGCATTTCATCTGCGAAGACTATAACATATCAATTTAGATGATTTGTCTTGATCATGGAAGTGGAGACTTCTAGTTGGTATGTTGATATTTTTTAAGAGTTAAGACATATTGAATTGAACTGCTGTGAGATTTATTATTCTCCTAACGACTATCAAATGAATAATAAATCTCACAATTTCTATTTGCATGAACTCTTAATCCTGAGAGAATAATGGACCTGATCATGAGGTGTAGGTTGTTTTAATATATCAAGTGTGAGATCTAAAGTCACTCAAAACCTCAGTATGTTGGGCAGCCACATTTAGTGTTGATGGAACATATATTCTCAAGATGGAATTCATAATCTCTTAACGAAGATATAAAATATTCCTTTGAGATAAGTTTAATGGGTTTGGTTATTAAAAGTGTTAGACCTAACCACTTTAGTAAGGAGTTATTAAAGTATATATTTAGGAAATTGAATTTTATAAATACATGATGAATAACTTAAAAGATTAAACTAGGTAACCAAGGATTAAGATGTAGTAATCTTCAAAGTGGCAGTTTACATTTATGATTTTGTATTACTACGAATATTTTATGAAGGAGTTGCATGTATAATAAAGTCTTGGGATATATTTTATTAATAAGGCCTAGAGTGCAATTATATTTATATAGTGGTATTAAATATAATTAATGGTAACTTTGGACTTGTCAAGAGTTGACAGAAAAGCCTAAGGCCCATTAGAGCTAGTGTTGTATGGGTCCCTTTTAATCCCACTCCAAGTTACACACTAAAACCCAATTAGAAAGGCCCAATAGGCCAGACCAATTAGATAATCAGTTAGTTATAAAATGAGAAACATATAAAATTTTTTATAAAAGAAAAAGAGAAAGAGACATCATGAATGGTGTGTATGTGTGAGTGAAGCCACTTAATTATTCTCCCTTGGAAACTGATTGAGAGACTACACTTCTTGGGCATAAAGTGGAATTGGAGAGAAGATTAAAAGTGTTCCCAAGTACTTCAAATCTTTTGTTTTGAATTTCTCCACACCAAGGTATGCTTTATTGTTCTTATATTTTGAAATTTACATAGTGCATGTTATCAATCATGAATGAAATAGATCCATGTTTGTTGCCTCCACCGTGTGTTTTGTATGAGGTACAAAACCAGATTTTTCAACAATTGGTATAAGAGCCAGGTTCTTATATCATGATTGTATAGCATGTGATTGGATTTTAGAATTAAAGACAAACGTTTTCTTGATCATATTGGGTTCACACCAAGGATGTATATTCTTTTGGTTCGTTCGAAGTGGTCTATGATTACAAAGAATTGTGTTGTGTTATAATTTAATTGCCAAGGAGATATAGTTATTGAATTATATATCAATAACTGTCATGTGGGTTACTTTAGTTATTGTACAGCTTGGCTATGTTTAGACAATTGAATTTTATTGCCTTGATGGATTGGTTGATATATTATATATATGAGTTTTGCATCGATTGTAATGCTTGCATGAACCATGTTGATTGCATCACTTGGTTTGATATACATCGAGTAACTGTCATGTGGCTTGGAAGAGTTGAATCCGTATATTTTATAAAGGATTCATCTAATTCATTTATATATATATATATATATATATATGGGTTCATATGCATTCGGATTATTGATATAAGGTAGTAATACAATGTTTCTAGCATGTGTTATATGCCTTGGATGTCTTGGATCCGTATATTAAAGTGTGTTTCATATATTGCCATTTTATGGAGATCCATGTATATACATGCTATGCTATCTTGTTAATGCTAGGATTATGAAATTTATTCCCAATGAGATTAGGATTATGTTTTTAAAGTGTCTAGTATTATTCTGGTTCTTGATCTTAAAAACCTTTAATTTAATACATCTAGTGAGAGAGAGATATAAGAGTTGGATCTCACGGCCTCTATTATCAGTTTATAGTAGTGTGGGTAAACACCTCGTCTTGGTGTATACACCTCTCGATCCCAAAAGAGTGTTTACTTCATAGTATTACAAGATTGAACTTACCCGTTTAAAGTAGTGTAGACAAACACCTCGTCTTGGCATATATGCCTTGCGATCCCAAAGGAGGGTGTTTTGTTCCATGGTACTACAAGTTTAAACATTATAAGGGAGATGAAATGTGGCTACACATGATTCTAGATAATGGTGTACACTAGACTAAGTGTAATGTTAACCTCCTAAATGAGCTATGTCATTATTACTTAGAGGCTAAAGGTAATACGGCATATTATTAATATTTGATAAGAGTTATCATAATAGCACTAATAATAAGAATAGTTCTCAACCGATTAATGTGTTTATAATAAACTTGCTACCAAGGAATTATAGACATGGATTGGGTTGTCATTGCATATATTATTTTATGCTTTTATTAAGGTTCAATATTATATACTTATATGCTAAATTGATAATATCTAGTTTATTTATTATATTCATATTTATTATTTTTAGATTTAAATCATGGATCCAACTATGTTGACTAGAAGAGAAATTTGAATATTGTTCTTATAGCTGAAGAGTACAAATATGAGCTTACTCAACCATGTTCTAGCTTTCCTTCATTAGATTCTCCTTTTGAGGAAAAACAGCGATATGATCGTTAATAGAAATTTAATGAGATGTCTAAGTGCGATATCCTAGCATCTATTTCAAATGTTCTATAACATCAAATGCAAGATGTAGAACTTGCTTCGAACATAATGCTAAGTCTAAAGGAGATGTTTAGTGAGTAAAGCCGTTTTACAAGACAGGAAACTATGAGGCAGATTTATAATATCAAAATGGCTGAAGGTACTTCAGTGAGGGAGCATTGTCTTAGGATGATCTCTAATCTAAAAACATTAGAAGTTTTAGGTGCCGATATTGATGGAGAATCTCAAGTGGATATGATACTCCAGTTACTACTGGAATCATTCAAGGAATTCAAACTTAATTATAATATGAATAAAAAGATTTATTTTTTGTCTGAATTGATGAATCAATTGGTAGGGGTGGAAGGCATCCTTGGTACTTTTAGTGTTGAAGCCAATGTTAGTAAAGCTTCTATTTCTCAACCTAAGTCGAAAGGCAAGGGTAAGAAGAAGAAGAAGAAGAAGAAGAAGAAGAAGAAGAAGAAGAAGAAGAAGAAGAAGGACTTCACCAAGCAAGATGGTAAACAAATTACCTTGGGAGTTGCCAACAAAGGAAGAAAACCAAAGGAAAATGTTCCCATTGTGATGAGAAAGGACATTGGAAGAGGAATTGTCCAATTTTCATAGCTGCCGAGAATAAGGGTATGAAAAGTTCATTCATTCTTGAAATATGTTTAGTACAGAATCCCACGAATTTTTGGTGTGTGGATTCAGTTATACTAATCATATCAGCAATACTTTGCAGGGGTTCCAAGATACCAAAAAGCTAAATGAAGGGGAATTATCTCTTACTTTGGTTGATGGGAGCAAGATTCCAGTTGTAGCTGTTAGAGTGTTTAATTTATACTTTAATTCTAGAGTTTTAATATTGGAAGACTGTTTGTATGTACCTAAGGTTCGTAGGAATTTAATTTCTGTAACTTATTTAGGTAAATATGGATATTGTGTTATCCTGAAAGACAATGTTGTAATAAAGAAGGATAAAATGTTAATTTGTTCTGGTAATATTGTGGATGATCTTTGTATTTTAACTCCTGATAAGCATAAATTATACAATTTTGAATTAGCTCTCCTGTAAAATCATTAAAGAGAAAGTTTCCTTCTACTAGTGATGCATATTTTTGGCATTTGCGTTTGGGTCATATTAATTCAAATAGGATTCAAAGACTAATTAAAGATAGACTTTTACAGCCCATGAACTTTGATGGATTTCCAATTTGCGAATCTTGTTTGGAAGGTAAAATGACTAAACGACCTTTTAATGCAAAATGTAGAAAAGCCCAAGAGTTGCTTGAATTAGTTCATACAGATGTATGTGGTCCTATGTCAACCCAAGCAAAAAGAGGTTATGAGTACTTCATCACTTTTACGGACGATTACTCGAGATATGGTTATGTGTACCTAATGAGACAGAAGTTCGAAACCTTTGAGAAGTTCAAAGAATTTAGAGCTGAAATTGAGAATCAATTGGATAATCACATAAAGGTCATTCGATCTGATCGAGGTGGCGAATAACTTCTTGGGGATTTTAAGGATTACCTAATTCGAAATGGGATTGTATCCCAATTGACTGCACCTGGAACTCCTCAATAAAATGGTGTACCGGAGAGAAGGAATAAGACTCTTTTGGAAATGATTAAGTCCATGATGAGTTACTTAACTTTACCAATTTTTTTTGAAGGTATGCCTTAGATACAACAATACATCTTTTGAATTTAGTTCCATCAAAATCCATTCCCAAAACACCCATGGAATTATGGAGTGGGTGTAAACCTAGTATGAGATATCTCCATATTTGGGGTTGTCCAACACGTGCTAAAGAAGAAGCCCGATAAGTTGGAACCAAAATCAAAAGTATGTTTGTTTGTGGGTTATCCAAAAGAAACTAGGGGTTATTTATTCTATAGTCGAAGTGATAACAAAGTTTTTGTTAGTACAAATGCAAAATTTTTGGAAAATGACTATATAAATAATTTTACTCCTAAAAGTAGAGTTGTATTGGTTGAAATGAATGAACTTGTAAATGAACAATCAATAGATGAAACTAGGGATGATGTGGTTATATTCGATATAACACAAGATGCTACTCATGAGATGATAAGTACAGAGGTGCCTCGTCGTAGTGGGAGAATTTTTCAGCCTCCTATAAGATTTATCAGTTTGGGAGAAACTTATGAAGCTATCCTAGAAGAGGCTGAATCGGATCCCTACACTTATGAAGAGGCAATGAATGATATAGATGCACATCATTGGGTCTAAGCTATAAAATCTGAATTGAATTCTATGTATTCCAATCATGTATGGGATCTTGTAAGGGCACCTAATGGCATTAAACCTGTTGGTTGCAAATGGATTTACAAGAGGAAGAGAGGGATAGATGGAAAGGTTGAAACCTTTAAAATAAGACTAGTGGCGAAAGGGTATACACAAAAAGAAGGTATCGACTAAGATGAAACTTTTTTGTCAGTAGCCATGCTTAAATCTATCAAAATTCTCTTATCCATTGCTACTCATTATAATTATGAGATTTGGTAAATGGATATCAAGACTGCATTTCTTAATGGCAATCTTGAAGAAGAGATCTACATGGTGCAACTGAAAGGTTTCATAGCAAAGAACCAAGAGCATATGGTATGCAAGTTGAAAATGTCCATTTTTGGACTTAAGCAAGCATCTAGATCATGGCACATCAAATTTGATCAAGCGATCAAATCATTTGGTTTTAAACAAAATCTTGATGAACCATGTGTGTACAGAAGACATCGAGACAAAGTAGTAACGTTCCTAGTGCTTTTTGTTGATGATATTCTACTCATTGGAAATGATGTAGGGGTAATGTCATTGGTAAGGTTTAGTTGTCAAGCCAATTTGAAATGAAAGACTTGGGTGAAGCTAACTTTATTCTTGGGATTAAGCTTTGGCGAGATCGCAAGAATAAGATATTAGGTTTATCACAAACTAGGTATATAGATAAGGTTCTAGAATGGTTTAGCATGGAAAACCCCAAGAAATGATTACTTCCTTTTAGACGTGAAGTTCCTCTGTCTGATGACCAAAGGCCTAAGGCTCTTGAGGAAGAAAATATAATGAGAAAAGTTCCTTATGCTTTTGTAGTGGGAAGTCTTATGTATGCCATGTTATGTACTAGACTAGATATCTGTTATTTAGTTGGCATGGTCAGCCGATATCAATCAAATCTAGGACTTAAACATTGGTAAGCTGAAAAACATATTCTCAAGTATCTACAGAGAACGAGAGATTATATGTTTGTTTACAATAGTGAGGATTTGATTCCTATTGGTTATACAGATTCACATTTTTAGTTAGATCTTGATTTTAGAAAATCCACTTCAAGTTGTGTGTTCACCTTGGGAGGTAGAGCCATAAGTAGGAGGAGTGTTAAGCAATCTTGTATTACGGACTCCATCATGGAAGCTGAATATGTTGCTGCTTGTGAGGTAGCAAAGGAAGCTGTTTAGCTCAAAAAATTCCTTTTTAATCTTAGTGTTGTGAGAATGGAGCAAGTTCCCATCACATTGTTTTGCGACAATAGTGGAGTAGTTGCATAATCCAAAGATCTAAGGAATCACAAGAAAGGAAAGCACATTGAGAGAAAGTATCACATTATTCAAGACTTTGTTGCTCGAGGAGATGTAGTAGTAGCAAAGACTGATAGTGCAAGTAATCTAGTGGATTCCTTTACCAAAACCTTGCCCCAAAGGACTTTTGAGTCACATTTGGAGGGAATGGGAGCTGGATTAGTGCATAATAGTATTTAGGACAAGTGGGAGATTGTTAGGATGTGTGCCCTTAAATTCTATTGTATGATGCTATGTATGACATTATATATGACTTAATGTTATGATTAATAAAGTTGTTTTATTATTATTTAAAATAATGGTAACATGAATATTTGGACATTATCATATAGTTTATGAAATGCATAGTATGTGATTTATGTGAAAAATCATAGAAGACATAAATCACAAGTTCTTTATAAACTCAGAATTATAGTTCGTAGTTGGTAATGAAATTGGGCATTTCATCTGCAAAGACTATAATATATCAACTAAGATGATTTGCTTTGATCATGGAAGTGGAGACTTCTAGTTGGTATGTTGTTATGTTTTAAGAGTTAATACATATTGAACTGGACCACTATGAGATTTATTATTCTCCTAACGACTATCAAATGAATAATAAATCTCACGATTTCTATTTACATAAACTTTTAATCTTGAGAGAATAATGGGTCTAATCATGAGGTATAGGTTGCTTTGATATATCAAGAGTGAGATCTAGAGTCACTATCAAAACCTCAGTATGTTGGGCAGCCACATTTAGTGTTGATGGAACATATATTTTTAAGATAGAATTCATAATCTTTTAACAAAAATATAAAATATTCCTTTGAGATAGATTTAATGGATTTGATTATTCAGAGAGTTAAGCCTAACCACTTTAGTAAGGAGTAACTAAAGTATATATTTATGAAATTGAATTTCATAAATATATGATGAATAACTTAAAGGATTAATTTGGGTACTCAAGGATTAAGATGTAGTAATCTTTAAAGTGGCAGTTTACATTTATAATTTTATATTACTACGAATATTTTATGAAAGGTTTGCATGTATAATAAAGTCTTGGGATATAATTTATTAATAAGGTCTAGATTGCAATTATATTTATATAGTGGTATTAAATATAATTAATGGTAACTTTGGACTTGTCAAGAGTTGACAGAAAAGCCCAAGGCCCATTGAAGCTAGTGTCTTATTGGTCCTTTTTGGTCCCACTCTAAGCCATATACTAAAACCCAATTAGAAAGGCCCAATAGGCCAGACCAATTGGATAATCACTTAGTTATAGAGGGAGAAATATACAGAATTTTTTATAAGAGAAAAAGAGAAAGAAACATCATTGTGAATGGTGTGTATGTATGAGTGAAGCCATTCAATTATTCTTCCTTGGAAACTAATTGAGAGACCACACTTATTGGGCCTAAAGTGGAATTAGAGTGAAGATTAAAAGTTTTCCCAAGTACTTCAAATCTTTTGTTTTGATTTTCTTCACATTAAGGTACGCTATCTTGTTCTTATATTCTGAAATTTACATAGTGCGTATTATCAAACATGAATGAAATAGATCCATGTTTGTTGCTTCTGCTGTGTGTTTTGTATAAGATATAAAACCAAATTTTCCAACAATAGCAATAATTAGTAAAGTCAAAGAAGAATATGACTAGTTTGCCACATTTAGTTTAGTTGCGGGGCTATGGCCAAGGAAAGAACCATTTCTTCAATGTAGGTAACCTTGTAGGAGCATCTTGCCACAGAAATTACACACTTTTAGGGGGCGGACCTGAATGGCTTGTGACCAAAAGTATTTCTTAACAGAGGGCAAGCTTTTAAGAGGAAGAGAAGGAGAAAACCCATTGGTGCATGCTTGCCATTCTATTCTCTCTTGCTATTTTTTCTTTTAACATTCTGTTTTTTTTTCCCCTTTTTTTTCTGTTTCAATTCTCCATTTTTGTTTTCTCTATTTTCTCTAGTGCTTTCTTGTATGCCGTGACTGTGATAACTCTTGTGGTGATTGCTACTGTTGCCTCCCTCTACTGTGCATTGCAAGACTCTTTATATACTGCCTGTTGCGATTGTTTCTTTACCATTTTACCCCTTAACAACCTTGGTCTAGTGTGGGTGTCCTTACCGACCACCACTGGTTTGTCAGTGTCCCAGCCACCACCACTTACCTATACTGAATATGACACTCCCCATTACCAGACAAAGAATGTTATTTTGTTCGTTGACTCATCGTGGCCTTTTCATCTGCAACGGTGTGGGTGTTCTCCCTTCCTATCCCTCATGGCATGCACCTAATGGTTCTAGCTCATTTTCTCTCTTTTGGGTGGTATGTCATCGTTGCAGGACATTTCTCCCAAAATAGCTTGAGTAGGAACCCCAGAATAGGCTTCCCTTTCTCCCCACCTCTAAACCATACATTCTCTTACCTCTGACCCATGGCCCATCACTCCTGTATTGGTTGGGTACAGGCTGGTAGGGCCTGGGTCTTGCACGTGCTCCACTTCTTGTGTACGTCTGAACCTATTTGTTGCTCATGTGTTTGTCGTGGTCTGTGGCTCATTTGTGCATTTTGCCGCCCACCCTTGACCTCTTATGGCATGAACCGTTTAGTCTTTCATTTTTTATTGGTCTGTTTCTTTCCAAGGGCTAGGCCTTGCTTGGGATTCTCCTTTTAGCCCATTTCTTGCTTCACTCGTAGTCTTGTTACCGTTACTGCCACACTATTCTGCTATTCTTGCCAAGGTATTATTGGACCCATGTTTGTTGGGCCTACTGCCCAACCTTCTTACAATGACTCCGTATGGTCATTCAATTGGATAAATACATATTTGTATCATAGACAAACCATATGCAGTGGAAAAATTGCGGATCTACTTCATTTGTAAATGTTAACATGTACTATGTAAGTTTCAGAATTTAGGAACAAGAGAGTGTACCTTGATACGGTGAATTTCAAAATTCACGAAGATCAAATGCACTTGGGAACACTTTTAATTTTCACTCCAATTCCACTAACATTCAAGAAGTGTGGCCTCTCAATCAATTTTTCAAGGGAGAATGTCAAAGTGTCTAACACTACTTACACACTCTTTCACAATAGTGTTTTATTTATTTTTATAAAAAAAATTCTGTATGTTTCTCCCTTTGTATCTAACTGATTATCTAATTGGGCTGGCCTTTTGAACCTTTCTAATTAGGCTTAAGTGTGTGGTTTGGAGCGGGACTAAAAGAGACTAATAAGACACTAACCTCAATGGGCCTTAGGCTTTTCTATCAACTCTTGACTAGTCTAAAATTACCATTAACTATATTTAATACCACTATATAAATATAGTTTCATTCTAGGCCTTATTTATAATTATATCCTCAGACTTTATTATACATGCAACCCATTCATAAAATATTCGTAGTAATATAAAGTCATGAATGTAAACTGCCACTTTGTAGATTACCACATCTTAATTCCTTGAGTACCTGGTTTAATCCTTTAAAGTTATTCATCATATATTTATGAAATCCAATTTCATAAATATATACTTTAGTAACTTCTTACCAAAATGGTTAGGCCTAACACTCTGAATAACCAAACCCATTAAACTTATCTCAAGGGAATATCTTATATCTCCATTAAAAGACTATGAATTCCTTCTTGAGAATATATGTTTTATCAATACTAAATGTGGTTACCCAACATACTGAGATTTTAACCGTTACTTTAGACCTTACTCTTGATATATTAAATCAACCTATATCTCATGATCAGGTCCATTATTCTCTCAGAATTAAGAGTTCATGTAAATAGAAGTCGTGAGTTTATTACTCATTTGACAGTCGTTAGGAGAATAATAAATGTTACAGTGGTCTAGTTCAATATGTTTTGACACTTAAAACATATCAACTAGAAATCTCCATTTTCATGATCAAAATAAATCATCTTAGTTGAAATGTTATAGTTTTCGTAGATGAAATGCCCAATTTCATCACCAACTATAAACTAAAATTCTGAGTTTACAAAGAATTTGTGATTTATATCTTTTGTGACTAAATCACATAAATCACATACTATGCATCTCATTGACTATATGATAATGTCTCAATATTCATGTTACCATTATTTTTAGATAATAATAAAACAACTTTATTAATCACAACACTAAGTCATACATAATGTCATACATAGTATTATACAATAGGATTTAAGAGTACACATCCTAACAATCTCCCACTTGCCCTAAAGATTATTGTGCACTAATTTAACTCTCATTGCCTCAAAATGTGACTCAAAGTCCTTTGGGGCAAGGCTTTGGTGAAGGGATCTACTAGATTTTTTGCACTATCAATCTTTGCGACTACTACATCTCCACAAGCAACATTGTCTAGAATGACGTGGTACTTTCTTTCTATGTGCTTTCCTTTCTTGTGATTCCTTCGATCCTTTGATAGTGCAACTGTTCCACTATTGTCGCAGAACAATGTAATAGGAACTTGCTTAATTCTCACAACACCAAGATCAGAAAGGAATTTCTTGAGCCAAATAACCTCCTTTGCTGCTTTACAAGTAGTAACATATTCAGCTTCCATGGTGGAGTCGGCAATACAAAATTGCTTAACACTCCTCCAACTTATGGCTTCACCTCCCAAAGGAAATACACAACCTGACTAGGATTTTTTGAAATCAAGATTCGACTGAAAATCTGAATTTGTATGGCCAATGGGAATCAAATCCTATCACTGATAAACAAGTATATAATTTCTCATTCTCCTTAGATACTTGAGAATATGCTTTACTCCTTGCCAATGTTTAGGTCCTAGATTTGATTGATATCGGCTGACCATGCCAATTGAATAACAAATATCTGGTCTAATACAAAACATGACATACATGAGACTTCCTACAGTAGAAGCATAAGTAACTTGTCTCATCATGTTTTCTTCCTCAAGAGCCTTAAGCCTTTGGTCATTAGACAGAGGAACTTCATGTTTAAAAGGAAGTAATTCTTTCTTAGAGTTTTGCAAGCTAAACCGTCCTAAAACCTTATCTATATATCCAGCTTGTGACAAGCCTAACATCTTATTCTTTCGATCTCGCCAAAGCTTGATCCCTAGAATATAGTTAGCTTCACCCAAGTCCTTCATATCAAATTGGCTTGACAACCAAAATTTAATTGATGACATTACCCCCTACATCATTTCTAATGAGTAAAATATCATCGACATAAAGCACTAGGAACATTACTACTTTATCTCGATGTCTTTTGTACACACATGGTTCATCAAGATTTTGTTCAAAACCAAATGACTTGATCAAATTTGATGTTCCATGACCTAGATGCTTGTTTAAGTCCATAAATGGACCTTTTCAACTTGCATACCATATGTTGTTGGTTTTTTGCAATGAAACCTTCCGGTTACAACATATAGATTTCTTCCTCAAGAGTGCATTTAAGAAATGCAATCTTGACATCCATTTTCCAAATCTCACAAGCATAATGAGCAGCAGTGGATAAGAGAATTCTGATAGATTTAAGCATGGCTACTGGTGAAAAAAATTTATCATAGTCAATGCCTTCTTTTTATGTATACCCTTTCGCCACTAGTCTTGCTTTAAAGGCTTCAACATTTCCATTTATCCCTCTCTTCCTCTTGTAGACTCATTTGCAACCAACAAGTTTAATGCTGTTAGGTGCCTTTACAAGATCCCAAACTTGATTGGAATACATAGAATCTAATTCAAATTTCATAGCTTGGACCCAATGATATGCATCTATATCACTTATTGCCTTCTCATAAGCGCAGGAATCCGATTCAGCCTCTCTTGAGATAGCTTCATAAGTTTCTCCTAAACTTATAAATCTCACAGGAGGCTGAACAATTCTCCCACTATGATGAGTCGCCTGTGTACTAGACATCTCATGAGTAGTATCTTATGGTGTATCTAATACAACCACATCATCCCTAGTTTCATCCATTGGTTGTTCAACTATAGGTTCATTTATTTCAGCCAAATCAACTTTACTCCTAGGATTAAAGTTATTCACATAATCATCCTCCAAGAATTTGGCATGAGTGCTAACAAATACTTTGTTATCCTTATGATTATAGAATAAATAACCCTTGGTTTCCTTTGAATACCCTAAAAACATGCATACTTCCATTTTTGCTTCCAACTTATCAGACTTCTCTTTCAACACATGTGCTGGACATTCCCAAATGTGGAGATATTTCATACTAGGCTTGCGCCCACTCCACAATTCCTTAGGTGTGTTAGGAACAGATTTTGATAGAACCAAATTTAAAATATGCATTGCAGTTTTTAGTGCATATCCCCAAAATGAAACTGGTAAAGTTGAATAACTCATCATGGACCAAACCATTTCTAAAAGAATCATATTCCTTCTCTTCGCTAAACCATTTTGTTGAGGAGTTCCAGGTGCAGTTAATTGGAATACAATCTCATTCTGAATTACTTAAACCTTGAACTTCCTAAGAAGGTATTCACCACCTCAATCCAATCAAATGGC
Organism: Castanopsis chinensis; assembly: GCA_032878915.1. NCBI lineage: Eukaryota > Viridiplantae > Streptophyta > Magnoliopsida > Fagales > Fagaceae > Castanopsis > Castanopsis chinensis. The sequence goes on from JAVQMG010000122.1 coordinate 25,172,686, forward strand.
CTTTATGCGTTTACCCATTTGATTCTCAACTTCAACCTTAAACTCTTTGACTTTTTCAAAGGCTTTAGGCTTCCGTCTCATTAGGTACACATAACTATATCTTGAGTAATCATCCATGAAAGTGATGAAGTACTCATAACCTCCTTTTGCTTGGGTTGACATAGGACCACATACATCCGTATGAACTAATTCAAGCAACTCTTGGGCTCTTCTACCTTTTGCATTAAAAGGTCGTTTGGTCATTTTACCTTCCAAACAAGATTCACAAACTGCAAATTCATCAAAGTCCATGGACTGTAAAAGTCCATCTTTGATTAGTCTATGAATCCTATTTGAATTAATATGACTCAAACGCTAGTGCCAAAGATATGCATCATTAGAAGGAAATGTTCTCTTTAATGATTTTACATGAGCGTTACTATCTAATTCAAAATTGTATAATTCATATTTATCAGGAGTTAAAATATAAAGACCATCCATAATATTGCCAAAACAAATAAACATTTTATCCTTCTTTATTACAACATTGTCTTTCAGGATAACACAATACCCATGTGTACCTAAATAAGTTACAGAAATTAAATTCTTACAAACATTAGGTACATACAGACAGTCTTCCAATATTAAAACTCTAGAACTAAAACATAAATTAAGCACTCCAACAGCTATAACTAGAATTTTGCTCTCATTTGCTAAGGTAAGAAACAATTCCCCTTTATTAAGCTTTCTGGTCTTCTAGAACTCCTGCAAAGAATTGCAGATATGATTAGTACAACCTGAATCCACACACTAGGAATCTGTAGGATTCTGTATCAAACATATTTTTAAGAAAAAATGTGCTTTTCATACCCTTATTCTTGGTAGCTTTGAAAATTGGACAATTCCCCTTCCAATGACTTTTCTTGCCACTATGGAAACATTTTCCTTTGGCTTTTTCCCTTGTTGGAAAATTCCAAGGCAATTTGTTTACCATCTTGCTTAGTGAATTCCTTCTTCTTCTTCTTCTTACCCTTGCCTTTTGACTCAGGTTGAGAAGTAAAAGTTTCACTCATATTGGCTTCAACACTAGAAGTACCAAGGATGCCTTCCACCGCTACCAATTCATTCATCAATTCAAACAGAGAATAAACCTTTTTGTTCATATTATAATTCAGTTTGAATTCCTTGAATGATTTCGGTAATGACTGGAGTATCATATCCACTTGGGATTCTTCATCAATATCGGCACCTAAAACCTTAAATGTATTCAGATTAGAGATCATTGTAAGACAATGCTCCCTCACTAAAGTACCTTCAGCCATTTTGGTATCATAAATCTGCCTCATAGTCTCTTGCCTTGCAGAATGGCCTTGCTCACCAAATATCTCCTTTAGACTTAGCATAATGTTTGAAGCTAGATCTACATCCTGCATTTGATGTTGTGGAATATTTGAAATAGATGCTAGGATGTAGCACTTGGCCATCTCATTAGATTTCTACCAACGATCATATCGCTGTTTTTCCTCAAGAGGAGCATCTAATGAAGGAAAGCTAGGACATGGTTAAGTGAGCACATATTTGTGCTCCTCAGCAGTAAGAACAATGCCCAAATTTCTTTTCCAGTCAACATAGTTGGATCCAATCAGTTTGTTTTGATTAAGAATAGTAACAAGTGGGCTAAATGATGTCATGATAAAATCTGAAAAACAATAAACATGAATATAATATATAAATTGGACATTATCAATTTAGCATATAAGCATATAATATGGAACCTTAATACAATCATAACATAATATAATATAATATATGTAACGATAACTCAATCCCATGTCTATAATTCATTGGTAGCAAGTTTATTATAAACATGATGATTAATTGAGAACTATTCTCATTATTAGTGCTATCATGATAAATCTTATCAAACACTAATAATATGTCGTATTATCTTTGGCCTCTAAGTAATAATGACATAACTCCTTTGGGAGGTTAACATTACACTTAGCCTAGTGTACACCATTATCTAGAATCATGTGTAGCCATATTTCATCTCCCTTTTAGTGTTTAAACTTGTAGTACCATGAAACAAAACACCCTCTTTTGGGATCGCGAGGCATATATGCCAAGACGAGGTGCTTGTCCACACTACTTTAAACTGGTAAGTTCAATCTTGTAGTACTATGAAATAAACACCCTCCTTTGAGATCGCAAGGCATATACGCCAAGACGAGGTGCTTATTCCACACTACTATGAACTAATAATCGAGACCGTGAGATCCAACCCTAGATGTTTTAAAATAAAGGTTTTTAATTTAAAACATGCGTAAACAAATTACACATAACCTTGCTCTTTATATATGTAAAAAACACTTAGAGAAAATTCTAGATCTTTAGTCCTCGATCAATCGAGAATGTACCTTGAACAATCGAGAAAAGTTCTGCCAGCTCGATTAATGATCGACAGATGCTCAATCAATCGAGAAAAATTCCGTGAAGCTTGATCGATGATCGACAGATCCTCAATCGGTCGAGAAAACATCGGCCAGCTCGATCGATGCTTGATAGATTCTCGATCAATTGAGGTTCGCGAATTTTGAATTTTTCAGAATTTTTCTAAGACAGTTTTTTTAACTTTTTATGAACAAAACAACCGTCATATGAACATAATGGACAGAGATTGATATCTAACTAAATGTCATTGATGCTATAGCCTTAAAATTCAATTTAACATACTTAAACTCAAATTTAAACAACATCATAACATTAATATTAGTTTTCATTAAACAATAATTTCAACAACCATGTAGAAAACTAATTTCTAACAACATGAAACTATTGTCACTAATTCCAAAACTTAAAACATGTTAAACAGATACAAAAATAAAGACCGCTCTGATACCAATTGTTGGATAAATACATGTTTGTATCACATACAAAACATATGCAGCGAAAAAATAACGGATCTACTTCATTCGTAAATGTTAACATGTATTATGTAAATTTCAGAATTTAAGAATAAGAGAGTGTACCTTGGTGTTGTGAATTTCAAAATTCGCGAAGATCAGAAGCACTTGGAGACACTTTTAATCTTCACTCCAATTCCACTAATGCCCAAGAAGTGTGGTCTCTCAATCAGTTTTCTAAGGGAGAATGTCAAAGTGTTTGACACTTCTTACACACTCTTTCACAATAGTGTTATATTTCTTTTTATAAAAATATTTTGTATGTTTCTCCCTTTGTATCTAACTGATTATCTAATTAGGTTGGCCTTTTGGGCCTTTCCAATTGGACTTAAGTGCGTGGCTTGGAGTAGGACCAAAAGGGACCAAGAAGACACTAGCTCCAATGGATCTTGGGCTTTTCTGTCAACTCTTGACAAGTCCAAAATTACCATTAACTATATTTAATACCACTATATAAATATAATTGCACTCTACGGTTTATTTATAATTATATCCCAAGACTTTATTATATATGCAACCCCTTCATAATATATTCGTAGTAATACAAAGTCATGAATGTAGACTGCCACTTTGTAGATTACTATATCTTAATTCCTTGAGTACCCCATTTAATCCTTTAAAGTTATTCTTCATATATTTATGAAATCCAATTTCATAAATATATACTTTAATAACTTCTTTCCAAAATGGTTAGGCCTATAACTCTGAAAACTAAACCCATTAAACTTATCTCAAAGGAATATTTTATATCTCCGTTAAGAGACTATGAATTCCATCTTGAGAATATATTAACACTAAATATGGCTGCCAACATACTGAGGCTTTGACCGTTACTTTAGATCACTCCTGATATATCAAAGCAACCTACACCTTATGATTAAGTCCATTATTCTCTCAAGATTAAGAGTTCATGTAAACAGAAGTCGTGAGTTTATTATTTATTGAACAGTCGTTAGGAGAATAATAAATCTCACAGTAGTCTAGTTCAATATGTTTTAACTCTTGAAACATATCAAAATACTAATTAGAAATCTCCATTTCCATGATCAAAACAAATCATCTTAGTTAATATGTTATAGTCTTCGCAAATGAAATGCCCAATTTCATCATCGACTATGAACTAAAATTCTGAGTTTATAAAGAACTTGTGATTTATATCTTCTGTGACTAAATCACATAAATCACATACTATGCATCTCATGGACTAAATGATAATGTCTCAATATTCATGTTACCATTATTTTTAGATAATAATAAAACAACTTTATTAATCATAATACTAAGTCATACATAATGTCATACATAGTATTATACAATAGGATTTAAGGGCACACATCCTAACACATTCATGTTACTTTGGGCTTTCTCAATCTGTTACATTGCTTGTGGGCTCCTTTGTCCCATTTCTTTCTCCTTGGGCATCATCGGCCCATTTCCTAATTCTATATTCCCATGGGCACTTTGCTAACTCTTTGGGGATTCCTTGGCCTAATTACTTTATCTGTCATCCTTAGGGCTGATAGGCTTTCCATTAACTCATTTCTTTCTTACTTCATTACAGTGGGCCTGCTGTGGCCTATTCTTGCTTTTCTTCATTACATAATGCCCATGGGTTTACTACTTCCTCCTTTGGGCTCCTTTGTGCCCGTTTGCTTTTCTTAAGACCCATTTATTTATTTTATGGGCCTATGATCCATTATTTCTACCATTAATAGCTTCTTCCTATCAATCCTCTAACTCTTTTCTTGCCCATATTATTGGGCTTCTTCCTCCTGACAGGCTTTTTTTATAAAAAAAAAAAGCCTCAACAATGGTTTACTAATGCATGCCCTAAGGGCATACATTAGTAAATCCTTAATAGAAATGGGCACGTGCTCTACTTTGTGATAATATTGGGACCGGTATCTAGTGTAGTTTTTTTATGATTCTAAAAGTATATGGTGTAGTTTTTCCTTGCTTATTATGGAAAAGCACTAGGTATACTCTATTGAAATAATCATACAATTTTGCATTTTGTAGATGTAAGGATATTTTTTTTTCTTGTGTTTTTGTTCTTACAAGACGTTGAGAACAAAGTAAATAATTAACAAAACAAAAGTAGCAATACGATATATGATAGATTAATACTAAAAAAAAACCAATCTAAAATTTTGCCACGTTTACACTTAAAAAACGATAAATTATATTGTTTCACAAAGTTAACACCATATGAGAGGCACAATTAAAAAACAATAAATTATATTGTTTTACAAGTTAAAGCACCATTTGATAGCCTTTTAGTATAAAAATAAAAATAATCGGTTAAAATAAAATTAAAAGGCTTGCAATACTTAAAAAAAAAAAAAAAAGCCAGGATAGAAAGAGAGAAGGAGACAGAGTTCGTAAGCCATCAACGTTCGTTCCCTCGCCAAACTTGGACCACCAGAACCACAAGCACATAGAGAAAAAAAATAATCTATGGAAATCCACATCGTTAGGCTATGTATCCGCCATCATCAGATCATCGGAACCGGCTCCAGTACATTTTACTCCATTTTTTTAGATTTGGGTATGAAATATTACTTTTTATTGAGTTTTTTTGTTGGATAGGTTTAGATTTGATTTTGGTTTGGATTCCTTTTTGTTTCAGGTTTTTGGTTTCTCCATGAAAATGTTTGTTTTCTCAATTTTCGACATTTTCTATTGTTTTTTTTTTTTCCTATTTTGGTTTGATTCTAGTTTTGTACTTCCATTTCTAAACTTAACAAAATAAAAAAGGTGAAAGGTTGTGACTTTAAAACATCAAGTGTTTCAATTTCATTCTTTGAATTCTATTTCATTTTTTTTCTTTTTTTCCTTCTTTCTTTAATCTTCAATCCTTTTATGATGGTTGCTATTGAAAGGAAGAGACAGAGTTATGTTCTATTTTTTTTTTTTTTGAAATTTAGGCATTGATTATGATATACACGTGGGTATTATTGTTCAATTGGTTATGATTTAGGTTTTTTGGTTAGGAATAGTTTTGTTTTGGGTATTTTGGATGGGAATCGATTTTGCATATTTGGGTTGTTTTGATTTTGGATTTCACCTTCTAATTCAGAGAAAGATGAAGTTTTGTTCTCCACACATCCTACACAATCAGTTATGAATGTATTTTAGCATCACTTATTATTATGTTTGAGAGTTTTACTTTGTTAATTTGCAAAATTTGTTAATATAACTTAGAGAGATGGCTAATCATGAACGAAGGAACTTGTGTGGAATGGTATGCAAGTGAGACACGCATATGTCAAGGTATAAAATATGTGTGTTTGAGATAGAGATGATACATTTATAATGTACTTTGTTACGATTTTGTGGACTTATGGGCTCTTTTGGAAGAGGAAGAAGAAAAAAACTGTAGTCTAAGTAATTCTGTAATGTTTGCCATTTGTTCAATATTATATTTGTAGAGAGGGAAAATTCCTGGCCTATAACAAGCTGACACGTCATGCCACCAAGTCCACAAAGTATGGATAATTACAAAGCATCGTATATTGCTACTAGAAATTTGCCAAATTCCATTAAGGTAAGAACATGAAAAGCATGCAAAATGCTAATCATATGTAGGCGCGTGTAAGCGAAGATACAAGCAAGTCGGCGCGTGTAAGCGATGACCCAAGCAATTGATGGAATCATTATACAGCGCAGCGGAAGAATAAATGTATAATGCGTAAACGGATCTACTTCATACATACAAGTTAACATGGGCTATTTAAGTTTCAGAATTAGAGAACAAGAGAGTGTATCTTGGAGCGGTGAATTTCAAAAACTTGAAGAATGGAAGCACTTGGGAATACTTTCAATCTTCACTCCAATTCCACTAACGCCCAAGATGTGTGGTCTCTAAATCAGTTCCAAAGGAAGAATGTCCAAAAGTGTCTAACACTTTACACCACTTCACACGAGTGTTCTTTCAAACTCTCTCAATTATCTTCAGAATCTCTACAGAAAATTCTGTATGTTTCTCCCTTTGTATCTAACTGATTATCTAATTGGGCTGGCCTTTTGGGCCTTTCCAATTGGGCTTAAGTATGTGGCTTGGAGTGGGACCAAAAGAGACCAATAAGACACTAGCTCCAATGGGTCTTGGGCTTTTCTGTCAACTCTTGACAAGTCCAAAGTTACCATTAACTATATTTAATACCACTATATAAATATAGTTGCACTCTAGGCCTTATTAATAAATTATATCCCAAGACTTTATTATACATGCAACCCCTTCATAAAATATTCATAGTAATACAAAGTCATGAAAGAAGACTGCCACTTTGTATATTACTACATCTTAATTCCTTGAGTACCCGGTTTAATCCTTTAAGTTATTCATCATATATTTATGAAATCCAATTCCATAAATATATACTTTAGTAACTCCTTACTAAAGTGGTTAGGCCCAACTCTCTGAATAACAAACACATTAAACTTATCTCAAGGGAATATTTTATATCTCCGTTAAGAGACTATGAATTCCATCTTGAGAATATATGTTCCATCAACACTAAATGTGGCTGCCCAACATATTGAGATTTTGACCTTAACCATAGATCTCACTCCTGATATATCAAAACAACCTACACTTCATGATCAGGTCCATTATCCTCTCAGGATTAAGAGTCCATGCAAATATAAGTCGTGAGTTTATTATTCTATTGACAGTCTTTAAGAGAATAATAAATCTCACACCGGTCCAGTTTAATATGTCTTAACTCTTAAAACATATCAACATATCAACTAGAAATCTCCATTTCCATGATCAAGACAAATCATCTTAGTTGATATGTTATAGCCTTCGCAGATGAAATGCCCAATTTCATCACCGACTACGAACTATAATTCTGAGTTTACAAAGAACTTGTGATTTATATCTTCTGTGACTAAATCACATAAATCACATACTATTGCATCTCATGGACTATATGATAATGTCCCAATATTCATGTTACCATTATTTTCAAATAATAATACAAATTTATTAACCAAAACATTAAGTCATACATAATGTCTTACATAATAAAATACATAGCATCATACAATAGGATTTAAGGACAAATATCCCAACAGTAATTTGGCGCGTGTAAGCGATGACACAAACAGACTAATCAAGCTGTGACATGTGTCACCAATCAGACTCTGCCATGTGTCACTCATATACTACCAAACTCTTATAAATAGAAGCCTTCCTAAGGCATTTGAACACACCAAAACATCGGAGGAAGAACCAGGAAGAGATCTTGAGTTTAAAAATTTAGAAGCTCTGCTGGAATCAAGCCCTGAAGCCTCCAGGAACTTCAAGAACTTCAACTTCAACTTCGAATAGGAAAAACAATCAAAGTGAAATCATCCAAATCATCCTCCTAGATCTCGAAGGTCACTGGAATCAAGCTCAAAAGCCTCTAGAAACCTCATAAATTACAAATCAGCGAAGCTCTACGGATTCAAACCTCCAAAACCCCGAAGAACTTCCACCACAAACCTTCGAATATGAAGAACATTCGAAGCTAAATAATCCAAACTACTTGTCTAGATCTCAGAGGTCACTAGAATCAAGCTCAAAAACCTCAGAAACCTCAACAAAACACAAATCAATGAAGCTCTAAGGATTCAAGCCTTTAAAGCCCCGAAGAACTTCCACCATAAACTTTCGAAGACGAAGAACACACGAAGAACACGAAGAACGCGAAGAACAAAGAATTTTTAATAAGCTCATAGCCAGAGATTTATTGTAATTTTGTTTCAAAGATCTTCGATCCATCCTTCAGCCAAATTGAAGGATATCTCGTGTTCGAATCAAAATCACATCACAAATCTTTCAAGGAGATCGAATCAGAGGATCATTCTTTTGTAATCACAGAGAATTGTACCACACATTCATCAGTACAAATTCGCATTTGTGAAACTATTTTACTTGTTTGATTTATTTCGAACTGAGAAATTTAGTCGTCCACAAATTCTGGCACGCCCGGTGGGACATCTCTGCCTCTCATCTCATTCTCCTTCAAAGAAAAAAAAATCTTCATCATCTTGCTACCAACCTCAATGGCCTCTAGCAAGAACATTCAAGTTTCAACAACAGCTACTTCGGTTAGACTTGGTATGGCTACCACCAACAACTGCATTGGTGCAATCAATTGTAGCCAACCAAAAGCTTATAATCAACTTCAATCTCAATCAACCAAGGAATCCAAGGTCCAGACAATCATCTCCTTAGACCCTTTAACAAGAAACAAGGTCATCAACAAGGACATCTCCACCTTGGAACACCTCGAGTATGGGGGCAAATCCCTTTCTTCCTTCACAAGAAGTTGGTCACACGATTTCTCTACCATCAAAGGGAACCCAAAAAATGAGATTTCACATGCTCACTCCAATTCACTTCCTTCTCCGTCATCTTGGGAAGTTGTGTCAGTCATGATGACTAACACCTCTAGCATGGAAGAAAATATGGCTGAAATGAAGCAAAGGGTTGTCCTTCTCACAAAAGCACTTGAAGATAAGGACCTCCAAATTGCAACTCTAATGAATAAACTTGAAATGCAAGATCTTGGTGAATCAAGCCATGATCCTAAGTTCCCATTTGGCTTCACTTCTAAAAAAGGTGACACGGGGAAAGAAAATCAAGACACTTCCCAACGGGAACAATCTACTTCGGTTGCTTCGTTATCAGTTCAACAATTACAAGACATGATAACAAATACCATCCAAGCACAATATGAAGGTTATTCTACAAGTTCTCTCACATATTCGAAACCCTACACAAAGCGCATCGACAACATGAGGATGCCAAATGGGTATCAACCCCCTAAGTTCTTGCAGTTTGATGGCAATGGAAATCCTAAGCAACACGTTGCTCACTTTGTAGAAACTTGTGATAATGCAGGGACTCAAGGAGACCTCCTTGTGAAGAAGTTTGTCCGTTGACTTAAGGGGAATGCATTTGATTGGTATACAGACTTAGAACCCAAGTCAATTGATAGATGGGAACAACTTGAAAGAGTGTTTCTTGATCGATTCTATAGCACTCATCGCACGATAAGCATGATGGAGCTTACCAATACTAAGCAATGGAAAGATGAGCTTGTTGTTGAATATATCAATCGATGGCGTTCTTTGAATTTGGATTGCAAGGATAGACTTTCTGAAATTTCTGCTGTAGAGATGTGCATCCAAGGCATGCATTGGGGACTTCTATACATCCTTCAAGGGATAAAGCCTCGAACATTTGAAGAGTTAGCAACTCGTGCGCATGACATGGAGCTAAGCATTGCTAGTCATGGGAATTCAAACCCTCTCATACCTGAAATAAGGAGGAGTGACAGGAATGAAAAAAGCAATCTCAAAGACCCAGTAGTTGTTAACACTGTCGTAGTTAAGGTTCCAAGAAAAGGAGCAAAGGCAAATGGAAAACAACTTGAAGGATGGCAAAAGAATGAAGTGCGTCGTCTAACCTTTAAGGAACATGAGCAAAAAGCATATCCGTTCCCCGATGAAGATGCGCCAAACATCTTAGAACAACTATTGCAATTGAAGCTGATTGAATTGCCAGAATGCAAATGACCAGAAGACATAGGGAGAGTTGATGACCCTAACTACTACAAATACCATCGCGTCATTGGCCACCCAATCCAAAAATGTTTCGTCTTCAAGGAACGAATCATGAAGCTTGCCAAAGAAAACAAGATTGATCTAGACTTTGATGAAGTTGTCGGGTCAAACCATGTGACCGTTGCTTGTGATGTACTTCTAACTCTCAGGCAGGGGGCAAACACCAACAAGGATTACAAATTGGTTAACAATGATGGCGTAAGGATCGGCCCTATCAAAGGGAAGTTTCTCAAACACTTCTATGCTTGAAAACCGAAGACTGCTCCTCGATAAGAGCTTAAACTACCCACTACAGCGCTACAAGGGTACATGATGTCTTCCCATTACCTTTGAAAGCGTACAAATAAAAAAAATCATCATAAAAAAAGAAAATCATAAAAAAAAAAACAAAAAATCAATTGAACTACGTAATGACTTGATCCATCTCCGGGGTACATAGGCAGCTTAGTACTTTTCACTAAGTTCAGTCACATGAAAAGAAGAAGGATTGTCAGTCTAGCTTGAAGAGTTAAACCATGATCATTCCAAGTTGGTGACTTAGTACTCGTCGTTTGAAGACCTATCATCACAACTCATCGTACAGGCAATAAGTTCACTTCAAAATGTGATGAGCCTTATGTTGTGCAAGAAGTCTACACTAATGGAGCTTACAAGTTGATTGATCAGGATGGTGTAAGGATCGGCCCCATCAATGGGAAGTTCCTCAAACGCTTCTATGCTTGAAAATCAAGGATTGCTCATTGGTAAGAGTTTAAATTGCCCACTGCAGCGCTACAAGGGTACATGATGTCTGTTAGGATATATGCTCTTAAATCCTATTGTATGATGCTATGTATGACATTATGTATGACTTAATGTTGTGTTTAATAAAGTTGTTTATTTTTATCTAAAATAATGGTAACATGAATATTTGGACATTATCATATAGTCCATGAGATGCATAGTATGTGATTTATGTGATTTAGTCACAGAAGATATAAATCACAAGTTCTTTGTAAACTCAGAATTTATAGTTCGTAGTCGGTGATGAAATTGGGCATTTCATCTGCGAAGACTATAACATATCAACTAAGATGATTTGTCTTGATCATGGAAGTGGAGACTTCTAGTTGATATGTTGATATGTTTTAAGAGTTAAGACATATTGAACTGGACCGCTGTGAGATTTATTATTCTTCTAACGACTGTCAAATGAATAATAAATTTCACGACTTCTATTTGCATGAACTCTTAATCCTGAGATAATAATGGACTTGATCATGAGGTGTAGGTTGCTTTGATATATCAGGAGTGAGATCCAAAGTAACGGTCAAAACCTCAGTATGTTGGGCAGCCACATTTAGTGTTGATGGAACATATATTCTCAAGATGGAATTCATAGTCTCTTAACGGAGATAGAAAATATTCCCTTGAGATAAGTTTAATGGGTTTGGTTATTCAGAGAGTTAGGCCTAACCACTTTGGTAAGAAATTACTAAAGTATATATTTATGAAATTGGATTTCATAAATATATGATGAATAACTTTAAAGGATTAAACCGGGTACTCAAGGATAAGATGTAGTAATTTTCAAAGTGGCAGTCTATATTTATGAGTTTGTATTACTACGAATATTTTATGAAGGGGTTGCGTGTAAAATAAAGTCTTGGGATATAATTTATTAATAAGGCCTAGAGTGCAATTATATTTATATAGTGGTATTAAATATAATTAATGGTAACTTTGGACTTGTCAAGAGTTGACGGAAAAGCCCAAGGCCCATTGGAGCTAGTGTCTTATTGGTCCCTTTTGGTCCCATTCCAAGCCACACACTAAAGCCCAATTGGAAAGGCCCAATAGGCCGGCCCAATTAGATAATCAGTTAATTATAAAGGGAGAAACATACAGAATTTTTTAACGTGATTTTTTGTAAGAGAAAAGAAAGAGTGTGAGACACATTTTGATTCTCCCTTTGGAAACTGATTGAGAGACCACACATCTTGGGCGTAAAGTGGAATTGGAGTAAAGATTAAAAGTTTTCCCAAGTGCTTCTAATCTTTGTTTTGAAATTCTCCATACCAAGGTACGCTATCTTGTTCTTAAATTCTGAAATTCATAGAGTGCATGTTGTCAATTATGAATGAAATAGATCCTTGTTTGTTGCTTCCGCTGTGTGTTTTGTATGAGATACAAAACCAGATTTTTATCCAACAATGTCTTCCCATTACCTTTGAAAGCATGCAAATAAAGAGAAATTAATCCCATTCTATGTCACCATTTGTGAGTGTGGCATAGTGGTTGGATGCCCATGTTGCCCTTGAGGCCGAGGTCTCGGGTTCGATTAGTGGTGATACCCACTATTGCGCAATTGGTATCCATGGAATGCTGTGGGGTGTAGGGCGAGGATTACACACGCGAGCCCTCTTTTTTTGCAAAAAAAAAAAAAAAAAAAAAAAATCACCAACCAAAAAAAAAAATCATCCAAAAAAAAAATCTTTTGAACTACGTGATGACTTGATCCCTCTCGAGGGTACGTAGGCAACTTAGCATCTTTTGCTAAGTTCAGTCACGCCCTAAAAAAAAAAAAGGTTATTACAAACAAAGCATAATATATGTGTATATATATATATATATATATATATATAAAGGGGCATAATTTCTCTACGTAATATATATGAAGGATAGATTTGTGCAACTTAAAGTATACTCTGGGTGCCCTTATATAGAGGTCTTTAGAAGCTAACAGACAGAAAGAAAAAGATGTGAACAAACGGAAAAGAAGTGGGAATGCATACTTTCAAAAAAAATACTACACCAAACTTTGAAAAAGGAAAGAGTAGGTTCCTATGGAAGGGGCATTTCCATCTAGGAGCTATTGCACAAGGAATACCATATTGTTCAAAGAGTTTGTGCTGCCAACCCTAGAGAACAATGGAGGGACTCAATAGTCACTTGCGTCCAACCTCAGGGATCATCCTGTCAGAGCAGCCGCCGCCTTGTCAGAGCAGCCAGTGCCAACATAGACCAAGAAGACCCGTGGCTTTCCCATTCAAATTTGTGAAAATCCAGACCTTTTTTTCACAAAACTAATACCACAGTAGTCTTCTACGACCCTCTTTATACAAAACCGAGAAAGATCATAGACAACGGAGTGACCACGTGCCACAAATTCGTGATAACAAATGACGTAGTCCCTCTCCACTGTGCAAATCTGTCCATAATTTCACAAAACTGACCCTACAAGAGCATTCTATAGCCTTAGATCGACGAAGCCTGAAAATTTTAAGCCCAAATGATGCGCCACGTGCCACTAGAAGATCCGGTGATCATAGCCTCACATACACGCGCCTCCACGCGCCGCCAGGTTGCTCCACACGCTCACACGCGCAGGCTGTGGTTCACGCGCTCGCACGCGCCGGCCATTATCTCCTCAAGCCCCTCACACGCGCCTTACGCGCTGTTCACGTGCCTCATGTGCGCTCACGCGTTCACGCGCCGCACGCGCGCGTGCCCAGCTTCATGACGTCATCAATGACATCACCGATCCGGTTTGACCCATCTAAATCGGTTTGACCCACCTGAAAAAAAAAAAAAAAAAAAAGCTTTAACCATGGTTGACTTTGACCAAAAATCAAAAAATTTCAAATTAGACCTATCCCACTCGGTTTTTTGAGTACATTCCAATTTTGGAATCAATTTCTTCATCCGAAACTCAAAAAGTGTGCAAACAGTCCAATTTCCAAAAAAAAATTGACTATTGCACAAATTTTGACCAAAAGTCAAAAATTTCAAGACAAACTTGTCCCACTCAATTTTTCTAGTACATTCCGATTTTGGGAACCGTTTCTTCATCTAGAACTCGAAAATTGCATAACGGTTCAATTTAAAAAAAAAAAAATTTTGACTATTGCACAAATCTTGACCAAAAGTCAAAAATTTCAAGACGGACTTGTCCCACTCAATTTTTCAAGTACATTCTGATTTTGGAATCGGTTTCTTCATCTGGAACTCAAAAATTGCATAACGGTTCAATTTCTAGAAAGTTGACTTTTGCACGAATCTTGACCAAAAGTCAAAATTTTTAAGAAGGACCTATCTTGCCCAATACATTCCAATTTGAGGGTCTATTTATTCATTTGAGAATCCAAAATTGCTCAAATAGTGTGATTCTACAGCTGTTGGCTTTGATGTGAACTTTGACCAAAAATCGAGATGCCTGAGCAAAGTTTGCCCTACTCAGATTTTCACAAAGACCCTGTTTTTGAAATTAGCTTATTTGTTCGGACTTGGAAGCGACCAACTTGACCCACCCCTCTTAAGTACTAGTAGTGTCCAAAATTTAAGCTCTCAAGATCAAAATTTGAGATCTTCCATTTGGTCTGGATTCCCTTAAGATTATCCTCCAAGACTTCATTCAATCTCCCCTTTCAAAGAACAGATGAACTCTCACAAGCATGTCTCAAACTTGAAATTGCATTGGATCACTACTCCAGCCTACCATTCCCGTTCGGTACCTACCAGTCTCCAATCGATCGTTCCCATTCGGTGCCTACCGTTCCAATCCACCATTCTCACCAAAATGTTCATCTGTCATTCTTAACTACCCAACTACCATTCTTCATATCTCCACTATAAATAGAAGGGTCGGATTCATCGAAGGCTCATCAGGAAAAAACACACCAAATCATGAAATGAAGATTTGCTTCTTTCAAATTTTCAATTCCTCCTTCTTACAGCCATTTCTCACTATAGCCTCATCATTCTCAATGCCTAGCAACCAAAATCACTTCATAATCAGTTTGAAATCAACCCTTTCATGGTTCAATAGAAATCCTTCTCACAACATTATCATTGTTTTAGGTTCCAAAAAAATTTTGTTTCCCCACTTAACGACCACATTTGTCCATAAAGTTATTCATAACGAGGTCTGCATTGTGGCTCCATGCTTCCTTGGACTTGGCTGGCCAAGAAATCTAAGTCCAACAGAGACACCTGTTCCTAAGATCAGGGTTCTTATAGCTTCTCTTCAACTGTTTGCTCTCCCATCAGAAGCAGCGGTTCGGAGCAAACAGCAACTTGGCCGGTTTCTAAAACTAGGACCGCAAGTTAGTTCCACCTTTCATTTTGTTGTGCTTTCCCAACGAATTGCAATAGGTGAAGGTGGTAAAAGGTGTTGGGGTATCCTACAAATTGTCTCCCATCCAACACTTGCGATAACCTCCAAGGTACCAACTCATCAGAA
This sequence comes from Castanopsis chinensis, assembly GCA_032878915.1. Taxonomy (NCBI): domain Eukaryota; kingdom Viridiplantae; phylum Streptophyta; class Magnoliopsida; order Fagales; family Fagaceae; genus Castanopsis; species Castanopsis chinensis. The sequence goes on from JAVQMG010000122.1 coordinate 25,188,472, forward strand.
ATTAGCCTATAGTGCTGGAAAATGATCGCCAAAACCTTATTCCATGTTTCCACCAACATGTGGCCCAAAGGTCATTGTTGCTGGTACCTCAAAACACACTTTCTGGAATTACTCCAACTTAAAACAAGCTTGAAGAATTTCAGAAGATATACTTTTGAAATTACTTCAACTTAATGTCCGTCAGCATGGTGTAGTTGCACAGGCGCATTCAACGACTTGCTGTCGGACCTCATTCAGCATGCAGTCAGTCCCACATCCCAAGGTGTATACTCCAGAGAGATCCCAACATACAGGGCCAGCGCCATGGTGTCTGTGTTTCACCCATTCACTTTGCTTCCTCTCCATCTTCCGCATCATCACCACCACCAAACCCAAAATCCATTCTGAAATTACCTCAACTTAACCTGAGTGATGCGATAACACATGCACATTCAATTACTTTCCCACATGATCTCTCCGTGATCCGAAGTATATCCTTTGGATATAGCTTCACCAAAAGTTCTTACAAATGGGAGGACAGCTCCACAACTTTGCATGCTGTACCCAGCCAACATCCTTACTTCTTCTCCGTCTTCAACACCCTGTGATCACCGCCAACGATCCAAAATGCTCCTCTGAAATTACTTCAGCTTAATCTTTGCCAATATGATTCAATCTTACAAGTAAATCCAACTTCTTGCAAATAACTTTCAGCTTCACCAACCCCCTTTAAGTACCATGAAACACTCTTTTGAAATTACTTCGACTTAATCTCTGCTGAGAAGGCTCAGTTATGCAAACACATTCAAATACTCGCAGACCCCTTCTCGGTCTCATCAAAGCCTTTCATGTGGGTGGGTCTACTCTTCTGAAATTACTTCATCCTGCTAAAAGCTCCACCACCTTCAACCATTACATTTGAAGAGTCAAGTACCAAATTCATTCTTTTTGAGACTTATTCCCTCACTACACTCTAAAGCTGTGTACGTGAACAAGTCTCGAGGGGGCATTTGTAGAGAGGGAAAATTCCTGGCCTATCACAAGCTGGCACGTCATGCCACCAAGTCCACAAAGTATGGCTAATTACAAAGTATCGTATATTGCTACTAGAAATTTTCCAAATTCCATTAAGGTAAGAACATGAAAAGCATGCAAAATGCTAATCATATGTAGGCGCGTGTAAGCGATGATGCAAGCAAGTTGGCGCGTGTAAGCGATGACCTAAGCAATCTGGTGCATGTAAGCGATGACACAAGTAGACCAATCAAGCTGTGACATGTGTCACCAATCAGACTCTGCCATGTGTCGCTCACCTACCACCAAACTCCTATAAATAGAAGCCTTCCTAAGGCATTTGAACACACCAAGACATCTGAGGAAGAACTAGGAATAGATCTTGAGTTCAAAAATTTAGAAGCTCTGCTGGAATCAAGCCCTGAAGTCTCCAGGAACTTCAAGAACTTCAACTTCGAATACGAAAAACATTCGAAGGAAAATCATCCAAATCATCCTCCTAGATCTCGAAGGTCACTAGAATCAAGCTCAAAAGCCTCCAGAAACCTCATAAATCACAAATCAGCGAAGCTCTACGGATTCAAGCCTCCAAAGCCCCGAAGAACTTCCACCACAAACCTTCGAATATGAAGAACATTCGAAGCTAAATAATCCAAACTACTTGTCTAGATCTCATAGGTCACTGGAATCAAGCTCAAAAGCCTCTAGAAATCTCAACAAAACATAAATCAATGAAGTTCTAAGGATTCAAGCCTCTAAAGCCCCGAAGAACTTCCACCATAAACTTTTGAAGACGAAGAACACACGAAGAACACGAAGAACGTGAAGAACAAAGAATTTCTAATAAGCTTATAGCTAGAGATTCATTGTAATTTCGTTTCAAAGATCTTCGATCCATCCTTCAGCCAAATTGAAGGATATCTCGTGTTTGAATCAAAATCACATGACAAATCTTTCAAGGAGATCAAATCAGAGGATCATTCTTTTGTAATCATAGAGAATTGTACCACACATTCATCAATACAAATTCGCATTTGTGAAACTATTTTACTTGTTTGATTTATTTCGAACCAAGAAATTTAGTCATCCACAATATTAGTTGCTGATAAACACAAAATTTGGTTGTTTTTAATCTAGAACTCTGAATTTTATGGGTTTTAATAAGAATTATCTGCTGGAATTTAATATTTTAAGCATCAATAGCAGATGATTTTTTCTTAAATTGCTAGATGATTTTTCTTTACTTCTTAAATCACCACAAGTTATATTTGGAGTTTGTTTTTAAACTTGGTGGAACAACTAAAACTCTAAAAGAGTTTGCCAATTGTTAATGCCAGATGCCAAGAGGAGGAAGTTTGGAACTATTGTTTTTGTTGGTGTCGATATGCCTATGACTGATTTCCAAGCCTCCATGACATTGTATTAAAAAATTATGCCTTCTCTTATGTTATTTTCAGTCTATTCTATTTAGTTACTTGAGTTAATTTACCAATAATCTTATTTCATATAATTTAGTCTTTTGTACCTAATTTGTAAACCTAATTTATCATCTTTTCCTTTTGTTTTGATGATGGGAGTGTCACCCTTGATTTTAATAGTCAAATCTCAAAGCTTAATTCTGATCTTGTTATTCTATTGAAATTACAAATTGGTTGAGTTCTTTGCCAATTACTACACTTGGGTAATCTCCAAGAAGAGTTGCTGGAACAAACTGATAGGTTAGGATAGTTTAATTTCCCTTTTACTTATCTCATACTTCGTATTAGATTTTGTCCATTTAGTGTATTTGTGTTTGAATTAGCTCTAATATTCATTTTTTAGCAAGATGTTTTCTTTACTGATTGATTTTATTAGCCAAATCTGAAGTTTAGAGGGAAGATTTTGTTAAACATTGTGTTACAGGATTATTTACAGGAGCTTTTTATCTTGATATTCATATTCAAGCTAATAAGGACAAAATCTGCATCAATAACGATATTCTCTCAAACCCACAAATTTTAGAAAAACCTTGAACCAAATTTGCATTAGTTTTAATTTATAAGATTTCAATTATCATTTTTTCTAGATCATGTGTCGATGTCTAGTTGGTCATTTTCTAAACAAGAGTGTGTGTCTGTGTTTTTTTTTCTTTTCATTCATACCCTAGATTTGACCCCATAATCAGAGAAGCGTATACATAAAATTTTGAGTTCTTTGATTTGGTTAGTTACTAGACATTGTTGGTTAAAGCGTTGAAATTCATTAATTTTATCCATTTTTGGAAAATGAGAAATGTTGTGGAATTGGAATAAGAAATTGACAGGCCACAAACGCGTTGACCCCTTGTGATAACTTAGATTAATTAATTAGCCCAGTTCTTAATTAATCAAATTAACATACAATATCACGTGGTAGCACAAACAAATCACCAAACTAAGTTATGCAGCGGAAAATAAAGAACACGGTGATTTGTTCACGAATGGGGAAAACCCTTACGGCAAAAACCCCACCGGGTGATTTAAGGTCACCACTCCCGAAACTCCACTATTATCACAACAAGCAGTTACAAGTAAGGAATCCCAGTACCTCACCAACCTACAGTTGAACTCTTACCCCAATACCCAATTGGACTTGTTCTGTAGTGACAGTTTCTCCTTTTAATGCACGGCTCCCAAGTACGTGACTAACCAAATGCGCGGATCCCAGTACGCGACTTCAATTACCAACTATGGAGAGAGAGAGAGTTGGCTGCAAAGTTCTTCAAATCATCAAGGATGAACTAAGGCATGAACTTTGTCTGTCAGATCACAAATTGCATGAACAACAAGTTCTCAAAGAATGTGCAACTTGTTTTCTGTGATCTCTACTTTTTACGGCCCTTAAAATAATCCTTTTATATGTCTAGGGTTAGGAGAAAAGAAGTCCCAAAGACACACTCACGGATTAGACTTGAAACAGACCTGGAAATCTGTTTTCTTTAATTCTCGACAGATAGAGGTGTCGAGAGGTGTCGAGATAGCTGTCGAGGCTCGGGCAAAACAGCTCTTTTAAATCTCGATAGATGTATCTGTCGAGGTATGTGTCGAGATTTAAAATCTTGCACTTCCCAGCTTGTTTCTTGGACAGACTTTGACGACTTCAACACTTAACCTTGAACTGAAGTGTTAAACTCATCCTAAATCTACCCAATTACAAGTAAAGTGCGTTTTGTCTAAGGATAAGCCAATTACATAAAATAGTGACATATGTTCACAGACTTGAACCACATATGTCCTAACAGAAATTAAGGCAGTCAATAATACAATCTATTCAAGCAGAGTGTAACAAATGAGTGAATATGATTTATTTGTCAAGAGTGTCTTTGTTATTGTTATTAGTATATAAAATTCAAACCTGAATATTTTGTTTTTTGTTTTTTTTTTTAAATTTTTTATAAGTCATACTTGAGTAATTTAATCATCCTAATAAGCTAAAAAGTTAGGATGTGATTTATTTGTTTGTATTTTTGGCCTATAAAAGAATATAGTACCAAAATAAGATTTGGTTTAACTATTAAATTTTGGTAGTTTTTATGAATTTCCACACTATGAGAAAGGATGTGAATTCCAAACAAGAATTCTCTCTTTCAAATTCCGTTATAGTACTTGAAATTTTTAATATTGTTGTCAGCTGTAATGTTTCACAGTATTATGGTTGGTGTACTGCACATAATCAGTTTTTATAATACAAGACACATGCATACCATTTTGTAAATTTGTAGAGATGCAAGGGTCTAGAAGAGAGAAAGCAGCCAATATTATGCCTTATCTAGATCTTGATATCTTCATGAATGAAAGAAAGAATTTGTGAATGACTTATTCTCTACCTTAGTAAATGATAGATAGTATAGCTCAAATTGTGTTTTTTTCAAAGCCTATGCTCAAAGTAAGATTTAATAGACTCTCATTTTCTGGTCTAGAGAAGTCACATTTGTTGTGATTGACAAGTTATGTGGTTTTATTTTGGCTTCTACTATTTTAAGGGAGCGTCAGTTGAAGGCCAAGAGGCAAGCTAGCAACAGTATAGATTATTTTCAAAAGGCAACATCAGCATGGAATGTCAAAGTTCCACAATAGTTTTGCCCGATTTATCATTTATTTGAGTTCACTTCATTACAAATTTTGGGATTTGAAGTGTTCACTGATACCATGGTTGGCGATCAAATGTCAAAGGGATATCTCAGCCTCAAGAGGACAAAGAAAGTGTGTTATAGCAAGTAAACTAGATTAAGAAAACTAATTTACCTTAACTTTTGTTAATTGAAATAATTATGCCTTTGATAATTAAATGAAAGATGAGGTCTATCGCTAAAAAAAAGTGAAAGTTGAGATGCTAGTTGGACTAGTAAAAGAATTTTTTATGGATGAGATATCTATTGATTTGAACTGCTTGACACCTTTTCAAATAGTGAATTTGCTCAAATAATGTATTCACATTCTCCATTGAGCTCCTGTCATCTCACTTCCTTCAGCCAACAGTACAAGAGACTTTGATCTTTTTGATGATATTTGATAGGGATAAGTCCCATAGCAGACAGATCCAATTTGCTAAGCTAATAATAAAGCAACGGTGACACCTAGAGATGGTTCGAATAGCCTGACTTTTAAAGACTTGGTAGACAGAGTCTCATCTTAAACCGAAAGTAGAGAGATGGACGGACCCTTATAAGTGGACGAACTCTTTAATGGGGACAGACTCTTTAAGGTGGACGGACCTGACGAAGATGCGTGGCAAAGCCATGTGGCACCCACATGACTTGAGTAGTCTCCAAGGAACCTAATATGGAAATGCCTTGCATTCTACATTCCACCGTAATCTGAGGGATCCCTACAAGGAAATAATCCTACAATATATGGACGCTGGAAAAGATCTTCTTCATAAGGAAATACTTTCTCCATCAAGAAACTAAGGTCAGCTCTACGTTACTATAAAAACCCCAAATCCCTCACAAATCAAGGTACTCATAATAATACCCTAGCTTTGGCACTTTGGAGTGATAGAAAATTCTCTTATCTAACTTGACCTCCAAAGGGTTTTTGGTTGGTACCACACCGGTACTCTTTACAAGGTTTTCTTTTTATTTATGTTACGCAGGTTACCAAGGGCATGTGAGGATTATCTGGCTCACTGACGATTTTTAGCATCATCAATTAGCATCGTTTGTGGGAAGTTTCAATAGCCATATTGCCACTTCCTAGGCTAAGAGTTGTATGGTACTCACATGCTCAATGACAATAACCAATAATCAAGACAATGAACGACGCATCGCTGTCCTCAATAGACACGTGTAGACTTTGGCCGTGGTTGTGGAATGCATTACTTAGTAAAACCACGATCTAGAAGAGCAGTTGCGCCAAAGGGATGCGGAGCCCCAAAACCAGGAAGAAGAACAGGAGGGTGGCAGTCTTCAGCACACCAAGAAAAGAGAAGGACTAGAAGGCAACAACGCCTTGAGCAGACCATTTGTCACGGATACCGCGCTGCCACACATGATCGTAGAGATGTAGATGATGAAGGAGAGGATGGACTTCATGATGAATGCCTTCAAAGGATAGGTGTCAAATGACCTCGACGAGTTGGTCCACAGGATAAATTCACCCTTCACAACACCCGTCACTTCCTTCCCCCTCCCTATGAAGTTCTGGATGCCACAGATAGAACCCTACGACGGGTCTAAGGATCCCTTGGATCACTTGGAATCATTTAGGACCCTCATGCACTTACAAGGGGTCCTAGATGAGATCATATGCCTAGCATTCCTGACTACGCTGAAAGGACCTATAAGAGTATGGTTTAGCAGATTAACACCTAACTCCATCAGCACCTTCAGGGAAATAAGCGCATAGTTCGCTTCGCACTTTATTGGGGGGCACAAGTATAAAAAGTCCATTGTGTGCCTAATAAGCATCAAGCAATGGGAGGACGAGACACTGGGCTCTTACATAACCCGCTTCAACAAAGAACCCCTTTTGATAGACAAAGCTAATGACAAGATGCTTATTGCTGCGTTCACCAATGGATTGCAGAAGGGGAAGTTTTTGTTCTCTTTATACAAAAATGACCTGAAGACTATGTCAGATGTACTTTATCGAGCCATTAAGTACATGAACGCAGTAGATACATTGATAGCCCTAGAAGAGAAGCCTAAGAAGAGGGACAGATAGGAAGATATGTGACAAGAGAGAGGACGGAAGGCTTCTAGAACAAGAGACCGATGGGAGGTTTTCAAACTTTATCTCACTGACTTCCCCAATCGTAGGTCCTGATGCAGATCAATGATAATACAACCTTAACATGGCCGGGAAAGTTAAAAGGGGATCTAAGTAAGAGATCTAGAGACAAGTATTGCCATTTTCATCGTGATCACGGTCACGACACATCTGAGTGCTATGACTTGAAGCAACAAATTGAGGCCCTCATTAGACAGGGAAAACCGCAAAGGTTCTCCAATAAAGAAAGGAAGGACCCACCACAGGAGCAGGCAGGTAGAAGGGAAGGCAAGCGCCTTAGGTCACCTTTAGGGGACATAAGAACAATTGTATAGGGCATTGCAACATCTGGCTCATCAAGGAAAGCCTAAAAGACTTACCTTAGGATGGTTCAGAACATCCAGTTGATAGGTTTCATTCCAAAGATGGCATGGGTTGACAACCCTATAGTTGGGTTCTTAAAGGAAGATGCTCGACAACTCCACTACCCCTACGATAATGCACTTGTTGTTAGCATACGGGTAGGGGATTACAACACTTACTAGGTCCTGATTGATAATGGGAGCTCTGCTGATATCCTTTATTACCTGGTGTTCTAGTAGATAAGGATTGAGAGAGAACAACTCATACCGACTGATGCACTGCTCGTCGGGTTTGGAGGAATGAAAGTATACCCCCTTGGTGCGGTTACACTACTTGTGACAGTAGGTGATTACCCTCAGCAAATTATGAAGGATGTCACGTTCCTTGTCATGGATTGTTCGTCTGCTTACAATGCCATAGTAGGCCGACCCACCCTCAATTCCTGGAGGGTCGTGACTTCAACCTACCACTTGATAATGAAATTCCCAACAGAGTATGGATGCTACATAGCAATGTTGGAGATGGACGATCAATTATAGACTATGAGCATAGAAGAGCAACGAACGGTTGCAGAGCCCGTTGAGGGGTTGGAAGAGATACTTCTCGATAACCCCAGACCTGAGTGGATGACCAGTATTGGCACCCTCACTAGTCCTTTCATTCGCCAAGCAATAACAATATTCCTAAGGGAGAACCAAAGTGTCATTTCTTGAAGCCACAAGGACATGCCCCGAGTCAACCCTTCAATCATGGTTCATAGGTTGAATGTGTCACCTTCCTTTCCTCCTATCCAAAGAAAGAAGTGGGTGTTTGCTCAGGAGTGAGATAGGGCTATAGCAGAAGAAGTCTGCAAATTGCAAGATGCAGAATTCATTATGGAGGTGTACTACCTCACTTGACTAGCCAATGTAGTAATGGTCATGTAGGCTAACGAAATGTGGAGGATGTGTGTGGAGTTTATGGACTTAAATAAGGCATGCCCCAAAGATAGCTACCCATTCCCACGAGTTGACGTCTAGGTAGATTCAACAGCGAGACACCAATTACTAAGCTTCATGGACGCTTTTTTCGATTACAACCAAATCAGGCTGGATGAGGCTGATCAGGAAAAGACCTCATTCATCACCAGCCAAGGCCTTTTTTGTTACAAAGTGATGCCGTTTGGTCTCAAGAACGCGAGCGCAACATATTAGAGGCTCATGAACAAAATGCTTGGGCATTAGATTGGGAGGAATGTCCAGGTCTACGTAAATGACATGCTAGTAAAAAGTCGACGAGAAGATGACCATTTGGATGACCTCAAGGAGACCTTCGATACCCTCTGCTCTTATAACATGAAGCTCAATCCTAGCAAATGCCTATTTAGGGTAACAGCTAGAAAATTCCTAGGGTTCATGGTGTCTCAGAGAGGCATCGAAGTCAACCCAGACAAAATTTGAGCCATAATGGAGCTGGCACCACCCAAGAAAATAAAGGAAGTGCAAAGCTTCAACGGCAAGGTAGCAGCGCTAAACAGGTTCATGTCAAGGGCAACAGACAAATGCCTACATTTCTTTCGCACATTGAAAAAGTCCTTTGAGTGGACAGTCGAGTGTCAACAAGCATTCGAGGACTTGAAAGCATACCTCTCTTCCCCACCACTACTAAGTCCATCCAAGCTAAGGGAAGAGTTATTTCTCCACCTGGCCGTCTCCCTAGTTGATGTCAGTGCAACCTTAGTTAGAGAAGAAGATAGGGTGTAGATGCTCATATATTACACTAGCCAAGCACTCCGAGGCATGGAGGAGAAGTACCCCCCGATGGAGAAGCTAGCCTTCGCCTTGGTAATCGCAGCTTGCAAGCTCAAACCATATTTCTAGGCCCACACTATAGTTATTTTGACAGACATGCCTATATGGAGAGCAATGAATAATCCTAAAGCTGCTAGATGGATGGCACTATGGGCAATCAAGTTAAGTGAATTTGATATACAATACAGCCCGTACACTGCCATGAAGGACAAGTAGTTGCTGACTTCATCACAAAGTTCACCAATATGGAAGGCCAGGGGGCAGAAGAGCATCCTCAATGGAGTATCCACATGGACGAGTCATTCAACAGGTAAGCTAGGGGAGCAGGTATAGTACTCCATTCTCTAGAAGGGGACGAAATCGAGTGCATGGTTCATCTCAACTTCCCTACAACCAACAATGAGGCAGAGTATAAAGCGTTAGTGGTAAGTCTAGATTTTGCCAAAGTAGCAGGGGCCACAAGTATGGTTGTTTATTGTGATTCTCAGGTGGTCACAAATCAGGTAAATGGTGACTATGAATGTAAAAGTGAACGGATGAAGAAATACCTTGAGTAAGTAAGGAGATGAGTGGTCGACCTTCAGGCCAAATTTGTTCAAATCCTAAGGGAAGAGAACAAGTAGAGCACATGCTCATCCCTAGTAAGGTACTTTCTTTTGTTCAACTTTCGCCTTTGATAGAGAGCGTTGATGTGCAGGAAATAGGCTTGGATAGTAATTGGACCACACCGATAGTTTCATAGTTGAAAGACGGCACACTACCTGATGGTAAGGAGGCAGGAAGCTGAAGGTTCAAGAGGCACGATTCATCCAAATAAAGGATGTCTTGTACAAAAAAGGCTTCTCCCAACTGTACCTAAGATGCTTGAGCCCCAAGGAAGCAGATTACGTCATAAGGGAAGTTCACGAAGGAATATGTGGAAACCACTCAAGGTCACGGTCACTAGTGCACAAGCTGATTTAGGCAGGATACTACTGGCTCACTATGCAGAGGGATGCCCAAGCCTACATCAAAGCTTGCGATAAGTGTCAAACGTTTGACAATGTCATCAGAAAGCCAACCAAAGAGCTCACTCCAATGATGGCTTAGTGGCCTTTTGCTCAATAGGGGTTAGATATCATAGGCCCATTCCTGACGGTGGTAAGACAGCTGAAATTCCTTGTGGTCGGTATAGATTACTTTACCAAATGAGTGGAAGTTAGCGCTGGCTACCATCACGGAGAAATATCATCTGTAGGTACGGGATCCCTAGAGTATTGGTCTCAGACAATGGAAAGCAGTTTGACAACGGGCCATTGAGGAATTTTTTCTCATAACTAGGGATTAAGAATCATTACTCCTCACCTGCCCACCTTCAAGCCAATGGACAAGTTGAGGTCACCAACCGATCCTTGCTCAAAATCCTCAAGACTCGACTCGAGGGGGCAAAGGGTACATGGCCAGATAAGCTGCCAAGTGTACTATGGGCATAATAGGACGATGGCCAGGACACCTACATGAGAGACACTATTTAGGCTAGCATATGAGAACAAGGCCATTATCCCTACTGAGGTCAGACTTAAGAGCTAAGGGTGCAGAGTCATGGTGAGAATAATAATGACGAAGCCATGTGCCTATAGCTAAACTTAGTGGACAAGGTCAGAGCAACAACTGAACAAAGGTTAGCACGATACCATGACCTCATGGCCAAGCACTACAATTCCATAGTTAGACATAGAGACTTCTAAGTTGGAGACCTCGTCCTGAGGAAGGTGACGGGTGCCACAAGAGATCCATCCTAGGGGAAGCTTAGACCTAATTGGGAAGGACCCTACATAATCGTTTCATGGCAGTTAGAAAAAAACAAAATAACACAAACCAAAAATCTCATCTATAAAAACAAAATTTGTAAAACTCTCTGGCACCTAGTTTACCAAGTCTTACCTAAGATCAAGTTGAAGTAGAGGTCATCGTGTTCCAAACCTTCAAAAAATGACTAGGAGCAAATGAGCAAAGAGTTCCACCACCATTTGTATGTCGTGATTAGAAACAAAGTGATTTTTGTTATACAAGATGGAAATTCTACTTTAGCCTAATCTAAATGTATATGTGTATGAAACTCCTTATTGGAGACTTGAACGCTGACTCTTACTCTCCACACCCCAAACCACTTATACTTGTGGAGTGACCATCGTACCAAGAGTATGCGGTGGTTAAAAGCAAAGTGTTAAGAGTTCATTGTTTCTTAGAAAATCTAATAGTGGAAAGTGACCTATAATCAATTTCCGCTATTGATGGCTCTCAAAGTGTTAAGAGTTCATTGTTTCTAAACCGAGGCTATAGGCAAAGCTAAAGCCACATTTTATAAATACGGCTATAGGAAATAAAGCCGCAGTTTATAAAAGTGGTTATAGACTTAATTTATAGCCACGTTTAAAAAACACAGCTATAGGTAAGCTAAAGCCGCGTTTTTGCAAACGCGGCTAAAAAAGACGCAGCTATAGCCCGCGTGTTTTGTAATGTTATGAGGAAAGAATCAGAGTAGAAGTGTTTTTCTTTATATGGGAAATACAATAACCTTGTAAAGATGAAGAGAAATACATCACATCCTAAACCACCAAAGGTTTAACAATGGGTCGATTTTTTTCTATCCAAGTTACAAAAGAATCAATTCTTTTAGCATATTTTGCCAAAGTATGAGCGGGTTTGTTTCCTAGGCACTGCACATGTAGAACTTAAAAAGATCTGAACTCATGTAATTTATGGAGAAAGTCAGAAATGATGTTGGCAATGCAGACCGGAGGTGACGCCAAGCCTGAGAGAGCATGAGAGACGATGCATAAGTCACCTTCGAAGAGAGCATCTCAGATCTCAATATCCCAAGCAAAGAGCACAGCTTCATCATTTCCTTTGCTTCCATTTCAATAGGTCCAAGGGGCAGTGGCAGATGCTTACTCAAAGTTGCTATCACCGAATCTTCATGATCTCAAATCACAAAACCAATTCCCACAAAGTTTTTTGGAGAGAAAATGGCAGCATCAGTGTTCACCTTATACCATGGTGAGGCTGGGGGGAACCCAACGTTATCCATGGCATCAATACAAGAAATGAAGGCTATAGCCGAGTTTCTAAAACGCGGCTATAGACCCTAAAAATGCAGCTATAGGCTATAGCCGCGTTTGTAACCGCGCGACAATAGCCCCCGTGGGTCTATAACTACGTTTTTTAGAAACGCGGCTATAAACCATCTTTGGGTTGTGTTTCAAAGCACGACTAAAGCCTCCATAGGGATTTTGCCTATAGCCGCATTTTAAAAACATTGCTATAGGTTTTTTTTTCCTTGCTTAATCACAATTTCCTATTCAAATTGAAATGAAAAAACTTTTGTACCAATCCTCAAGTCTTCATTATCACAATTGGACAAAGTAATTCTAATCACTTCACAACATTCAGTAACAATAACATACCCTCATGTTACATGAATTTTGACTGAAATGAAGAAAGCTATATATTGATCTAAAGAACTTGCTACAAGGTTGTAATCATAATATATATATACACCATTGTCGTCAAATTTAAAAATAAAATGTGAAATGGCATTATACATTGGGAAAACAAAGGGCAAAAGGTAAAGATATAACACCTCAAGACCATTTTGGAGGGCTTAAGCACCACCAAAACCTCACTTGACACTCAGTATGGGTGTGGTAAGTGTTTGGACTATTAACCTCTCAAGGATTTGGATATAGAAAGGTAGGAGTTGAGGAAAACCACAATGGATGGTATAGAAGATTGTGGGTATGGTAATCTTTAACTCTCAAGTGTTTGTGGCTAGGTTTTTCTCTCTGAAAAGCACTCCTCTCAATATGTGGTTAATGATGGTATATATAGTGTGTATGAGGATGTAGTGGAGCAAATATGACAAAATAGCAAAACAGACTGTTTCGTGGGTATCTCGCGGGAAGGCCTTACCCACAAGACACTCGCGAAAACCAGCTGTCATATTCTGTCTTGACTCTTCGAATTCCAATCATGTGCTGAGCATATGCTTCACTTCGCAGGAAGGCTACTGGCGAGCTACCCGCGAAAACTTCTTTTGTCTTTAATAGTTGCCTTGAGTCTTCACACGCTCTCTCTCTCTCACAACCCTTACAGGGTACAAAAATTGAACAAAATTACAATCAAATTTTGCTCGGAATTAAAGCCAGCACAAAATAGTTATAAATTACAACTTTACAATCTCCTCTTTTGCCTATTTCGTGACAAAACACCCTATAACAGACTCTAGACTTAAACGTGAGTTTAAGAACATGGCAACATTCACTCACACCTAATCTAGAAGTTGTGAAGCACTTGCACGAATACACCCCTGTATCCTGAAACACTCGCACACAAATAAAACTTTCATTAAGCTCATGACAAGTTGAATACAAGGTATGTATAGGAGCAAGTATAATGCGATCAAGGTAAACAACAAGATAAAACTACAAAGCATAACTTGATCATACAAAAATAGTCATTAAAGAATGACTACAATGATCATCTAACTAGTAGACAATCATTTGGACACGCAAGGCAATTAAGTGCAAAGTAAGAATCAATCGCATGTCCAAACACAAAACCAATGCAAAATACCAAAGTATTTGCATTAATGATACAAGATCCAACAAGGGCACAAGTGTGTAATACTCAAGATAAACTGAAAGTACAAAAAAAATGCTACAAAGCAATGAGATAAACACAAAGTACTGAATATTAAACTAGAATTAAACCAAAGTACTTGAAGCTTTAAAAGAAAGCAATGTAAATAAAAGCGTTCTAGAAACTATGGTAAAAGAAAGTAAACAACTAAATCACCAAAAATTAACCAATATATCTATGAAGTGCATGTGCTACGTTATGCTCTCCCTCAAAATGTGCAACTCCCCCTTAAAACTTTCTCCCCCTTTTTGATTGGAATGGCTAAAGGAGCTAGACTTGCTCAGATTTCGAATCAGATCCTAGCGCCATCTCCATATCCTCAATCTGTGATGATAATGCAGTGATTTGGCCTTGAATGTAAGCAAACTGATCCATGGTATGCTGCACATGAGATTCGAGAATGCCATACATCTGCTCTACCCTTGCAAAAAGGCTATCAAGACGATTGGGTCCTCGTGGTTGTGCTTAGGAAGATGGTTGTGCAGAACGCTCAATGGTTGAGGTAAATCTATCAATCTCATCCTCTGTGTCCCCACCTTCTTCTTCAACATTAGCCCTTGGGATTTGAGAGATGCTGGTTTTTGATTCGGTGATGTGGGCTTGGCTCCGGGTCACTGTATAAGCACCAATGGGATAGTCCGTTTGCATGATAGTAAGTCTGCTTGGAACCTTCCGCTATGTCTTTGTAATGAGAACCATGATGAGAGTAGGAAATGGCATTACTGTCCTTAAGTTCCTTTTGGTGATGCTCTTTGTTAGGAGGTGATAGAAATGACCACATATGTCAATTTCCTTATGTGTGAAGAGATCATGTAGGAAGATAGTTCTTGGTGCGGACAATGTTGTCAAGTTTGTCACCGGGTAATGATTGTGGATCATTACATAAGACAATGTCCTCATTTCCGCATTGAAGGGAATGGTATAAATTGACCTCTTTATGAGAGAACCAGCGAGGAGCTCTGCCATTGGCTCAAAAGAGTCCAATCTATGATCATATTGTATGGAGATTGGTTAAGATGGTGGAAGAACTTCTAGGCACTCTTGAATTGAATCCGTTGTGATAATGAACTCTTTCTGACGCACCCCACAGTTGATGTGATCTCTTTCCACTATGGCATTAGCGAAGAATTCCTTGATGAGTTCAGCATATAAATTTCCACTTGGGTTCAGCAGCTTTGTCCAAGTTCTCTCCTTGAATATCTCAAGAATGGCAATGTTTTCAAAGGTCTCCATTCTTACAACCCTTTCCAAAATGATTGTTGCCTTTTTGTAAAAGTCATTGCAGGCCATGTCTGCCACAATGGAGCGAAAATTTACAGAGTCTGTGCGAGCACACTTTGAGGATTTCTTGATGGTATAGTGCTTTGTAGGAGACATCTGCACAAATAGACACAAGGCACAAACAACAAGTACAAAAACACAAACTTGATTAGCGTTAAGTTAGTTCATAAAAATAAGCACAAAGTCCTAAAAAGAACAAAAAAATGTAATACAGTCATGTTGAAAAGTGCTAAACATGTAACAACAAATATCTATCAAGAATGTTATGCAAAACATGACAAGTGAACAAGTGTGTGCATCAAGAGTGCATGTGGTGTGCATATGTGATGCATGTGTGAGGCATGACTAATCACATTTGGGTCAAAGTGTACAAAACACATTCCCAATGATCAAAACATGATAAACAAGTCCAATCATGGTAATCCCTAAAAGTTTGGTACTCAATGGAGTCCAAAACAACACCAAAAAGTCATTTAGGCATTTTAACAAACACTTGATATGCACTTATAAAATTAACATGTAGGCAATGCATGAACATGAGCAAAACTTGCCTAAATACATGTTAAAATTGCCACAATGGGCCAACACAAACACCAACAAATCAAGTGGGACAAAACCCAATCAAGAAATTGAAAGAAAATTTTCAACCCTTTTTCAAAAATGAACCCAACTAAGGAAAACCTAGAATTTTTTGCATAATCTAAGTAAATAGAGAGAAAAGATTGTATAGACATACCTTAGATATGATCTGAAATAGTTTTCTCTTGAGTTTTGGTTGGATTCTTTGAGTGAAAAACAGTTTTGGGTTGAGAGAGGCATGATGGAGGCAAAAGGGGTGTAATAGGGTATGTTTGAAAAACTATCTACATCAACCCTTTAAAACTGAAAACATGCATCTTTTGCGGGTTACCATCTTGCGAAGTACTCGTGAAAAATGCATCTGAAGCACAAAGATTTTTGTGGGTAAGCATTACTCGCGAAACAGTCGCGAGACAATCACGAAATTCTCTGTCTAAAGTTTGTGTTTTCATGTTTTTGCCTTAACTCATTTTCATGGGAAGAGCTTAGTCACGAGCTTCTCGCGAAAATGCCTCTAAACAAGTTTTTGTTGAAAACAAGAAAAATGCACTTTGAACAAAAAATCAAAACACAAAAGTATAAAAACACTTTCAAAAACAAATAAAATACTCAAAAATATTTTTGGGTTTGATCAACAAGCGATTGAGTATACACATCACATTTGAACACGTACAGTCACATAAATGAAATAAGCATTCATTGAACAAAGTCTTATGTGTTGTGTGTGAGTATCAAATGTGGAATGATCCTTAGACTAGAGTGAAGCTTCAATGATCAATTTAATCAAATCATACACAACAAGTACTAAGTCAAGTGGACTATCTCAATTATAGAAATGAACATATATGATCTCCTACAAGAAAATGATTACATCTCTTCGAAACTTTTCATTTGGCTTCTTTATAAAACATAACATTTGATCATTTTTGAACAATACATATCATTTTGACATCGATGCCTGAAATTTTAGATATATCAATTTTGTGAGTAAGCTTTTGGCTTTTTGAGGTACCATTCATTTCAATACAAGTCGCTTTCCCTTTTTCCTAGTCAAATACTAGTATGTGCGATAGCTTTTGCAGCTCAATTTCTCTTTTCGAGATTAGACTTTTGATGAGCTATAAACAAAAACATAAAAATGTGGGAAAAGATATAGGCACAAGTCTATGCATGTATCAAGACCAACAAGACTATTGACTAATCATTCATGACACGCTTGAAGATCGATTTACAACAATCACACATAAATTTCAAGATTTTTCCACAAAGATAGATATGCATGCAAAATAAGCTAAGCTCGTAAATGCACTACGCCATTAGTACAAAGGCATTAGACCAAACTCACATGTGATATACACAACACAAGCGAACAAATTTTTTGGAGATTTTTCAATTTTTATAGGTTTTTGAATTTTTCAACACTAAAAAATATAACAACAAAAGTAAAATCAACAAAACAAGTACAAAATGAAACTTGCAAAAGAAACATGCTATGAACCGGAAGCAATGACACATGAAGATTTTGCATGACATGATGCATGAACCTATGACCCTAAACCTATGACCCTAAACATTGGAAGTATTAATGCATGGGCATAGGGAGTAATCATGCATGAGTACCCTTCTTCACCCACACGTTGCGAGTGTTTTGGGAACCTTGGATGGAAGGGTATGACCAACATAACTTTCCAACCTCAGAGTGAAGCTAGCATGGCATAGGGAGGTGTTCTTCAACATTTCCATGACATCTCCAATGAGATGTCCTTCATTTTCTCCTTTAAGTTGTGCTTCTTTTGGCTATTTCTTTGAACTTTCTTGTCTACGCATGGAGTCAGCCTTCTTGAGTGCATGAAGCTTGAAACAATTGGGACTTGTGTGCCCTTGAACGCCACAATGATGACACACATGCTTTACTTAAGGCCCCCTTTGATTTTTGGGAAATGACTTCCCTTTATCTTTTGGTTTTACACCAGTGGTTCTCTTCTCAGCAGCAGGGTTCTCAATCTTAAGTGTCACTTCTTTAAGTTTCTCAACACTCTTGGCTGATACAAACCTCACTTCCTTCTTGGGTTCACTGCTAGAGCTTTCTTCTCCAGTATAACCCAAACCGGTCTTGTCATGTGAATATTTTTGTGAGAAAATCACGCTGTCAAGTTTCTTGGTGGAGATATGCTCAACCTTGACATTAGCTTGGATTATTTCAAGTTCAAGAAACTCGATCTTAGAGTAAGCTTTAACCAGCTCTCCTTTGAGTTCTTCTACTTCACATTTTGCCTTTTTAAGTTGCACAAGAGTATAATTATGCTCTTCTTCAATCTTTTTCATCTTTCTCACAGCATGATTAGCAGCCTTGGCATATTTTCCACAATCTTCTAGCAAAGAATTATATGCTTCTTGAAGGTTGTTCTCACCTTCATTTTGGCATACATCTTCATCTTCTGATTCTTTAATTTCCTCACCCTCAGAATGCTCACCAAGTTCATTTACCAAATTGCTCAAATCATCCCTAGAATCAATGGAGGTAATTGCCATGAAAGCCCTATAGTTCTCGTCACTGTCACACTCTTCTTCCATGTTTGAATTTGAGCTTTCGGAGTCATTAAGTGTAGTGGCAAACACCTTACCCTTCCCTCTTAAGTAATTGGGACATTATTTCTTGATGTGTCCATGGCCATTGCATTCGTAACACACAACTACTTAAGGGGGGGGGGGGTTGAGAGTCCTTCCCATCTTTCTTCTTGAACTCTTTCCTATCACCTTTAGATGATGAAAACTTTCATTTGCTGAAAGACTTCCCACTGCTCTTCATCTTCAGAAATTTTCGGAAGTTCTTTGCAAGGAATGCTACTTCGTTCTCCACATCATCTTCTATGGAGGAGTCATCCATTCTCTCATTGATAGTTTTGAGAGTGAGTGATTTGCTTGGTGACAGGCCACAAATGCGTTGACCCCTTGTGATAACTTAGATTAATTAATTAGCCCAGTTCTTAATTAATCAAATTAACATGCAATATCACGTGGCAACATAAACAAATCACCAAACTAAGTTAAGCAGCGGAAAATAAATAACACGGTGATTTGTTCACGAATGGGGAAAACCCTTACGGCAAAAACCCCACCGGGTGATTTAAGGTCACCACTCCCGAAACTCCACTATTATCACAACAAGCAGTTACAAGTAAGGAATCCCAGTACCTCACCAACCTATAGTTGAACTCTTACCCCAATACCTAATTGGACTTGTTCTGTAGTGACAGTTTCTCCTTTCAATGCACGGCTCCCAAGTACGTGACTAACCAGATGCGCGGATCCCAGTACGCGACTTCAAATACCAACTAGAGAGAGAGAGAGTTGGCTGCAAAGTTCTTCAAATCATCAGAGATGAACTAGGGCACGAACTTTGTCTTTCTGATCACAAATTGCATGAACAACAAGTTCTCAAAGAACGTGCAACTTGTATCTTCTCCTTCCTTTCTTGACGGCCCTTAAAATAATCCTTTTATATGTCTAGGGTTAGGAGAAAAGAAGTCCCAAAGACACACTCACGGATTAGACTTGAAACAGACCTGGAAATCTGTTTTCTTTAATTCTCGACAGATAGAGGTGTCGAGAGGTGTCGAGAAGCTGTCGAGGTTCGGGTAAAACAGCTTCTTTAAAGCTCGATAGATGCATCTGTCGAGGTATGTGTCGAGCTTTAAAAACTTGCACTTCATAGCTTGTTTCTTGGACAGACTTTGATGGCTTCAACACTTAACCTTGAACCACTGTTTCTTGAAGTGTTAAACTCATCCTAAATCTACCCAATTACAAGTAAAGTGCGTTTTGTCTAAGGATAAGCCAATTACATAAAATAGTGACATATGTTCACAGACTTGAACTACATATGTCCTAACAATCTCCCCCTTTGGCAATCCGTGACAAAACCACAACATACAAATGAAGATATGAGAGAAGTCATAAATCACTCAACTCATATTCACTTGTTACATACAGTAAAATCTATCCTAACACAAACTCTTGAAAAACTTTGCAAGAAGAGAGTTCATGGCAAGAAGACTTTGACAACCTGTATTTCTGAAACACTTATAAACAAAACACATCAAGGCATCTTTGTGTGAAACAAAAATAATAGATTGCATACAAGTAAAGAAACATGTGTATAAAGACAGAAAAGAAACAACACATGTAAAGGTAGGTGAAAGAAAAACATACATCATCATATATAAGAAGAGAATAAATACAATGTATGTTAAGACATGATCAAAGTATCTCTGAACATATGAGAAAAGAAAAGAATACATATGATCACCTCACTACATCCCTCAATCCACACTCCCCCTAACAAAAATGTCCTATGCTAACACTCCCCCTAAGTATGACTACTCTCATACAAAACTACTCCCCCTTTTTGTCACGAGTGACAAAGGGTAGAGTGTCAAGTAGACATCTCAGCCGAAGAGCTCGCATCTCCATCATCATCATCGTCGGAAGCATCATCATCATCGCCATCATCATCTGCCTCGGTCTCAGTCGACACATGAGGTGGCGGAGGAGAAGCCTCTAGAGCAAAGCCGCCCATGGTCGCCTGTCGCCTAGCGATGCGACCAACACAGACGTTCACCTGATACAACTCCGTGGAGAGTGTATCTAGGCGAGCATCCATGCGCTGTAGCTGCGCCATGATGTCTCCTAACGTGATGTCGCTCGAGGAGGAAGAAACAGACGCACGAGCTGATCTGGAGGTGGCCGGACGAGTGGAAGGAGTGGCACCGTCTGTCTATCGCGATCGGAACTGTGCCTCGCTACGTTTTACGGTAGCGGCGTCTATGGCAGACATGACGTGGTAAGGATCGGACGAGGGGAATGGGATGGAAAAACGGCTCAGGATCCTCGTGATAGCGGAAGGTAAAATGAGCTTATCACGGGTGGCCGTATCTCTATAGACATCGATAATGGAAAAGATGAAGTGTGAAGGAAAATCTATAGAGAGATCCTCAAGGAGGGACAGCAAAAATCGAGCGCGAGGCTCTGTGATAGAGTTATAGTGAGAAAGTGGGTGCAAAACAAAAGTCATCACCATGTTAAGAAAACGAGGACCTTTAGCAAAAGGTCGACATGGTGTGTACATATGATCTCCCCAAGAGGACGGACGCTTACAGAACGCCGAGATCATCTCGTCTTTGGACACAGTCCAGAGATGCTCACAGCTAGGGTAATCGGGATGATCCACCCTAGGGACATGGAGAACCTCAGAGACTAACTCTGGGGTGACACAAAAGCGCGTACCTCGGACGCAAGAGTAGATATGAGGTACTGAAGAATCTATCCCGTGGATGTTGGAGTAAAACTCCTGTATCAACACGAGAGGAGATGTAACCAGGATGTCACACAGTGACTCCCATCCCCGAGAGTGAATGACATCGGGAAGGTCGGTGTCGGCAAAGTCTGCCAGAACAACGTGGCGTTCCGAATGAACACCGCATTTAGAAAAGTTCTCCGAGAAGTCCTTATGGGCTTTCTCATCACGGAACCGGACAGAAAGAGGGGTAGAATCAGAGGAAGACTGTCCCTTAGAACGCAAAAGGTTCTGGGACGAAGTGGATTTACGCTTAGGTGCCATAGACACAGCTAACGCAACCATAGAGAGGGGGAGAGAAAGAAAACACACAGAAAAGTCCCAAACAGTTCAATATTGGCAGAATAATATTAAAATGAAAAGAACGTATGCATGAAAATGCATGAGCATGTGACATGCAACATAAAAACATTATGGGCTCAGCCCAATCCAAACCTAACAGCACATAATCGATAGGCACACATCTAAATGCATGAAAATACAATTAGAATGCTAATGTGATGCAATGCATGTGATTTTGAAGATCAAGACTATCAAACCAACTCAAGAATTTCATGAAAACCCCAACAATTTTGAAAACTCCCAAAAACTTTCAAAAACATAAAACCTAGGGTTTTAAAACAATGAAATGCAGGAATATGAGGGATAAGACGCTTACCAAGAGATGAAGATCGCAAAGAACACTTGAAAACGCCTTGGGAAGAGGTTTGGAAGGAAAAAGAGAAAATTTGAGTGAGAGAACAGAGGTTTCGAGCAAGAGAGATCGAGCAAATGAGAAGAGAAATCGCGAAAACTCAATTTATAGCCTCTCAGTAAATCTCGATAGATGATGCTGTCGGGAGGTGTCGAGCATGCTGTCGAGGTCATGTGTCGAGAAATACACATGGACAGATGAGTCTATCGAGGTCAGGTATCGAGGAAGAAGTAATAAACAAGAAGTAACCTCGATCGATCTAGCAGCTATCGAGAAGCTATCGAGCAAACAGAAAGTTTCTCGATCGATCCAGCAGGTGTCGAGGTATCTATCGAGACTGCGATAAGAAAGAGTCTAAGTATCTCGACAGATAGCCTATGTGTCGAGAGGTATCGAGGAGGTGTCGAGAGGTATCGAGGATGTGTCGAGATGCCTTTAAAAGCAGTTTTTCAAAAGAGGAAAAACACAGACATGAATGCAATCATGCATGCAACTCAACCAAAGATACAATCAACACATTAAGCTCTCAAAATCATCTCTCAACAAGAAAATTGATGCACATGTATCTCAAAACACGCACACACACACTAAACAAGTCTAACCAATTTTATATTTCAAAAACAAGTCTAGACAGTTTAGTGAGCATACATTAAAGCATGTAAACCTTGTGATGGCCAAATCACATTGTACCTGCACATGTATCAAAAATAGCAAAGAGTATTGCGTGTCATGTGTGAGAACATCGCAAGATTGCATAAGTGTCTCAATGTTATGACGATTTGAGATATGAGAAAATCACTTTAACTCACACACAATCATAACCGTTTGATGGGGACTATCACCTTCGAGGTACATCCTATAACTCCTACATCTCCTAGAAAACACGCTTGCAACCATATTTTAAAGCATTTTTAATCTTTTTGCTTTTTATTTCTTTGCATATTTTCTTTTAACAAGCATATCATGCATGGGCATACAAGAGAAAGAAAAGAAATACCCAATGATGTTAAGCTTTTGACACTGCACTTTTGCTATGCCGAAGCATACAGGTGTCATTGACATTGCACTTTTGCTATGCCGAAGCATACAGATGTCATATTATGATTGGCGAGTAACAGTAGTGAGATGGTTATTTATGCCTTTCTCTTAGGATTTTCTAGTTCAACCCGTCAAAAAGAGTGATATGAGTGTTAAGAAGAAGAGATCACTTAACCTTACTCATCACAAACAAAGAGCTACAAAGCTCACTCGCTTAGTTGTGCAGAAGAATGCTCATCTAAGCTATAAGTGATACAAAGTTTAGAAAACTCTGTTTCAATGGCCATATCAAATGTTCACATGAACTAATGCACACTAACTCTCACTGTTTTTGTATTTTTCAATTTTTATTTTTTATTTTTTATTAGAGAAGCAAAAAAATAAAACACAAAACTGAAAACACACAAACAAAAACATGTAAAGCAAAACAATGCATAAAACTAGATGCACATGCATGAGGAAGAAGAGGGATAGAAAGAGATCAATCCATGGAGATGACACCGATGTTTTGACGAAGGAACTCAAAACGTTTGCTATTCAGAGGTTTGGTGAACAGATCAACTTTTTGGTCATCGGTATGGATAAACTCAAGGGTGAGAACACCATCTTCGACAAGCTCCCTAATGAAGTGATGTCGAATCTCTATGTGCTTGGTTCGAGAATGTTGAACTGGATTCTTAGAGATATTGATGGCACTGGTATTGTCACAATAGATGGTGAGATGTTCTTGACAAATACCATAATCATGAAGGAGTTTTTGCATCCATAGGAGTTGGGTGCAACAGCTACCAGCAGCAATGTACTTAGTTTCAGCAGTGGATAATGAGATGGAGTTTTGCTTTTTGCTCATCCAAGAGACCAAATTATTTCCCACATAAAAAACCCTCCTGAGGTACTTTTTCTATCATCAGCATTCCCAGCCCAATCAGCATCAGAATATCCAGCTAAGACATTATTTGTGTCTTTGCTATACCACACACCAAAGTTGGCAGTAGTCTTGACATACTTGATGATTCTTTTTAAAGCGGTCATATGTGACTCTTTGGGATTAGCCTGATATCTAGCACATACTCCTACACTGTAACTAATGTCAGGTCTACTAGCAGTAAGGTAAAGAAGACTACCTATCATGTTTCTATAAAGTGAAGAGTCTACACTTTTACCTAACAAGTCAACAGTGAGTTTAACATTTGGGCTCATGGGGGTTCTAACAGAACTAGCAGATTCCAAACCAAACTTTTTCACAAGATTCTTAGCATATTTAGATTGAGAGATGAATATACCTGAATCTTGTTGACGAATCTGCAGTCCAAGGAAGTGAGACAGTTCTCCAATCATGCTCATCTCGAACTCTGCTTGCATGAGTTTAGAGAAGTCTTGAGCAAGCTCATCCTTAGTTGATCCAAAGATGATGTCATCAACATAGACTTGAGCAACCACCAGCTCACCATCTTTTCTTTTGATGAAGAGAGTTTGATCAGCCTTTCCCCTTGTGAACCCATGGGATATCAGGTATTGAGTCAACCGTTCATACCAAGCTCTAGGTGCCTGTTTTAATCCATAGAGGGCCTTTTTGAGGTACAACACGTGATCTGGAAAGTGTGGATCGATGAATCCTTTAGGTTGAGCCACGTACACATCCTCTTTAAGCAAACCATTCAAGAAGGCAGTTTTCACATCCATCTGATATAGCTTGAACTTCAAGTAACATGCTAAGGCAAGAAGGATTCTAATGGACTCCATGCGAGCAACTAGGGCAAATGTTTCATCATAGTCTATACCCTCCATCTGAGTGTATCCTTGAGCTACAAGTCGAGCCTTGTTTCGGATTACATTGCCCTCCTCATCAGTCTTATTTCGGAATATCCACTTGGTGCCGATGACATGCTCGCCTTTCGGTCTGGGGACTAGGGTCCACACATCATTCCTCTGAAACTGAAGCAGTTCGTCATGCATTGCTTCTACCCAGCTTTCATCCTGAAGAGCTTCCTCAACTTTAGTGGGTTCAACCTGTGACAAATAACAAGAGTATGACACAAAGTTAGCAACACACTTATCAACCGTGCGTTTCCACAATATGAGTTCATTCATGTTTCTCACAATAGTTTCTGGAGGATGATTTAATTTGATTCTGGAGGAGGGTCCTTTGTCTTCACGACACTCAGAATCTGGTGATGTAGGCATGTTTGTTGGCTCTTCTGCAACACTTGGAGTACCAGGAGTACTTGGAGATGCAGGCTCTTGTTCCATGAGCTCCGGAGCTATCCTAGGTTCTAGAGGGAGAATCTCTTTAGGGAGTTCCTCATCAATCTTCTCAGAGTTGACATCTGAAGACTCATCAATAACAACATTCACTATTTCCATGACCTTCATGGTTCTTTTGTTATATACCCGATAAGCCTTACTTGTAGTGGAGTATCCCAGAAATATCCCTTCATCACTTCTGGAGTCAAACTTCCCTACATTCTCTCTGTCCTTTAGAATGAAGCAGGTACTCCCAAAAATTCTGAAATACTTCACATTTGGCTTTCTTCCTTTCCACAACTCATATGGAGTCTTTTTGGTGCCGGGTCTGAAGTACACTCTGTTCACCGTGTGACATGCAGTGTTGACTGCTTCTCCCCATAGATTCCTAGCCACATCCTTGCTGTGCAGCATGGCTCTAGCCATTTCCTGGATAACCCTGTTCTTTCTTTCTATCACACCATTCTGCTGAGGAGTAATAGGAGCAGAAAATTCTTGAGATATACCTGATCTTGTGCAGAATGACTCCATGTATGAATTTTCGAATTCTTTACCATGATCACTTCGAATTCGGTCAATTTTTAGGTTCTTCTCATTTTGTAGTCTTGTACATAGTGCTTCAATGTGCTCAGGAGCATCAGACTTGGATCGTAGAAGAATAACCCAAGTGTATCTGGTGAAGTCATCTACTACAACCATGATGTATCTCTTACCTCCAAGAGATTCGGTTCTGGTAGGACCCATAAGATCTAGATGCAATAGCTCCAAAGGTCTGGATGTAGCTGATGTCTGAGTGCTTGGATGCTTAGCTTTAGTCTGTTTCCCAAGTTGACATGGTCCACACACAACATTGTTCAGCCTGTTCAGCTTTGGCATTCCTAGAACAGATTCATGCTTAGATACAATAGAGAGATGTTTGTAACTAGCATGCCCCATCCGTTGGTGCCACAAGTCTTCATTTGGCAACCGAATACTATTGCATACAATATCAGCATCAGGTACCAATCCATAACAGTTATCTAGAGTACGAACCCCACTTATGAGTTTCTTTCCAGATTCATCCATAACAAGACATTTTCCTTTGGAGAACAACACCATGAAGTCTTGATCACATATCTGGCTTATACTCAACAGGTTCACTCTTAGGCCATCCACATAGAGAACATTTGCAATGTCTGGTAGTCCTGGTAGAGAGATAATTCCTTTCCCTTTTATCTGTGATTTGCTCCCATCACCAAAGGTGACATTTCCACCTTTCTTAGACTCGAAGACTTTGAATAGAGATCGGTCTCCAGTCATGTGTCTTGAGCAACCACTATCAAGATACCACAAGCACGTGTCCATCACTTTAAAGGCGGACTTCATCATGAAACACACTTCGTGCTTAGATGACAAATTTGCAGGAATGGTATCTTCTCTCATTTGCCTTTTCCGAACGAGGCCTTTAACTTTAACTTTGTTCAGACAAACTCCTTTACACATTTTGATTTTGAGACAGTCTAGTTTTTGCTTGTACAAACTAAGAGACTTTTCAAAACTCGTCACGGAAGAAATCAAATAACTTTTAGACTTGTAATTTCTGAGACACTCAAGAAAAAGAGATTAGAAAAACAAGATGTATTTGATATCACAGATCTCTTCAATTAAGAGACTGTCCTTTGTCCATGACAGCAGGGGTCAAATGGATCACACACAAAAGATTAAACCCTAATCAGAGTGTGCTTGCTCTGATACCACTTGACAGGCCACAAATGCGTTGACCCCTTGTGATAACTTAGATTAATTAATTAGCCCAGTTCTTAATTAATCAAATTAACATGCAATATCACGTGGCAGCACAAACAAATCACCAAACTAAGTTAAGCAGCGGAAAATAAATAACACGGTGATTTGTTCACGAATGGGGGAAACCCTTACGGCAAAAACCCCACCGGGTGATTTAAGGTCACCACTCCCGAAACTCCACTATTATCACAACAAGCAGTTACAAGTAAGGAATCCCAGTACCTCACCAACCTACAGTTGAACTCTTACCCCAATACCCAATTGGACTTGTTCTGTAGTGACAGTTTCTCCTTTCAATGCACGGCTCCCAAGTACGTGACTAACCAGATGCGCGGATCCCAGTACGCGACTTCAAATACCAACTAGAGAGAGAGAGTTGGCTGCAAAGTTCTTCAAATCATCAGAGATGAACTAGAGCACGAACTTTGTCTTTTTGATCACAAATTGCATGAACAACAAGTTCTCAAAGAATGTGCAACTTGTATCTTCTCCTTCCTTGCTTGACGGCCCTTAAAATAATCCTTTTATATGTCTAGGGTTAGGAGAAAAGAAGTCCCAAAGACACACTCACGGATTAGACTTGAAACAGACCTGGAAATCTGTTTTCTTTAATTCTCGATAGATAGAGGTGTCGAAAGGTGTCGAGAAGCTGTCGAGGTTCGGGCAAAACAGCTTCTTTAAAGCTCGATAGATGCATCTGTCGAGGTATGTGTCGAGCTTTAAAAACTAGCACTTCCTAACTTGTTTCTTGGACAGACTTTGACGGCTTCAACACTTAACCTTGAACCACTGTTTCTTGAAGTGTTAAACTCATCCTAAATCTACCCAATTATAAGTAAAGTGCATTTTGTCTAAGGATAAGCCAATTACATAAAATAGTGACATATGTTCACAGACTTGAACTACATATGTCCTAACACTTGGCTCGTGAAAAGGCAGTCCAAGCTTATAAGTTTGGAGAGATCCAATAAGCTCTTGAATCATGATCTTATCTAATCTTTGCTTTCTTCTATAGTAGTGACCTTTGTATGGTAGCTCCCTAGTAAGGACCTTAAAATCTTTCTCACCACTTTAGGGTCCTCAATCTTTTTACCGAGATTGAGCTTGGCAATCATGATTTTGTTGAGCTTCCTATAGAATGAGTCAAATGACTCATCGTCACTCATCTTGAGCTCTTCAAATCGAGTAGTAAGCATTTGGAGTTTTGTGTCCTTAACTTTCTTGGTACCTTCATAGGTAGTCTCAAGAATCATCTAAGCTTCTTTGGCGGTCTTCACATGCAATATCCTGTGAAATTCATCAGTAGACACATCACAAAAGATAGTGTTCAATTTTTAGACCCCTTAAACACAAATAGATTAACTTAGTTATTTAGCCAAGTGATTAACTTAGGTAAATTATTTAAATCTAGGTTAACACAAGTAAATCATATCATTGACAAGTGCGAAAAATAAAGAACACAATGATATGGTAACCCAGGAAAACCAAACCGGTAAAAAACCTAGGGAGAATTTACCTAGTTATCCTCAAGGTAAAACAAAATCCACTATGAAAGAATTGAAGTTTACACAATAGCAACTTAGATCACTAACATCCTATTGCTACATCGAGTAGGAAACTTACTACCATGACCACGTGACAGCTTCGAGTCCATAGACTACTTCTTTCTCAGATCCACAACAAGCACAAGTACTCCCACTTGTGTATCTTTAAGCTCTTTATTCAGCAACTGAAGTGATAATCAAGCTCTTGACATAATCTTTATTCTTGATAACCCTAAGTATATATGAAGGCAAACACCTCTAGATCTCACAAGAGATTCACATCCACAGCATAAACAATAACACTAAAACGTGGCTAGGGTTTTCCTATTTATATGAAACGTAAAACATAAAACCCTATACGTCAAACGGGCTTGGGCTGAGTTGGAAAATTCTACAGAAAAACAATCTGCATGAGCTTCGATTGATCTAGTCTAATTTTCAATCGATCAAGCCTTGCAGAAAGTGAACAGTAATTTTCTGCAATTACTCAATTCCAACTTTACATTAAACATACTTTAAGCAGCCTAAATCTAGACTCTAAGTTTTGATCATGGTTTGCCAACATTACCCATTGAAGTTCTCATACATTTAGATTCTAAATCCTTAGAATCTAACAAACTCCTCCTTTGGCAATCCGTGACAAAACAAAAAATAAACAAAAGGCTCAAAGTTATAAAAACAGCCCAACCAAACACAATTCAACCTAACCATTATCTATCAGTTGTAAGTATAGACAGTAGCATGACTGAATCAACCTGTATATTCTTGAAAAACTTAACAAACACATAAACACATGTGTGAAACAATACAAGTAAAACAAAATAAATTCTTGATTTCACATAACATAAACTACAAGGCATATATCATGAATAACCTTATAAATATAAATCAATAGTCAATGTAGCACAATGAAACAAGAAATAGAAATAAAAATATAATGTCTCCTCCTATCATATACAACTCATCAAAAAATAGAGACATCAAAATAAATACATCATGAGCCAAAAAAAATAAGTGCAAAGTGAAGCGCCTAGATACAATCTAAAGCTCCAAAAGGAAGTGATGGAGGAGACCGTTTGTGACGAATTGCCAAAGGGCAATCAAAACTCATCATCAAAAGGAAGTGATGGAGGAGACCGTTTAAAACTCGCCAAATCTACTTTCAAAGCTTGAAGCTTGGTAAGCATGTCCACCAAAAGCTGACCATAATCTGCCTAAATGGTCATGACAATGTCCAAAGTACGATGAATGCTAGAAACATCCGAACCAGAAGGTGGAGGAGCAGCAGTAGTAGTCGGTCGACATAAGCATCAATAGCCAGATCACCTGTAGAGGGAGAAGGAGGAGGTGCACTAGAGGAAGACTCTACTCTAGGGCGTTTAGAGCTAGCTCGCATCTGAGTAGCCCTCTGCCTAAGGAAGGTGGCACCTATGGGATCGATGATATGAACAAGCTCAGAAGCAGGAAACTCATCTAAACCTAGATGCAACAAAATCCGATGAATAAAAATCGGAAAGAAAAGAGCATGAGCAGAAGAACTACTCCTATGAACCTCAATCAAGGAACGAATGAAAAGATGAGGAAAACTCATAGGAGCGTTAGTGATAAGAGCATACAAAAATGCACATCCCTTAAGAGGAATATTATGCAAATGAGAGATGGGTCAGATAGAATATGAGAATAGCTTTTTCATACATATACACCTTTTCACAATAGTGTTGTTTCTTAATTAAAAATTATGTATATTTTTCCCTTTATATTTAACTGATTATCTAATTGGGCTAGCCTTTTGGGCCTTTCCAATTGGGCTTAAGTGTGTGGCTTAGAGTGTACCAAAAGGGACCAATAAGACACTAGCTCCAATGGGTCTTGGGCTTTTCTATTAATTCTTGACAAGTTCAAAGTTACCATTAACTATATTTAATACCACTATATAAATATAGTTGCACTCTAGGCTTTATTTATAAATTATATCCCAAGACGTTATTGTACATGCAACCCCTTCATAAAATATTCGTAGTAATACAAATTCATAAATATAGACTGCCACTTTGAAGATTACTACATATTAATTCTTTGAGTACCCGGTTTAATCCTTTAAGTTATTCATCATATATTTATGAAATCCAATTCCATAAATATATACTTTAGTAACTCCTTTCTAAAGTGGTTAGGCCTAACACTCTGAATAACCAAACCCATTAAACTTATTTCAAGGGAATATTTTTTATCTCCATTAAGAGACTATGAATTCCATCTTGAGAATATATGTTCTATCCACACTAAATGTGGTTGTCCAATATACTGAGGTTTTGATCGTATCTTTAGACCTCACTCCTGATATATCAAAGCAACCTACACTTCATGATCAAGTTCATTATTCTCTCAAGATTAAAAGTTCATGTAAATAGAAGTCGTGAATTTAGTATTCATTTGACAGTCGTTAGGAGAATAATAAATCTCATAGCGGTCCAGTTCAATATGTTTTGACACTTAAAACATATCAACATACCAACTAGAAATATCCATTTCCATGATCAAGACAAATCATCTAAGTTGATATGTTATAATCTTCGTAAATGAAATGCCCAATTTCATCACCGACTACGAACTAAAATTCTGAGTTTACAAAAAACTTGTGATTTATATCTTTTGTGACTAAATCACATACTATACATCTCATGGACTATATGATAATGTTTCATTATTCCTGTTACTATTATTTTATATAATAATAAAACGACTTTATTAAACACAACATTAAGTCATACATAGCATCATACAATAGGATTTAAGGGCACACATCCTAACATCTATATGATGCATGAACAATATCAACAAATGATGCATGCTCTAATGCAGTAAGAAAAGTTCAATTATACTTTAAAAACACAAAATTGGCTTAAGCATAGAGTTTACAGCAAAAACCCCAAATTTTGAAAACCCACTTTCAAAAATCCCAACAAATTGACCAATTGATCATTACACAAGATAGATAATAGAATACAATGACCAATTCAATCAACCAAACAAGCCAATTTCATAATTCAATGCTTAATTGAACAAAATCCCCAATTCAGGTAGTTTCAAGCCCTAGAAAATTCAATTTTTCCAAATTCATCAAATTGGTCAAATTAAACTACAAAAATCAGTTTACTAACATCCTATAACAAAAACCCAATGATCAATTTTGAAGAAAAATATTTAAAAGACCAAAAACCCCAAAAATCCATAGGTTCGAATTTCTCCCTAAAATGCATGAAAAGATGCATGAATAATGAAAATAATTGAAAAAGGAAGGGTAAAAGGGTCTTACAGGCCTTAGAAGACAAAAACCCTTGAAATATTTTGAGGTAAAACGACAAAAACTTGCCTTGAAGCTTGACCGATCGTAGAGAGAGAGAAAGAACTTTTGAAAAAGTTTTGAATAGTGAAGAGCACATGAAAAACTCATGTTTTTAAAAAACTCTCTGAACGATTTTTGATTGATCGAAAAACAGGTTTGATTGATTGAAAAACAGGTTCGATCGATCGAAAAACATGTTCTATCGATCAAAAAACACATTCGATCGATCGAGCATTGATTGAGCCATATAGATTCAAACCAAAATTTTAATCGCAATTTCGATCAGTCGAAAAACACCCTCGATTGATCGAAAATCTGGAAAAATCAAATTTTTGAAAAACAAAGCATTTTAATGTAGAAATTCCTCAAAGCACAATATTTTATGAATACAATGCATGAGTATAAGATGAAACGTTTTCCAAAAAAAAACTTAAATTAAACCCAGATCTTCCAAAAACAAGATTTTCAATCAATTTGTCTTAATTCTCAAACTTTAAACACGTTTTAAATCAAAATCAAGGAAATTTTCAATATTGGATGGCCAAAACAAGATCACACACAATATCATGTACAAAGTTTAGCAAATAGTAACTTGTGTAGTGTGTGCAACTAGCAAAACCTTGAGATATATGTGAGGTAATATGTAAATAGTAATTAAGCACAATTTCTATAAAATTCATCACATAAATTTGAAAGAGACTATCACCTAAAGAGTTACATCATATAACTCCCACATTTTCTAGAATAAAAGCTAGCAATCATGTAAGTTTCTTGAATTTGCCTCATAATGTACACACAAATTTTATTTGTTTTGAAACTTATTAAAATAGCCAAGATAATGTACACACCAATTTTATTTGATTGTGAAGTTATTATAGCCCAATAATATACACATCAATTTTATTATTTAAACTGAGGCTACACCTTATGTTCTTTTTTTGCATGTGTTACACTTTCTTGAGCACAAAATTATATGATATGCACTAAGGTGTTCATGATTGACTAGTAAGCAGTGATGAGATGATTATTTATGTCTTTCTCATTAAGTTCAAGTCCAACAATGAAAGGCATGTGACTTCAATATTAAGATCAAGTGATAAAAAATTATAGACATTCCTACACAATATGCACTACAAAGCTCAAACTAGTAAAGTGCAATAAAGTAAGCTCATCCAAGCTATACAAAGTACATAAACATGTTATTCAAAGATGGTTTGGCCAACCTTGATTTCAAAATCCAAGAAAGATAGTGCAAAACACATTTGTTTTTCTTTTCCTTTTATTTATTTAAAAAAAACAAAAAACAAAAACATCCTAGCATGAAATGCATGAGTGTTTTGCAATGCAAATCTTAAAAACAAAAAACAAACCAAAACAACAAAAGAAGAATGGTCACAAAGAGTAGAGAGATGAAGCACAAGGACCATGTTAGAAAGACTCAATTAGATTCAGCCTTCTGCATCCAAAGCTTTTTAGATCAAACTCTAGTATTGGAGTTATTATTCTGATTAGAATGATGAGCAACTCCAGGATTGGAATAAAGGTTTAAAGTCTTTACCAATTCACCAATAAGTATCATAAGATCTTGTGCTTGAGGCATAGATACTTTTGGCTTATTTGCTCGCTTAGTAGCTTGAACTTGAAATAGTTTGGACAAATGTGCCTAGACTTTCCACAAAAATGATAAACCCATGCAGGTCTATCATGCAACTTATCCTTAGAAGGGTTGGGAGTCTTAGGCTTAGACTCTTTAGGATCAACCATAATCTTCATAGGAGGAGTAACTTCCACTGGTTTGACAATCTCACTCACGGGGGGCTCAAAAGAAGGAACAAAGTTTGTGGAATGTGTTTTAGGCATAGAGATGCTTTCTACAAAACCTAAACCAGATTCGTTTGAGGGAGACTTCTGAACACTTAGCATAGCAGACTTATTTGTTTGTTCTCTAGAAATAGATAATTTAACAATTCATTAGCATCAGACAATTTCAACAGCAAATTTTTCTTTTCAAGTTCAATAGATGCGATTTTCTTTAAGCCTAAATCAACATTCATAGCACCCTTTGTAGCAACCTTACAAAGCTTATTATAGGCTTCTTGCAAATTTGTATCTTCAGAAAGTTTCCCATCAGATAGGTTCTCTTTCATAGCAACACTTTCATCAATTACAATAGTAGCTGTGAAAGTAATGAGTTACCATCCTTATTACTATCAGACTTATTATCAGAAATTTCATCATCACTAAGGGTTACAACCATAGTCTTACCCTTAGACCTCAAGAATGTAGGATATTCTGATTTCACATGACCATACCCTTGACACCTAAAACATTGTTGACCTATAGAAT
Organism: Castanopsis chinensis; assembly: GCA_032878915.1. Lineage (NCBI taxonomy): Eukaryota > Viridiplantae > Streptophyta > Magnoliopsida > Fagales > Fagaceae > Castanopsis > Castanopsis chinensis. The sequence goes on from JAVQMG010000122.1 coordinate 25,222,738, forward strand.
TACTAGAGGTTTGACCTACTTTCTTTTTAGGTTTTTCAGTATTATTCACCTTAGTGGGATCATTTCTCCTAAAATTTCTAGATTCAGCATTATTTTTACCTCTTGCCCTTCTGTTATTGTTCCTAAGAAAGTTCCTAAAGTTCTTGGCAAGATAAGCAATCTCTATAGTAGAGAGCTCGTCATCAAATCCATTCCTTCAACGTCATCAACCGACTTAAGAGCCATTGATTTGGATTTTTTTGTCTTTAGTAGATCTAACTCATAGGACTAAAGAGATCTTACAAGTTTATCAACAGGGATGGAGTCAACATCCTTGCTTTCGGTAATGGCAATCACTTTGGGTCTAAAGTTCTCAGTTAGACATCTAAGTATCTTCCTAACAATCTTAAGTTGATTATAGATTTCACCCAAATTAAAAGTGGAGTTAACAATATCATTCAATTTCGCATAGAATTCATCAAAAGATTCATCATCAGACATTCTAATACTTTCAAATCTAGAAATTAACTGCTGCAACTTATTAATTTTGAAAGCTTTTATGCCTTTATACACAGTTTGGAGAATATTCCATGCAGTATGAACAACCTCAACATGAGAGATTCTCTTGAATTATTCCATAGAAACAGCATTAAAAATAGCATTCATGACTTTGCTATTAAAGGCGGCTGCTTCTTTCTGAGGAGTTTGCTACTCACTAACTGGAGTAGTGGTCTTCTCTCATCCGTACTCAACGAAATTCCAGACTCTCTCATCAATTGATTTCAGGAATGCTTTCATTCTTACTTTCCAGTAAGCGTAGTTGTTCCCATCAAAGTGAGGTGGGATCACAAAAGAGTGATCACGTTTCATGACAATAGGTGTCAAGGATCAACTCGTAGATTAAATGATCTATATACTAGAGCTAACCCGCTCTAATACCACTTGTTCGATTTTTAAACCCCTTAAACACAAACAGATTAACCTAGTTATTTAGCCAAGTGATTAACTTAGGTCAATTATTTAGATCTAGGTTAACACAAGTAAATAATATCATTGACAAGTGGGGAAAATAAAGAACACAACGATATGATAATCCAGGAAAACCAAACCGGTACAAAACCTGGGGAGAATTTAACTTCACTATCTTTAAGGTAAAACAAGATCCACTATGTAAGAATTGAAGTTTACACAATAGCAACTTAGACTACTAACATCTTATTATTACCTCGAGTAGGAAACTTACTATCACGACCACATGATAGCTTCGAGTCCACAGACTACTTCTTTCTCAAATCCACAGCAAGCACAGGTACTCCCACTTGTGTATCTTTAAGCTCTTTATGCAGCAATTGAAGCGATTATCAAGCTCTTGACATAATCTTAATTCTTGATAATCCTAAGTATATATGAAGGCAAATACCTCTAGATCTCACAAGAGATTTACATACACAGCATAAACAACAACATTAAAACATGGCTAGGGTTTTCCTATTTATATGAAACATAAAATATAAAATCTTACACATCAAATGGGCTTAGGCTGAATTGGAAAATTTTGCAGAAAAACAATTTGCACGAGCTTAGACCGATCGAGTCTAATTTTCGATCGATCGAGCCTTGTAGAAAGTGAACAGTAATTTTCTACAATTACTCGATTCCAACTTTACATTAAACATACTTTGAGTAGCCTAAATCTAGATTCTAAGTTTTGATCATGGTTTGCAAACATTACACATTGAAATTCTAATACATTTAGATCTTAAATCCTTAGAACCTAACAGATAGCATTAATTGCTTTACTATTGACATTTGCTAAATCAAGGGCTACCTTGTCCCATTTGGACTTGGCTGTCATGGGTCTAACGTACCCATTCTTAACGAAGTCCTATATGGACTCATCTATAGTACAAAGGAATGCCCTTATACAAACTTTCCAAAAAGCATAGTTGCTTCCATCAAAGTATGGTGGAGCATTGAAAGATTGTGACCGATCCATCACAAAAGGGGTCTTGGATCGCACTTAGGTAATGAAACCACAGCAAGAGCACCCGTTCTAATACCAATTGAAAGCTCGGATATGTGTTAAAATACAAGAGCTATTTAGACCCCAAATTAACAAATTACAGCTCGGTTGATTTTACTCTAACTTAAACTAAGTGCGGAATAGAGTAAATGCGATCGAACAAGCAAAACAGCTACTCTAAGCCATATTCATCACAATATAGTAGTAAAATGAAAGCTAAAAGAATAGGGAAGAGAAATGAAAACACAATATAATACGCCTATGTGCAATCGAAGAGAAAATCGAAGAACTTGGCAAAAAACCTCTCCGCCGCCCTCCAAACGGTAAATCAATCCATTAGACAATAAGTTGAGATACATGAATAACAAGAGACCCTCCAAGCCTAATCTACCTAGTGCACCTAAGCCTTCCAAGCTCCTACTCCAACAAAGCTTCTCAAAACTGTGTCTTGTCTAGCTTTCCGAATCCCACAATGTGTCCAATTGCATCCGCCAAAACTTGGCTTCTTCCAATGCTTCCCAGTACCACCAAAACATCACTTGACACTCAGTATGGGTATGGTAAGTGTTTAGGCTATCAACCTTTCAAAGATTTAGATATGGGAAGGTAGGAGTTGAGGAAAACTACAATGGATGGAGTAGAGAATTGTGGGTATGACAATTTCTAACTTTTAAGGGTTTGTGGCTAGGGTTTTCTCTCTAAAAAGAACTCCTCTCAATATGTGGGTAATGATGGTATATATAGTGTGTATGAGGATGTAGTGAAGAAGATATGAAAAAATAGCAAAATAGACTGTTTTACGGGTATCTTGCGGGAGGGCCTTACTTACAAGACGCTCACAAGAACTAGCTGTCCTCATGTATCTTGACTCTTCGCATTCCAGTCATGTGCTGAGCACATGTTTCACTTTGCGGGAAGGCTACTTGCGAGCTACTTGTGAAAACTATTTTTGTCTTCAATAGTTGCCTTGAGTCTTCACACACACACTCTCTCTCTCTCACACAACCCTTACAACTAAAACCACATAAAATACAGGGTATAAAAGATTGAACAAAATTACAATCAAATTTGGCATAAAATTAAAGCTAACATAAAATAGTTGTAAATTACAACTTTACAGTTATGACAGCTACTTCTAAGGATGGGCAATAAAATGTTTCTAAGATAGCAAGAATTTATATAATTAACAATGGCAATACTTTTAAAGTCATTGACAATGGCAATACCCAACTAAAATGTAATGTAGCAATAATCAAATAGTGATGATTGGATCACACATGTAACATATATAATCAATTGATTAATTTCTTTCTTAAAAAAAAAAAAAAAGTAACTTGAAAGAAAGTGTTGAGGCTACACAACCAGTAATATAAGAATATTTAATATGTATTAAGTCAATACCTTTGTTACCATACATGAGGCTCTCCCATTCTCTTTGAGTAGTGAACTGCCATGAGAAATCAACTTGAGAATCAGTGGGTGGCAAAGCATGAGAACCAAACTTGAAAAATGCCGTCATATTAGGTACAAAGAGTGCCTTCTTGAAATGGACGCCTAAAATTTCAACCCAATATTCATTATTACCACGAATATCGAAATGAAATTGAATTACCATAAAAAAATTCTTGATAAATCCAATTGACATCTAAAGAAAATTTTATTTTCAGCACATTTATCCTTGTTTGTGGTTTCCAAGCATTCAATATTCTGCAGAAATTGGATGGTCCTGATCATTTTTATTCACTTTAAGATCACCTGGGAATATTTTACAGCTGATTTTACATCCCATGCACTTTAACCCTTTTAATACTTTATCATTATTAGGTGATTACGTTCTATTATAATTTTATATCTACAGATGGTTCTAAGGTTCTTGCTCTAGTACTCACCATGACTGGCACATGTTTTTATTAGGCGCAGAAGAAGCAGCTGAGGATCTCTTACTGACATACAATTAAACAAGAGTATCTGCAAGTATAGCTCAAGAAGTATAGCTATACACCTTACTTTCAGGGAGGCAAGGAAAAAGGAAGTTTACATCAACATTAATTAGAAGGAATAAGGCAACAGAGCATCAAAGGTCAAAACATTGACAAATTTATTTCTGTTAGCAAAGACGTGTGGCTTTACGTCTCAACAATCAATTAATTCAACTTTATGTTGACCACTTGACCTTTTTTTCTCATGCTCAACAGATATGATTTTTCTTTTCTTTTATTTATTTATTTATTTTTACCACATCTAACCAGATAGTCTGTAAACTGTAAAGTAGAAAGAAATCACACAAACAGGAGTTCTACTTGCAAATTATATAATTGAAAACCAAACAGAACATGAGACTTCACAGGATCATCCCAATAAACCAAAGATAGAATGCAGTTGCCAAGTTCCCTCATTGGAAAGAGCAACCCCGCAAGTACACAAGAAACAAGAAGATTTTAAAAATATGTGATTTTAGGAATGTTGAAGATACTCTTGGTTTAAGTGAGAGAACGGAATAGTAGATCCAGATTCATAGCGCTGAGCCAAAATAGATGGAATAAAACAACATTTGACTATAACACAAGTGTTTATTCATTCTATTTTACCAAGACCTACGCTAATGAACTGAAAATGCGCGTGAGAGAGAGAGAGAGAGAGAGAGAACTTTAACGGTGCCTAGTGCTAATTGGTTTTAATAATTATAACATCTCACTAAACCCATGACCAAAATGATGATCACTGATTGAATTTATATATATATATATATATATATATATGGCCATCAGTTTTAAACGTAATTATATTCAAGAACTTGTAACAAATTCTAGCCCTATGCATAAAAGAGGTTTTAAAATCTCAAAATGTGGTCTCGGGGCTCAAAGCATTAGGCTTAATTCTATTTCTACAGAAAAAACAAACAAGAGTTAAAACTTCACCCTCAGATTTTTTCCCCCCCTGATGAGAACATGGGTTTTGTGTACAACTCATAAGAATCTTATTACCTGCACTATCGGAATACTAAGACAGAGGATTCAAAACCATAAGTGAGAAGTAAACTGAACAATGCTAACAAGAGGATTTCCAAAGATTTGCCAAAACCACTTCAGCCTTGCAAGGCCAGTCAAATTCTCATACTTCAGATTTCAAAACCACTTTGTTGCAAGACTGCAGCAGTCACATTTGACATTTCATATCCAATAAATAAATCTTGGGAAAGTGTAAGTCAAAGAACCGCAGGACAACGAGTAGAGATTAGTAAAATACTCAACTATTTTAAAAAAGAAAAAAATTTAAATCCCATAAAAACACACAAAAGCATCAATCAATATATATATATATATATATATAACCGAAACCTCTAACCTTTCCACAATTTTCCACATCAGTATTTTTTTAATTTTTAAATCTGATTTATTTCTTGTATTAAATATATATACACTCCTTTCTCAAACCTTCCCCATTATAATTCTGAAACCAAAACACACAAGACAGAATCTCTCCTTTCGACAAAACTAAACCCAACACCTCTCCTTTCGACATTACTCACCAAACGCAAAACCTATACACTCTCTCAAAAACAAATCCAAGCTATTTCACAGAAAGCTTGCAAGGGCACGACCATGGGAGCCAACATTTTCAATCTCCGACCCAGTCTCCATATCAGAGCATTCTCTCTCGATATCTCTCAATTAATCTATGAATAAACTCTTTTCCTATTGTCTTTAATTAGGTTTTTTTGTCAATTTAAGGATTTCGTCTTTACTTAGGTTTTTTTTGTCAATTTAGGATTTCAATTCCTAACCCCTCTTTCTCTCTATTCTTTTTTGTTAAAGTCAGGGAAACACTCAAATAAAATCAAATTCTACAAGTTTTGTAAGAAAGTGGAGATGTATTGAAGAGCCTCTCGACCTTCAAAATCTGACAACAATCCTACAGGTTTTGCTTTACCTTCAAGTTTTGCTTTATTTTGCCATCTAGGTTTTTTAGCAAATCTAATTTAGCTTAGCTTAATCATTTGTTTGATTGAATAATTATTTGGGAAAATAAAACATCAGCCTTCTTTGTCTCCACTCAGTCCCTGTTTTTTTTTTTTTTTTCAAACCTGTCTTTTTTAATCAAAATTTTCAAATTTGTTTAGAAATTTGTAACTATAAACAAATTTAATTAGGACTCTATAACCATTATCTCATAATTAGCTTTTGCGATAATGTTTATTCTTTTTTTTTTAATATATATTTTTTCTGTGCACCAAACCAATTCACGGCTGTTCAATTTATAATTCTTTGTACATTTGTGTTGTTCCTTCCCTGCAACAGATTTAAAACAGCAGATTTCAATGAATTCCAAACAGCAACAGATTTTATTCTTTGTACATTCATTTGCTGTTTTAAAGCAGGTTTCATTCTTAATTTTTGCTCTTCCATTCACTTTTATTTAGATTTAATATTTCTGATTAATTTCTGCTTTTTTATTTCCTTTCTCTTCAGTCTTTTCCTTCATTCGAATCAAGGTTAAAGGTATGGTATTTGTTTGCCTCTGTACTAAATTTCTAAATTTTTTTTAGTATAGGGTTAACTATTTGTCTATGTTCGTCTAATTTCTAAATATTGTAGTGTTCAGTTTACATTTAAAGAACTCATGAAACTCAATTTGAATTGTAACTTATCATGTATAAATAATTTTTTTTTTCCAATTTTAAGTAATTAATAATTGCATTGGTATGTTGTTGAGACACACAATCCAAATAAAATTGTAACAATCATGAAGGTTGGTTGAATTTTACTATGTTTTAATGATCATGTTGATTATATGTGTGCTTTACCTAAAACAACTGCATTGTTGTATCTTTTGGAGTTTGATTTTTACAAACTTAACCTGAATGTTTTAAAGCTAGAACTCACATGAGCAAATTATATATATATATATATATATATATATACACACACATATTTAGATGCTCCCACAATGATGATTGCTACAAAATATATATATATATACACACACACACACATAATGATGATTGCACAAGTATGAATTATATTATGCTTCAATCTCCATACTCTCTCTACATCAATATAGTACCCATTCTCTTTGAATCTCTATATATTATGCTTCAATCTCCATGTTGCTCAAATCTCTATACCATTAATTTTTTTTTTTGGTTTCGTTCTAGGCTTATGGTTATGGGTACTTTTTGGTTATGATATAGCAGAATTTTTTTTGAATTTTTAGATATTGTTGTATAAAACAATACTAGGGATTATGAAATGTTCTAATTCTGCACCTAATATGAAGATCATTGATGTCAAATGTGATAATAACTTTTTTATTTTTCCTGTAAAACCATCCAGACCAATTAGATTATGTCAATTTTGTCTTACAGAAATGAGAGAGGAAGTAAAGTGTCAACCCAATCAAAATGATCAAAGGATCAAATTTTTCGATGAGAAACATAAATGTCATGACTATAGAGTATGTCTTGAAAAAAATATTATTTTCAATACATGCGCTTTTTGTTTTTTGATAAGCAAATACATGCACTTATATTATATAAACTTACACTGTAACATTGGAAAATTTGAACAAAGGAAATGAAATAAAGCTTACACTTTGGGGGTCAGCTATAAATCAAATTGAGGAGAACTTCTTTACTGAAAATCCAGGTATTTTTATCATAATAGTTACATGTTTGACTGTCAAGACTTTTAAAGGCAAGTTCATTTCTCTTTTCTATTTCTCTTTATAAGTAATTATGCACACAATCCTTGAAGACAAAAACCATCTTTTGAACTACATGAGAAATCATCCAATTGTTTGAGATACTAAGTATTTTGGTTGAATTTTTATGTAAGCATCCAATTAAGAAGTTGTATAACTAGCTGGAAACTTAGATTTAGTTTGTTATTTTCTATTTGATTATTGATTGCCCTATAGATTTTATAATTTCGAATTTGGTTGGAAATTTTTATTATTATTTGTGAATTTTAAATTTTTGGAGTGGGAGCTGGTATGGGGCCCAAGAAGACTTAATTGAAAAAAGAAAATTTTTATTATGTTTATCTTTTACTAGTGAAAAGGGACTGAGGGAGAAGATTTAGGTGTTAAGGCTGCTGGAGCTGGGGTTTTTCTCAAGCTTTCAAGCCTCTTTGTGAAGATACATAGGTGGGTTTTGGTTAGGATGTCTCTAAATTGTAAGCTCTCTGGCCTTAATGGTAGATTACCAAACTGTTCCAAGCTGAAGAAGGCAAAGGAACCTTTACATGGACCTAATTATGCCAGAAAATGGAGAAGAAAGCTTCTGTTTTTCTTCTGTCTTTTAGTTTCTATTGTTCTGAAATAACTTTTAGATCAAAGTTGTGGGCTCCCATTATTTCAACTCATAATTTTGTGGATCAAATTGCTTCCCACTTTAGGATCCCCTTGAATTGATGCAGTATTAAATAATAATTGATTAAGATCAAAGTATGAATCCCTTTACTGTTTATGTGTGTGTGTGTGTGTGTGTGTGTGTGTGTGTGTAATGTATTGTGTAATGCTTGAGTTCTAAAGATCTAAGGTATGGTATTATAATACCTGCGAGATTTGCTTATAATTTTGTATAGATTATAAACCACCAGCTTCATGCTTTAACTTCCTTATTATCTAAATCAAATCAGGTATTGTGTTTATAGCTTTTAAATTGCATCTTTAATAGCTCTGGACTCTTACTATGTTAGTCTTGACTGTTTCATTTGACTTGAATTGTCTTTTGCGTTGCTTTATATACAAATTTTGTATTTGTAGAACCAATTTCGTAGTCAACGTATGATCTCTGAGTTAATTACAGTTTAATTGGACTGTAGTGAAGATTGGAGTTCTTATAAAATAAAAAGAATAGAAGAAGAAAAACATTTTGAATTGGACTATGTTGAAAAAATTGGTTAGAAATGAGAGATGGACTAGGGATGCAAGGTGGTTTGAAGCTGAAAATAGGATTTTAATACAGTGACCAGTTTTGCTATTATGATTATCATTTTTTATGTAGTTGAATAATTGAGTGGCAAAAAGATCACACTTCTCTTGAAATTCAAATAAGGGTAATTATGTTATGGAAATATTCTTAGATAAGCACATATTTCTATGATTACATTATACGGCAGATACATTACAAGGCTTTTGTTTTTAAACTATTGATCAATGTGTATGATAGATATCTCTATTGAATTGGCTTTTACAGGTAATTTCTTCCTTCTAATTTGATATACAATTAAACGAATCTATGTGAAAAAAGTGCCTAAGACCATCTATCAAGTTACATATTATTTTAAGTTCCTCTCAATGCAAAGTTAGCATTGGATTTGTGGTTGGGAGAGTGGAAACGAAGACTAGCTGATTGGAAGCATGGTAGACTAAAGGAGTAGATTCCATCTCATTCTTTATTGTGATGTCTTTCTGATCTTCTTTCAAAGCAAAGTTGGTAATATCATATTAAATTTGGTGCTTTTCTGTAGAGTTTTTTTATCTGTTAGATAGAGAGGTTTTTCTATACTTTTGTTGTTGGAATTCTGGATTTTAAGTTTCAGTCTTGAAATTGAATCCCAAAGCAAGCAAAATAGAAATACATGTTTGATCTGATTCTCTCTCTTATATACCTAAAACTGTCTTTGTTGTCTCTTTGGGTTTTTGTTAATATATGTAACATTGGTTACACATTTTTGGATTGGATATTAGCTTTAGGATGTTGATTATAATGACAAAATTTTGTATAACCTTGTACACATTCTTATGCAGTGACCACATGGCACTTCTTAAAGTTTTTGAAGGATAGAAGGATGCAAACCGTAATCAAAAGAGTCATTTCACCTTGCAAATGATAGAGGATATGAGAATGCAATTTGTAGATCTATTTAGCATTGGCTTTGTAAACAAATTGATGAGTGCTAATGTAAGTTCTTTAAGATTTTCAAATTTTAAGGTATTTGATTTGCTAAAATCATATAGTTACTAAAAACTTTCCCATGCATTGCACAAGTTAGCGACTAGTATTCAACTAATAAACAAACAAAAATACTGTAACATATTAAGCCTACAAAATTATAAACCAAACTGAAACATCAAAGAAGACCTAAAGAATAAAATTCAACATAGTCCTTAACTGAACCCCAGGATAACAAGAATCAACCTTAAATTTCAATGAACCAGATATTGAGGTGAAAATGGCCAAATACCACTATTTTCAAAAATTTGTAGCAATTAAGCATTGATTCGGAACTAAATGGGAATCTACCACTTATGTACTCGAACTCACTAAACTCGAGTTTTAAACGGTACTCGAGTTTAGTAAACTCGAGTTCCTAGTTTCATTCCACCGTGGCATTATTGAGGAATTTGTGCAATTAAAAAAAATAATGTGGTACTCGAGCTTGGTAAACTCGAGTTCCATGCAACACAATACTCGAACATAACCGGCTCAAGTTCTTTGTAAATAAAATGCTCGTTATTTTTTTTCTACGGTACTCGAGCTCACCAAACTTGAGTTCCTTGTAATATGAAACTCGAGTTCTTTATAAACCTTTTCTTTTTTATAATCAACAGATAAACATAAACATAAAAATAAGTAGTTTTTTTTTTATGTTTTTATTTATTTAAATAGAAGCATTGTAAAATATAGAGATTTTAATTTCAAAATATGAATTTTTAGGCCACTTATACCCCTTGTTCATTCATTTTTAACACATTCATCAATTTCTTACTTCTCGGAAGCGTTATAGTCAAATTGGTTAAAATATTGAGGTTGCAATGAGAAATTAGAACAACATGTAAAAGAAATCTCACTCTGTTTTTAGCCATGGTCACATTGAAAGAAGTTTAAGCTATATATTGTTACTTTATCAATCCTGTTCGGAATTATCGTATGGGCAAATGATTGATAAGTATTGCAGAAAGAGTGGACCACTTGAATATAAATGTATATCTAAATGTTTGGCTGATGATGTGAAAGTTGCTTTGGCAACCTTTTTCTTGGCGAGTTGCAGCACCCCATGTTTAGATATTATTCACTGTTTTCTTATAAAACACCTCTTGGAATTGTGTTCTCTAAATTTAAAAGCCAAATCTATATGCTTTTTCATGTTTAAATTTCACAATAATCAATCTATTTTTCTACATTGATAAAATCTATTTCTACATTAATAAAATTTGCACTCTGCATATCATGTTTACTATATATTCACATTTGCTTGTTGCCTTCATAAAATTTGTTATTTACATTAATTAAAATTGTTCATTGTTTTCTCATAAAAATTGTTCATATTTTTCTGCATAAACTATTTCTAGCATTTTACATAAAATTAGTTTATGTTCAGCATTATTTTAAAAAATTGCTTAATCTTTTTTCTGCATAAATTATTCTCTGTTTATTGCATAAATTGTTCACTATTTTCTCATAAAACACCTAGTGAAATCGTATTTTCTAAATTTAAAAGCCAAATCTGTATGCTTTTTCATATTTAAATTTCACAATAATCAAATCTATTTTTCTGCATTGATAAAATTTGTTTCTACATTAATAAAATTTGCTATCTGCATATCATATTTACTGTATATTCAAATCTGCTTATTGCATTCATAAAATCTATTTTTTTGCATTAATTAAAACTGTTCATTGTTTTCTCATAAAAATTGTTCACTGTTTTCTGCATAAATTGTTTTTAGCATTAGCGCAGTTATTGCACTTAAATGGTTTTTGTGTTTTTTTAAATATGTAACCATATGAATAATGGACAAACTCCATGAAAGAAAAATGAATGATTCATATAAATCACCTAATGATATAAATGCCTCGAATAAATCCAAAGAATAACTAATAATCCTACTATATAGACAAAAGTAGTTATTATGCCTTTTTTGGATGAATCGTATAGTCCTAAGGTTGTATGTAAATATGTTTGTTGTATGTAAACATGCAGTGAACAGTGAATAATTTATGCAGAAAAACAGTAAACAATTTTTCAAATAATGTTGAACAGAAAATAATTTAATGCAGAATGCTAAAAATAGTTTATGCAGAAAACAGTGAACAATTTTTATGAGAAAATAGTGAACAGTTTTTATTAATGCAAAAAAAAATTTTATGAATGTAGTAAGCAGATTTGAATATACAGTAAGCATGATGTAACACCAACTATAGCATGAGTAGTTTTTTGAGGACACATCACCATCACGCTGCTGTAACACCAACTGTATTCATACAAACCACATGCATCAATAGACACCATTGTTTCACACATGTTGCTCAACA